>JAAGEH010000337.1:4209553-4253245 GCA_011751065.1 Lasiurus cinereus
CCCTCTCCCTTCCTCTCTGTGAAAAATCAATAAAATAATATATTTTTTTAAAAAAGCAACATTACATCCTGGCATAAAAGAACTCCAAGTTCCACGGTGTTTACGAAATGATGCTACTTGTGGCAAACGAAGGCTGTAACTGGAGTCTGAGTCCACAGCCAGCAGATGGAGCCGTGAGCGGGCGAGGGGCTGGCAGGGGCCGAAACACGGCTCCGGGCGGCATCAATCTGGCATTAATGGGGAGCCAAGTCCGTGCCGCAGAGATAGGCGTCCTTTGTCGCCAGATTTTTGTCCAGATAAAGCCCCCTTTAAAAGGCAGTTGTCTGCACACAACCTCTGGGTTGTCAGGCGCTGAAGTCGATCCAGCTCACGGAGAAAAGAAGCCAACCTTACAAAAACCATCCATTATAACGTCGTTTTCTGATGAGGAAGCAAGGCCAGGGAGAGAGGAGGCCTGGGCATGAGCGCGTGGCCTTGTTAAATGCGCCGCCTTCTGACATGGACTTTACTTTTTTTTTTTTAATACATTTTATTGATTTTTTACAGAGAGGAAGGGAGAAGTATAGAAAGTCAGAAACATCGATGAGAGAGAGACATCGATCAGCCGCCTCCTGCACGCCCCCTACTGGAGTTTTGCCCGCAAGCAAGGTACATGCCCCCGACCGGAATCGAACCTGGGACCTTTCAGTCCACAGGCCGACGCTCTATCCACTGAGCCAAACCGGTCTCGGCACGTACTTTACTTTTTATTGAAGAGTCATCGTAGCTGGAAGACGGCTTTGCACTTAATCTCAGCGAATGGAAACACCATTTTCTTAGCCCACAAAGCGCCGAGCCTGTTTTGTCTTCCTTTCCGTCTGTCACCAGTGACGGACGTGGCACTTTCCCTATAAGCAGTGAGCAAGTTAAAACTACTGTCCCTCTCTCTCACATGTCTCACATCAGGTAACACAGGAAGCGCCATGTCCGTCGCCGGGGACTGAACCACACATTCCGTCCGGATCGGTCAGTCGCCGGTGCGGCCAGCACACGGGTGAAATGGGCTATCGCGGCCTAAACAGAGAGGAAGCCCCAACAGGTCTGGCGCTTAACGCGGCGAAGAAAGACCGCTGTGTCCCCGCATCACGGAAGTCTTACTTGACTCCCACTGAAACCCCACTGTGCTCCTCTCCTCAGTTCTGCGCTTGAAACGATGCTCTGGCCGGCCGGTGTGGCCAGCTGGTCGGGCCTCCTGCGCACCCAAAGGCTGCGGTTTGACCCCCTGTCCGGGCCCCGGCCTGGGTGTGGGTGTGATCCCAGGCTGGGGCCCTGCCCGAAGGCAACGGGTCCATGTCCCTCTCTCACACCAATGTTTCTCTCTCCCCCTCTCCCTTCCCTTTCTCTAAAGTCAGTAAAAATACAGTGGCACCTCGAGATACGAGTTTAATTCGTTCCGTCACCTTGAGGCGTGGGAAACTATGAGACGCTCGCGTCGCGGTAAACGGGTGGGTCGTGTGCAGCCGGCCGATCCGCGTGATGACTCTTATCTCAAATGTTGCTCGTATTTCAAAGCAAAAATGGCTGGCTCGATGGCTTATATCTCAAAAATCTCGTATGTTAGGGCACTCGTATCTCGAGGTACCACTGTACTTAAAAAAGAAAGATGATGCTTCTGAAGCAGATTTCACCCACTCATTTTCAGACATGGAGGAAGGCCTTTGCTGGGCTCTGAGGACAAAGTCCGGGAGAAAGCCATGATCCGCCATCCTAGGAGTTATGGGGAGCCCCAGGCAAATGCCCGCCCCCCACCATTCACAGAAACGGAGCAACTGCTGGCACAGGGGCACTCCACCATCCCGGGACGGGAGAGCAGCAGGGATCCCTGCACCCCAGCCGGGGAGTGGGGGGTAGGGAAGGCTCCCAGGTGGGAGGAAGTCCTCAGAAGCCATTGTTTACCCCTGGAAGGCAAGGGCAAGTGTGAGATGGGGGGTGGGCAGTGAGAGGGAGCCCGCAAGGCCACGGTCTCCTGGCCTCCTGAAACACCAGAAATAACAGGCCTCCGTCCCTCTCTAGAGGGGATTCTGCCGAGAAGGAAAGCAGTAACTCGGGGTGCGCACACAGGACAGCTCCCAGGAGCCACCCCCAGAGCAGAGGCACGAGCAATGAGCTGGGGGAGAGAGCGAGTTACGACGTTTCAGTGTCAAACTTCCACAAAACGCGCAGGGTCTTCAGATGGAACCTGCTTCCCCAGACTTGGACCAGAGGCAGAATTCGGAGTCCGTTCTCTGCTTCCCTCATTCCTCCCTGGCCCCATCCCCATCCCCAACCCCCGCACAGCCCCCCAGAACACGCCAGAATGTCCTTGGCTTTCTCACTGACGGCCACTCCTCTGCTTTTCGCAATTCTGACAAACACAGGCCGAAAGGGGGCCTGGCCCTTTGGGGGTTACTTCCTAAGTGGTTCCCATCACCCGGCGTCAGCTTTGGCTTTGTGCCCGTGCGGCAGGAAAGAGGGCTCGGGGGTCTGAGTACCCGGGCTCCCAGCCACTATTGTCCGAAATAAAGAGAGCACGTCGGCAGCGGCCTCCATCCCAACCCTCTGTCGGCAGCTGCGGGCTCCACGTGGCCTCCATTCCAGGCAGGGTCTCCCTCAGCTCTTGGTTAGCATCAGAGGACCAGGAATGACATCACAGAGGGGACTCAGCAGATGCTGCCACAGTCGCCGGTCAAGGTCAGCATTGCCCATACGGGCAGCAGGCACCCCCCAGATGCACAGTGGAGGGCACGTTACTGTTCTAGTGTTTGTGCCACAAAGGCACAGCCTTGCCAAAACCGGTGTGGCTCAGTGGATAGAGCGTCGGCCTGAGGACTGAAGGATCCCAGGTTCGATTCCGGTCAAGGGCATGTACCTTTGTTGTGGGCACGTTCTCAGGAGGGGGTGTGCAGGAGGCAGCTGATCGATGCTTCTCTCTCATCTATGTTTCTACCTCTCTGTCCCTCTCCCTTTCTCTCTGTGAAAAATCAATAAAAAATATATATTTTTAAAAAAGGCACATCCTTCCCTGCACCCTGAGGGAAGGATCCAAGAACCCCAGATTGGAAGGCTTTCTACAACACAGCCGACCAGTACCGTTCCAGATGCTCAAAGTCACAGGAGACGAGGGAGGGAGGAAGGCAGGGAGGCAGGGAAGGAGGGAGGCGGGATTCAGGCCCGAGCAGTGGTTCTCAACCTTCCTGAGGCCGCGACCCTTGCATACAGTTCCTCCTGGGGTGGTGACCCCCCACCATGAAATGTTGCTACTGTGATGCATCGTGATGTAAATATCTGCATTTTCCCATGGTCTTAGGCGACCCCTGTGAAAGGGTCGTTCGACCCCCAAAGGGGTCGCGACCCACAGGTTGAGAGCCGCCGGGCCTGAGGCAGCACATGTGCTTACCTTCTTGATGAACGCCACCGAGAACGTATCCCAGGACACGATGCCATGGTCCATCAGCTCCACGAAGGCCGTCAGCGTGAAGGAAAGCATGTCCCCGAAGCTGGAACACAGGGAGCACAACGGTCAGGGCCCGGAGCCGAGCAGGAGGAGAGCCGCCAGAATCTCACACGGAGGTGCCGCAATGCCGAAACCGGTGTGGCTCAGTGGATGGAGCGTCGGCCTGGGGACTGAAAGGTCCCGGGTTCGATTCTGGTCAAGGGCATGTATCTGGTTGCGGGCATATGCCCAGTGGGGGGCGTGCAGGAGGCGGCTGATCGATGTCTCTCTCTCATCGATGTTTCTGGCTCTCTCTCTCTCTCCCTTCCTCTCTGTGAAAAATCAATCAAATATATTTTAAGAAGAGACGCAGCCAGCGCAGGGAAAGGCCGCTGTGGCCCCCATCAGACAACCTCCTGGTGTCTGGTGCCCCCCAAACAGCACTTTACCGGACACCTGCCCCTTCCAGGAGCTCGCCCTACTGTAAGGGTTCAGGATAAACCTGAGGCTCTCCACGTTCCCTGGGCCACGGGCCTCTGGACTTCTACTCTGCCTGCCACTGCCCTGACCACCGGCTTGGTTTTTAAAAAGAGCTGCTTGTTCCGATTTTCAACCTGTAGGCGCTTGTTGACCGCAAGCCTACACAACGAGGTGTCCACTCATCCATCAGAAAACAGGCCTGGGCTTCTGTTAAGACAGCCTCCCATGACCCTTCTGCCCTGTGCTCTGGGCACAGCCTCAGCCTTGACCTTGGGGAAACCTGCATCTCTCGGGGGCTGTGATGCTGAGAAGAAACCCAGGAGAGAAACAGCAGCAGCGGCTCCAAGGAAGGCCCTGCCCAAAGATGCCAGAATCAGAGCGGATGAGACGCAAAGGACAGACACGGGTGAGCGGGTGGCTCCCCAGTCAGAGGGTCCCCTCCAGCTCCAGGCAGGAAGTCACTGATGCAGCCCTGCCTCAGTTTCCTCACGTATCACAAAGAGATGGCTGTGCTGATGGTGCAGGAGAGAGAAACGACCTTCAGGCAGGGGGCGGGCGGCCTGGAGGAGGCCACATCTCACTGTGGGCCGGCTCTGACCATTATGCCAGAGTGACGCTTTGAAAGGCAAAGGAAGCCGGTGATTGTCAAGTGTTTGCCTTCAACGTGTCAATAACGACCTGTCTCTGGAGCCAGAAAAATAAACGGGCAAGAAAAGCAGACCAGACGGAAAAGCAGCAAACAGTTTTTAAAGGCTCTTTTCTGAGCCACAGCTGGGCACTGCCAGCCTACAGGTGCCCCTAGGTGGCATCAGAGGATCAGCCCCAGAAAAGCACTTCCAGACCGGAAAACACAGCTCCTCTTAAGGAGAGAACAAAGACGCAGAAAGACAGAGAAAGGGGAAGAGAAAGGTTAAACAAAAATTCCAGAACCACTCTTTCTATTGGCCATGAGTCAAGATAACACACACATCTACTGAGGGGAAAAAAAGAAAAGGAAACTAAGAGGGCCAGGCAATAAAGCAATTAGTAAGATTTATTAGAAGACTGTGCTGTCATAAGTAGTACTGTGGACACGTTATTAGAGAATTATAATATTCATCTTAACACTAGTAGCTGATGTGTTATTTTAGCATAATATTAGTAGTAATATTAGCTAAATTTTTTAACTTAAAAATGAGGAAGCCCAGCAACCATATTACTAATAGCTGCCATTTGCCTACACCAGACCTGCTCAGAGACCTCCACGTTCCAAGTATCCCAGGTCCAGGGCTGGAGGACACGTCCAGGGCCTCCACACCAGGCCCAGACGGCCTCAAGGTCATTGCTAACAGAGCAAGCAGCGGACAGGCCGAGGCAAGGACTACACACACTTTTGGGAACGAACTCTTCCTTCCGGTCCCTGTCGCCGGTTGAGGCTGGGGTCAGAGACACTGTTAGTCTTCGCCATCTGCTTTAGAGCAGAGTGCAGGATATGAATGCTCTCTAGTGATGCGGAGGTGAAATGACTGTTTCCTGCACAAGGAGCCCACCACCCACGTGGCTGCAGTCACCTCTGGGGATGACCCCTCGCCCCCAGGCTCTGGAGCTCAGCCTGCAGACCCCTCCCGGGAGGACTTAGAAAAGATGGAGAGAACGGGGTAGAGGACAGTTTGGTGTCCACGTCTCCAAGTCGACCTGGGGCCCGGCTTTCCCCCTCCACGTGGTTACGGAGGGGAGCACCGGGCGGCTTCCTGGGCTAATTCTCCTGAGTGCGAGAGACGGGTGAGTGAAGGTAGATCTCCACATCATACCCAGAGTGCCCAGGGAGGGACTACTCTCATGGCCATCCGATAACAGTTTATAGGAACGTTACAGGATGGTATTTACATGTTCCATAAATATCACCGTATAACATGTATACCTACACTTACATACATATTTCAATATGTAACTGCACATTATGTAGAGATGTTTTAGACATAGGATATACAAATGTCATTAGCTACCATATTTTCTGGTGTATAAGATGACTTTTAAAAATATATATATATATTTTATTGATTTTTTACAGAGAGGAAGGGAGAGTTAGAAACATGGATGAGAGAGAGACATCGATCAGCTGCCTCCTGCACCCCCCTATTGGGGATGTGCCTGCAACCAAGGTACATGCCCTTGACCGGAATCGATCCTGGCATCTTTCAGTCGCAGGCCAATGCTCTACCCACTGAGCCAAACCGGTTCCAGCTAAGATGACTTTTTAACCCATGAAAATCTTCTCAAAAGTCAGGGGTCATCTTATACGCCAGGTGTCATCTTATAGGGTGGGTATATCCCAAACTCTACATTTTAACTGGAAAAGTTGGAGGTCGTCTTATACGCCCAATCGTCTTATACACCGGAAAATACGGTATATTAGGTCTATATTGTGCTGCATGTTATGTTATTAAGTATGTAATACACAGTTTACATACTGTATGCATAGCACAGGTGACGTATAATTCCTTCTGATGGCCTGCTGAATGGCATTCGAGGTTTCTAAGAAGGAGAACTTTCTCAAAATTCAACTTCCAACCCTTAGCTGCAAAGAAAGGGCGGCCATGCAGACTGTGTTACCATTCCCAATCAGAGGGCACAACCACTGCGTTTCAAATGAGGCCGCCACAGAGGTGTGATGAGCTCAGCCACAGAGGTGTGACGGGGGTTACGGGAGTTATGGGGGGTTACCTCCACTTCTGGAGGAGAAACTCAGCTCCGAAGAGGCGGAGGCAGGAGCCACGCGCTGAGTTCTGAGGTCAGTGCTGGTGGAGAAGACGCAGGTCCAAGAGGTGCAACTCCAGAGCGAGGGCCGGGCGCCGGAGGGAGCATCCTGTTTGGGTGGCTCACTTACGTGGCGCCAAAGTGCCAACCTAAAACGTGTGTAGCGCCGACTGCCACACATCACGCCGACTGCAAACTCTCTCTGCCGGCGGAGGGAGGGGCACGGTCACGGCCAACACACCATGTGTGCTGGCAACATCCGCATCAATGTTTCTCATCAACTCAGTAGAGACGGTCTTCCTTCCAACAGATGTCAGCCGATCTCGCAGCACTGAAATCTCTGCTGCTAAGTTTCTACAAGAAGCACGCGTCCAAATATTCCACTGGGGGCCGCGGCCAAGAGAAGCGGAGGGGAGGGGGAAATAGAGGCCGGTTCTAAAGCCGCCAATCAATCACACCCCGCGGATCCCTACCGGCCAGTGGCACCGCACGTTCTTGGATACCATCCCTGAGTTCGATGCCGCGTTGTTATCGCATTGATGAGAGGCCGTAGAAACTTCCATCTTGTTGATATCCATTAGTCCGTGGTGACATGGGTTTCCTTCCGTGACATTCTGCCCCAGTTCCAGGAACCTCATCGATGATGTTAGCGACGTCACTGTGGTTTCTTTGGCGTGGGATGAAATATCTATCTACATGGAAATGTGTGGATTTCTATACCGCCAAGACCTTCAGGAATCGTCGCATGATTTATGTGAGCCAGCAATCTTTTGGCTCCGTTGTTAAAATGTAACTGTGGACCAATTCCAGACTCTGTATTCCCCTGGCCTGTCTGTCCTCTGATAAGAATATCAGACTGTCTCAGTAACTGACTTTAGTAAGTCTTGAAATCAGTTGAAATCCATCAACTTTGTTGGACTTCGTGGTTGTTGTTTTTTTTTTAAGACTGTTTTGGCTATTCTAAGGTTTAAGCACTTCTTTTTTTTAAGTTTTAAGATTGGTTTATAATCTTTAAAAATTGTACTTGATTGAACTTACAGATGAATTTCGGGAGAATTGCTCTCTTCAAAATGCTGTGTATTCCAAACCACGAAACGGTACCTTCTCCACTTATTTAGGTCTTTCTTTCGTTTCTTTCGGTAATATATTTATTTTTCAGCGAACAGACAGCCCGTGTCTCTTGTTAAATTTATTCCTAAAAATTTTATGATTTCTGATACTTTGTAAAAATAGCTTTAAAATTTCATTTTCCAGTTGTTTGCTGTGAATGCATAAAAATACCTCCCTTGTAGATATTCCGATGCTGTATCCAGAAATCTTGCTAAATTCAATTAGGAGATCTGGCAATGTCTTTAGCGTGAAAATTCTTTGGAATTTTTACATAAACATATCTTCTATAAATAGAGTTTACTTCTTCCTTTCTGACCATTAGGTCTTTTACTGACTTCTTGGCATACTGCTACGGCTCAACACTCCACTACAACGCTGAACGGAAGTGCAAGACACATCTGCCCGGTTTCTAATCTTCTCGGAGAGGAAATTCGGTCTCCTCACACGAAGAAGGATGCATCTGGTTCACGGCCATTATCAGGCCGAGGACATTATGTCCATGTCTAGATGGCTGAGGATTTTTGTGAATGAGGGTCGGATTAATAAAACTTTTTCTGTGCCTATCATCAATCTTCTGTATCTATTAAGATTATTTTGCCGAAACCAGTTTGGCTCAGTGGATAGAGCATCGGCCTGTGGACTCAAGGGTCTCAGGTTGGATTCTGGTCAAGGGCATGTATCTTGGTTGCAGGCACATCCTCAGTAGGGGACATGCAAGAGGCGGCTGATCGATGTCTCTCTTTCATGGATGTTTCTAACTCTCTATCCCTCTCCCTTCCTCTCTGTAAAAAAGTCAATAAAATATATATATTTTTTAAAAAAGGTTATTTTAGTCTCCTTTATTTTACTAACTGCTGGATTACACCCAGGGACTGGCTTTCAAACATTACACTACTCCCGGGATAAAACTTTATTCGCGGCAAACGATGATCCTTCCTATACACTGCCGGGCTGTAATTGTGAATGGGTTGCACGGATGATCCACAACTTTTACGTCCTGTATTGTCTCGTTTGGTTTTACCATCGGGATGCTAACAGCCTCATGACTGTCGGATTAACTCCTCCGCCCTCTCAGGAACCAGGGCTTTGACCTCCAACTTGGACTTTGACTGATCTGCAGAAATCATGCTTCACTCTTCGTCCCACTTCCAACGCCTCCACGCCCACAGAATAAAACCACTGGCAGACAAATGTCAAGACATCATTCCTCGCCATCACCAAGCTGTATGAAGTTGTGAGAGAAAAACCCAGTTCCGATCCCAGTCCTACCACCAGGTTTCAGGTTTGCACTAAGGAAACTGTGCTGATTTTACTAACTGTGTGTGGTGGGTGGTGTGTGAATCAGAGCAATGAGTGAAGGCAGGTGACGGAGCCTGGGACAGAGTCAGCTCTCATAAAAGATGGCTCCTACTGCCGTCACCAGGAAGTGCCTCTCCGATATTAAGAACATATATCAAAGTAAGACCTGAGGAGCTTTATCCTAGAAACTCAAGATGGCTGTCCACACTTTATTGCAACGTAACACCTGACAAGGTCCTGCCGCTAACCTTTCTCTGGGTTGCGGGCGGGGAAGGTAGAGGATTCAAGAGCACTACCTCCCCTGAGGGTGACCAGCTCTTTCTTCAGGGCTTAAAAAACATCAATCTTGCCAAAACCGGTGTGGCTCAGTGGATAGAGTGTCGGCCTGTGGACTGAGGGGTCCTGGGTTCGATTCCGGTCAGGGGCATGTACCTCGGTTGCGGGCACATCTCCAGTGGGAGGTGTGCACGAGGCGGCTGATCGATGTCTCTCTCTCATCGATGTTTCTAACTCTCTATCCCTCTCCCTTCCTCTCTGTAAAAAATCAATAAAATATATTAAAAAAAAATCAGTCTTCCTTCTCAAACTGAAATGATCTGCTTAACAACTCAGCCCACCACACAGTGGTTGTTAGGCCCTGTCTGGACTCTGGGTTCGTGGGTCAGAGAGGCAGCGAGGAGGAAAGACCCTAAGACAGAGGCCCAGGAGGTCTGGACACATCAGCACGCAGGGAACTTCCAGGCAGGTGACCCCACCCTTTCTCAGACTCAAAGTCAACAGCTTCCAGTCCACACTGCAATCCTGAGAGGGGTGTTTGTTTTTACGGAGTCACTGAAGGGAATCAAAGACTCTTGACTTTGAACATCACACAGGCCACAAAAAAAGAAAGTTTCTGGTTAAGGCAATACATAGAATGATGCCCAGCCTTGACCAAAGAATAGGGTAGCAATCCCGATACACTCATTCTGTGGCTCCAGACAGAAGATTCCCTTGGTGCCACAAAGCAGAAAGAAAGAGGACATACATTTTTAAAGAGCTGCTTATAAGAACATCAGACAGCAAAATAAAACCACTCAACGTATCTGCGTGCGCAGTTATCTGAGGACAGAGACGAACGATGCAGGAAGAAGCGTCTCATAAAAGCTGAAGCGAGCAATCAGAAATTCTTACCAGGGCTTCATGATCTTCTGCAACTTCTGGTATCGCCTGCAAAATTGAAGAACAATCATGTGAGAAGCATGTGTGAAAGCAGGAATGTTTTATACAAATGACGTATCGTGAAGAAAGCTCAAGATTAGAAATAAAAAGATTTAACTGCCATGAGGTAACCTATTATTCACAGTAATACACTGATGGCTATTCTCTAATGATAAGGAACATTCGTAAAGGTTAAACTCCTGTAACCCACCTATTCCATTTACTTATGAGTAAGGGCAATAAGTCACTCCATTTGACTCAGAACGGGCATGTGTTTGAGGGGAAGTGGGGAGAATCCCTAGAGATAATCAGAATAAGGTACATTTTGCCGAAACCGGTTTGGCTCAGTGGGTAGAGTGTCGGCCTGCGGACTGAAAGGTCCCAGGTTCGATTCCGGTTCAAGGGCATGTACCTTTATTGCGGGCACATCCCCAGTGAGGGCGTGCAAGAGGCAGCTGATCGATGTTTCTCTCTCATCCATGTTTCTAACTCTTTCTCTGCCTCCCTTCCTCTCTGTAAAAAAATCAATAAAATATATTTTTTTTAAAAAAGAATAAGGACATTTTCAGTGAAAAGGGTGATCTCTAAAAGTCCTAGAGTTCTCCTTCAGAGTATCCTCAACAATGAAATCGGAGTTGGTTATCTTTCTTGGGAAAAATGCTCACTGATTTTACTTTCTCTTTTCGTGAGAGAAATGAAATTCTGAAGGATGGCGTGCTGAGACATGGCAATAGTCCTGGACAATAGATGGGTCTCCGGGGTGGTAGCCTGCAAGAAACGTCTGCAAGAAAGATGATTGTGCTTCTTGAAACACTGGGGTCAAGACGATAAAGAAGCAAGTGATTCTCGCCTTGTCAAACCACCTGCATTCCCCGAGTCTGCCAAGTCTCTCTGGCATTAGGCATGTTCTGTATTCGACACCCACCCCTCCTTGTCCAACTAGCTAAGTCCTATGCTCAGTGTCCTGATCCTGAGACACAGCAAGCCTCCCTGACCGCTGATGTCCCTGCCTGGCAGGCTGAGCCCACCCATGTCTGCATGTGCCAAGGACGCCAGCTGCATGACCTAGGACCGTGGCCGGCACACTGCGGCTCGCGAGCCACAGGCGGCTCTCTGGCCCCTTGAGCATGGCTCTTCCACAAAAGACCACGGCCTGGGCAAGTCTGTTTTGAAGAGGTGGCATGAGAAGAAGTTTAAGTTTGAAAAGTTTGGCTCTCCAAGGAAATTTCCATCCTTGGGCTGTTGCTATTTGGCTCTGTGGACTGATGAGTTTGCCGACCACTGGCTTAAGACGTCTGTCTTTCCTGGAGCCCCCCTTGAGGGCAGGGCTGTGTCTGCACTGACTCCCCACTAGAATGTCAGGCACAGGCAGAGCTGGCTCTCGGTAAGTGGTGGATGAATAAATTGGCTCTTCGGAAGCTAAACTCACATTTGCAATCACATGAAATGTAAGCACTTCAGAAACCTGAGATCAGACCTAGTCTTTGGTGAAATGGGGTTTTAGAAAATATATAAAGAGGTCTTCCTCTCCTCCCTCTCCTACTTTACCCGCCCTTCTTAAACAAACAAACAAAAAACAAACAGCAATAGTGTACAGTGGCACCTCAAGATACGAGTGCCCTAACATACGAGATTTTTGAGATACGAGCCGTCGAGCGAGCGATTTTTGCTTTGAAATACGAGCAACATTTGAGATAGGAGTCATCGCGCGGATCGGCCGGCTGTACACGACCCACCAGTTTACCGCGACTCAAGCGTCTCATAGTTTCTCACGCCTCAAGGTTACGGAACGAATTAAGCTCGTATCTCGAGGTACCACTGTATACGGGTCTAAACTGTGGATAAGACTGTAGAAGAAAACGTGTTTCAGTGGGAAATCATGTGGTTTATAGAGCACACTCTCTGGGTTATCAGGTGCCTCCTGCCTTCCTGCCTAAGGGATGCGTATGTGTCTCTTGTCCTGTCTGTTAGTAATTTAACGGACTTCCTTCCTGCTGGTGGAAAACCCGTTCTGTTCTCCATTTGCAATTCATTTCCACATTCCTGCGCTCCCCATACATTCGAGCCCCTTGAACTTGTGCTTTGAAATGGTTAAAACAGTTCTGCCTGGCTCTTGGGCTTCACATGAGTAAAATGAATTCTTTTAACATGTGTTCATTTTTTATTTTTATGTATATAAAACGTGCTTTTATCTTTCCCTGAAAATTAACTCTAATGAATTACCCTTTAAAGAAATCCAAACTGGAGGAGATTCTACCCAATGGCTGAAAGAGTCTGAAAAGGTGCCCCAAGTCATGAAGGAACCCAACAAGGGAGAAGCAGTTCCAGACTGAGAAGGTGAGGAAAAGGCAAGACAGCTGAGTGGGAGGCGCCACCTTGCCTCAGGTCTTTGTGTGAAAGGACAACAGGGACAATTTCCCATCCAGTGTGTGACTTACATGAGGTGGGCACCCTGAGGTCGCCCCAATGCCTTGGAGGCCTGTGAAAGCAACCCAAAGTCCAAGCCAATGTGGGCCTCCAGTTTCCAGCCAATCACAGCCAGCTAGGCTTCCACCGTAGCCAATCCAATAATTCCCTTGCTTTGCCCCGCCTCTTCCCTATAATAGCCTTTCCCCCAGGTGCCCGTGGGCAGAGTTCCTCACCACCCCCAGTCTGGCAAGGAGCCCTGAGAATTGCTTTTCACTCAAATAAATGCTTAGACTTTTCAATATATGTCCCGGTTTATCTTTTAATAGAACTGTTTCAAAATAAGTCACATGATGTGTGTGTGTGTGTGTGTGTGTGTGTGTATGCAGAATAAATAAAGCAGGCGCAGCAATTTTTCAAAAGAGCCTTCTGGCCTGAGGCCTGGGCACCGGAATTTTGTACCTGGGTCCCCCCTGCTCCTGTGCCATCCCTGGCCTGGGAGAGCTGCCCCAAGCGGCCTGCAGAGATGACCTCGGCCACCAGTCACGGGGTTCTGACTCCTCGACTTCCTCGCGTTCCTTCACCTTAAGCAGCAGCACCAGAGGAACTGTTCTGCTGTGGTGCCTATTTTTCTCATGGAGGGTCTTTCTCTCTGTGTCTCCCCGTGCCCAATTTTTAAAGGGACAGGACAGGAAGAACAGGGGCTGCCAGAAAGGCTGCTGTTTCACAGTGGCCAGCAGCCTCTTACTTCAGCCCAAGGGATGGCCTTCCTTTCCCAGGCAGAAGAGAATCTCTCTCCTGGGCTGGTGGGACCCTCTCATTTCCCCCTGGGAGGCCCGAAGACCCAGAGACAAAGAAAGAGGGCGGAGTGGAGGGAGATTCAGCCTCAGGAATTTCCCACCCACAACCCCTGACAAAGCCCCAGGGTGGCGGGCCTCTGGGGTGTTTGTGATGCAAATGCCTGGCCAGTCCCAGGAGGGCTGGCTGCTCCTCCTGGACCCGCCTGAGCTTGGCAAGGGGCATGCCCAGGGCCGGCAGGCAGGGGGAGCTAGAGACCCGCAGCCCTTGTAGCTGGTGGCCCGCAGGCCACACAAGCAGCTGCTTTGAGGCTGGGCCCGGGGCCTTTGCTCCTCCAAGGTGAAGGGCAGGCCCTGCACTCTGTGCCTTGCACTTGGGAGACCCAGGGGTGAGTCTCTGGCCCGCCCGGGGCCTTGCAGCACAGCCCAGGTTCAAAGCCATGCCAGCTCTCCGAGGCAAGAGCAGGAGTTAGAGCTTGATAAGCCCTGTCTGTCCCTGGAGACCAGGTGACTTCCAAAGAAAGAAATTCACCTTTCGTGTGAAGACCACACATTTCAAAGACTGTCACCCGGAGGCTGAGACTGTCACCTGCCATTTTGTAGCTTGCTTTTCAGGCCTGACAGTATTTTCTGGTGACTAAAAGTTACGCCCCTCGTCGCAGGCCTAACCCCGTGTCCAGAACGTGCAGCCCTCAAGTACCCTAACAGCCACCTGCTGAATGAATAAAACCTACAAGCCCCTCTCTGCGTGTGGGTGCCGGGCAACCCCAAAGCCAAGGCTCCCTCGTTCAGGGCTTCATGCAAGCCACGCCCCAATTTCCTCAGCTCAGAACCGCCCGGGCTGTGATCCCCACAGGAAAGAAAGATGCGAAGAATGAACGTTGAATAAGGAACTTCGTGTGTGATGAGCAAGGTCAGTGATTTTTATTAGCGCACAAGCCCATCGCTAGACATGCGCACAGGAGAGGCTGGGGAGGGGCCTGAGCTGATCGTTTCTAGGGTTGTTTCACACCATTGCTCAGGGGCTGCGCCTGCATCTAAAATAACTGGGGGGAAAATAGAAATAAAATAACATAAAGTAACTGGGGGACTCTTTCCACTCGTCCTCGGGCTCGGGCGGCCAAGTTCAGGAGCGAAGACTTCAAACCACGCAAATGCAAAGTCCTTGTAAGGCCCCCCAGGTGAGGAAGGACTCTTCCAACACCTCTCTGTGGTTTTCTTAGAAAAGCTAGGATCCCTCAGGGGCATCAGCGGGTGCTGAGCGGAGTGTTGGAAACAGACACTCATAACTGCATGGCCGCGTATAAATGAGGGCATTCCAGCAAGTTGTGGGGATGCTCTAATTTTCAAACAGCTTGGACATGGGTCTCGTCTCTGAATGGGGAATATCCGTCCTACATGATCGTTTGAATTTTCACAATGATTTTGCTAAATGATAAGCCGGCTGGGAAATTCTCACAGACATGGAAGAAATGGCCAACCATGTCAATGTTCAACCATCCGGGAACGGTTGACCACGCCCATCTTTCACATTATGACGTTATTCTGCGAATCAACCGAACCTCAGCAAAACTTTAAAAATGAATTCATGCCCAAACTGGTGTGGCTCAGTGGATAGAGCGTCAGCCTGCGTACTGAAAGGTCCCAGTTTGATTCCGGTCAAGGGCATGTATCCTGGTTGCCGGCACATCCCCAATAGGGGGCGTGCAGGAGGCAGCTGAACGATGTCTCTCTCTCATTGATGTTTCTAACTCTCTATTCCTCTCCGTTTCTCGCTGTAAAAAAATCAATAAAATATATTAAAAAAAATGAATTCACATTCAGACAACAAATAGGACGAGGGGAGTGATATGTAGTCACAAGAAAATACTGTCAGGTATGAAGAGCAAGCTACAAAGAGTGTGAAGGTTACAATTCAACTTTTGTAAACCCTGTGCATGCGTGTATGTGTGTGTGCATGAGTATGTATGAACGTGTGTATGTGTATGTGCGTGTGTGTGTGTAGGAGAACATATAGAAAGTATGCACACTCCAGTGTCAAAAATGTGTGTCTCAGGAAAGCTGGATTAGACATGATTCCTATTGTCCCGCTTCCGCTTATTTATATTTATTTATTTTTAAATATATTTTATTGATTTTTTTTACAGAGGGGAAGGGAGGGGGATAGAGAGTTAGAAACATCGATAAGAGAGAGACATTGATCAGCTGCCTCCTGCATGCCCCCTACTGGGGATGTGCCCACAACCAAGGTACATGCCCTTGACCGGAATCAAACCTGGGACCTTTCAATCCCGACGCTCTATCCACTGAGCCAAACCGGTTTGGGCTATATTTATCTTTAAACAATAACTGCAATTGTTTTGATGCAGGACGATAAGCTAACCTAAGAAACTGGGAGTTCTGTCAGCACCCCAATACGTAAACTTTCCTCTCTGGCCTTCCCCGCTCAGGGTGGTGCGGAGGCTGACTCAGACTCCGGCGGCGGAATTTTCCTGTCCCATTGCCACGGGGAAGGAAACTCTGAAGATGCTGCCCGTTCGCTCTTGGAAAGGCCCACCCTGTTCTCTGCCTGAGGGCGAGGGCACGGGCGCGGCCCACGGTACGTGGCAGAGAGAAACGGGAACTCACACCGGAGCAGAGCAGTGTTGCTTGCTTTGGGGGATCCAGAGTGGCAGACAGCTGAAACCGGTGTGGCTCAGTGGATAGAGCGTTGGCCTGCGGACTGAGGGGTCCCAGGTTCGATTCCGGTCAAGGGCATGTACCTTGGTGGCGGGCACATCCCCAGTAGGAGGCGTGCAGGAGGCAGCTGATCAATGTTTCTCTCATTGATGTTTCTCTCTCTCTATCCCTCTCCCTTCCTCTCTGTAAAAAGTCAATCAAACATATTAAAAAAAAAAAAGAGTGGCAGACACTCACTTCTCTTCTTCCAGGCAAATAAAACACATCATTCCTGAGAAATCTCCTCATGCCCCTCCTCCTTTTTTTAACACTGTCCATCCCAGAATGCCCCCTACGGATACCATGCCTTACTCAGGTTGGGGCACCATGTCCCCCCACCACGTGCTCCCATATTCAGGTTTCAAGCTGAAACTAGGCATGGGATTTCCAAGTCCCGAGCGTAGAAATTAATTCCGGTTTTCAACGCGACACTCGGGCCAAGTGCCCCTTCCCCGGGCTGCGCGGTGGCTCATGCTGCCCCAGGCCCTGGGACCGCTGGAGAGCCATCTTTCCAAGCTCAGCCTCAGGTCACGGCCAGCGGGGACTCTGCATCTCCTGAGAGCTCAGAGGCAGGAGGAGGGAGGATCCAGCCACACGTCCTGAGTGTTTCCTGCAATTTCCATAAGTCCTGCTGGGACCCTCTGCCCCACTCAGACGGGAGTCTGCTCGGGTCCGAGGAACGGCAGGGTCTACTCGGTGTGAGGGCTCTCTACTCCAAAGGGTGTCTGCTAATGAGCTAAAGCCTTGCTCTAAGTTTAATTGAGAAGCCAGATTCCTTGGCAAGAATCGACCTGGGGGCATTAACGGAAAGAATTTCTTTTCTTTTTCATTTCGAGCAGAAGATCTGAAGGTATAAAAAATATGTATGTCGGAGGATCCGCTGAGCAGGGTGAGTGGCAGGACCTTGCAGAAGGCCGGCAGGGGGCCGGGCATGGCTTTGAACTTGAGTAGGGCAGGAAGCTGCCCAGAGGAGCAGGCAGGCCTCCCGTAACACGGTGTGGTGGGCAGGTGTGGGAAGCAGACACCAGCTCACCCAGGATCTGGGCTTCAGTTTGTCTGCCTACAGCCTGGCTGTCCGTATCAAACTGAATCATCAGCAGTTCAATGATCCATGGAGAGTCAGATGCTATTTTATAAAAGGAATTCAAGCCCAGCCAGTGTGGCTCAGTGGTTGAGTATCGACCTATGAGCCAGAAGGTCATGGTTTGATCCCTGGTCAGGGCACATGCCTGGGCTGTGGGCTCAGTCTCCCAGTGTGGGGTGTGCAGAAGGCTAGCTGATCAATGATTCTCTCTCATCCCTTCCTCTCTGAAATCAGTAAAAATATGTTTATAAAGATAAATATACCAGGAATTCAAGTCCTATAGTTCACACATAGCCGCTCAATCCTGACCTCTCTCATGCTGGCCCCAGTCTTCAGTCTGAGGGATGTGATTTGGGGGGGAGGGGAGGAGGGCTCTGTAGATCAAGATGAGTTACACAGGAAGGCAATGGCACGGGATAGGAAGTGATGCTAAAGACAAATGTATAGTATCTGGTTTTACTCCTTTTCCCTTTTAAACAAATGGGGTACTATCCCGTTGTTGAGTGTTATGGTCCAGCCATTTGCATCCCTCAACTCACTCCGCTCCCCTCCTTCTGATTCAAACTCCAAGTACCGGCTTCAGTTCTGTTAATGCCCCCCAAGTCAATTCTCCCTGCCCACTCCACACCGATGTTCGCCCAAAATTTCACAAGCAGTGTTTTGGACATCATTTGATAAATAACTGAGATCAGCCTACAACTGACCCTTCCCACCAGTCCTCGCAGATTTGTAATTCCTCCCCAATTCGCTCTTAGATATTGATTCTACTTCACTCTTAGAGACGGTCCCTACTTGTCTATGAGGTAAGACCCACCCACTCCAACCTCTCCAGAGCATTCTTTTTTTTTTTAAGTATTTTTATTGATTTCAGAGAGGAAGGAAGAGGAGAAGAGATAGAAACATCAACGATGAGAGAGAATCATGGGTCAGCTGCCTCCTGCAGGCTCCCCACTGGGGATGGAGCCCGCAGCCCAGCGTGTGCCCTGACCGGGAGTGGAACCCTGACCTCCTAGCTCCTAGCTCAGTGCTCGGCCACTGAGCCGTGCCAGCAGGCTCTCCAGAGCATTCTTAGCGGCAGCTATTCCTGTTACCATAAAACACCCGCTCTGAATGAGAAACCAAAAGCACAACCTTTTCCTGGTGCCAACTGCAGAGGCTGCTAATGCCCCCGGGGGGAGGAGACAGGAAGGAAGAGAGGAAGGAAGGGAGGGCGGGAGGGGGTGGGACAGGCGGTCATCAGCTCATTCTCTGAACCGCCAGGTACTGCAAAGGTTTAAAGGGCCCAGGCTTAAACCTAGTTCACAATGACATGTCCTCTCTCTGGAAAAATACCTACCCAACCCGGCCCATTACTCATTGGGCAAGTTAATACGGAATGAACAGACTCAGCACGCTCACCTGTTCTAACCCACATGCTCTTGCAGCCTATGCCTGCGGCACTGACCACGTGGACACGGGAAGACCTTTGTCCTGTGGACCCTCCCTGGCACTTCCACTCCGTGGTCCAGGCTGGACCTGTCCCCACATACAGAAGCCAAACCTCTGGCTCTCTCCCCAGTCCTGCCAGAGAAGCAACACCGCCCAGAGGGAGCTCCTGAGCCCCAATGCTCATCCCTTTCTCTCTGGGGATGGAATCAAACTCCTTCGTGGCCTGCTGACTCCTCTGGAAGGTTCCAGAAGCAGCCGGCCTATCCAGCCTCTAGACTCAAAGGCCCAGGAGGAATTAGGCCTCAGCTGAGTTCTGCCTCCAAACATTTTTGATGGCAGAAGTCTCACCTCTGCAAATTCCACTCTTGTAGACGGTCAGTATTTAAGAGATATTGACTGCATTTAATTTTCAATAACTAAGGTCCTGCAGCTCATCCATCAAACATTAATTGACGGGAGCTTCCTCCAGCCATGCTATATTGGACCTGGTTTAAGGCTTTGAGACTGGAAGGAGTTATTCTCGTTGGTTTTTCACTCATTCAAAGGGATGATGTGAGAGTTTTACATTTTATAGAATTATTATTTCCGAGTGGGAAAGGCCCTCTGAGAGGAGGATCGAATATTTTTCCTCATACATTTGAAATTCCAAGTTACTTGATAGAACTCCTTAATTATGGAATCCAACACCCACTCGAATGGCTGTGACAGTCTCCTGCCTTCCCACCCGTGCAGGCTGGCACCCTAATAACTCCACTCAGATACCCATCTCCCTGATACAGTGGTACCTCGAGATACGAGTTTAATTCGTTCCGTAACCTTGAGGCGTGGGAAACTATGAGACGCTCGAGTCGCGGTAAACTGGTGGGTTGTGTGCAGCCGGCCGATCCGCGCGATGACTCCTATCTCAACTGTGGCTCGTATTTCAAAGCAAAAACCGCTCGCTCGACGGCTCGTATCTCAAAAATCTCATATGTTAGGGCACTTGTATCTCGAGGTGCCACTGTACTCAGATGACAAACCCGCTCCCCAGACAATGACTTAAAAGCCGTTTCTTTCTTTTCCCCGAGTGTCGAGTCTCGTCGACTTCTGGTCTTTCAAGCTAGAGCCTGCCCAGTACGGGGATGGGGGTGACAGCCCTTGGAGGGTGTGGGAGGAGCGGGCAGGCTGGGCGGCGGGCGGGGGCTTACTCGGTGCCGCTCTCCACCATCTGCGTGAGCAGGAAGATGCCGTCCAGGTTGATGAACTCCTGGGCGAAGGTGACGTCGCGGGAGAGGCTGGCCAAGTCCTTCAGCGCCTCGAGCTTGGAGTCCATGCTGGACGACTGGATGCGCTCGTGCAGCTGCTGGGCGTTCTGGGCCTGGGGGGGCAGAGGGGAGAGCGGTGGTTCTCAACCTTCCTCAGGCCGCAACCCTTTAAGACGGCTCCTCCTGTGGTGGTGACCCCCACCCATCAAATGATTTCCGTGGCTACTTCCTCACTGACATTCTGCTACTGTTATGAACTGTCATGTAAATATCTGATAGGCAGGATGTATTTTCGTTGTTACCCTTCAGTCCGCAGGCTGACACTCTATCCACCAAGCCACGCGGGCCCCGCATTAATGATCTTATGATTAAGACTCTCTGATGACCTGTGTCCCCGTGACTGAGATAGCACCATTCTTCTTCCTGCCAGAATGACTGGTCCCCAAAACCGGTGTGACAGGCCCTCTGGCCTGGGTGCCCCTAACAGCGGTCCCCCCAACAAGAGGAGCCGAAAGGAAGGGCTGAGCTCAGAGCCGGCAGTTGATGAGAGTTCTATTTACTCTGCCCACCCCGCCAAAACGATGGGTGAGGAGAACCAGGTCGTACAGAACTTAAGTCTCTTAAATATTGAAAAGTTTGGAATGCTAAGATGGTTTCAGTAGAGAACATTACGACTCACCTCTTCTAGGCAGCGGTGACCTTAAGATAACTGTGTAGCTGTCCATTTAATTAAAAACAAGACCAGCGCATGGCACAAAAGTATGTAAGTCCTGCCAGACGTTATAAACTAAAAACAGAGTGACCCAGCGCTAACCGTTGCAGTGAGCTCTGAATGGTTTCGTTCATCACCGGTACACATGTGCCTCCTTTCCGCGTACCTCTCCATGCAGAAGGCCCTCACCTGCCTTTGCATTGACACCCTGATTCCGGACCATCACGGTCCTGCTAACCGCTGCACACTGTCCTGTCATGTGGGTATGAACTAGCCCCGGCTGGTAGACAGTCACCAGCTTTCCGGTTCTTTTTTTAAAAAATATTTTTAATTGATTTTTTTATAGAGATGAAGGGACAAGGATAGAGTTAGAAACATCGATGAGAGAGAGCCATCCATCAGCCGCCTCCTGCACGCCCCCTATTGGGGATGTGCCTGCAACCAAGACACATGCCCTTGACCGGAATCGAACCTGGGACCTTTCAGTCCGCAGGCCGACGCTCTATCCACTGAGCCACATTGGTTTTGGCCCGGTTCTTGATTATTAAAAACAATGAGGAGCACAGCTCTGTGTGGGTGTGTGCTCACGCGTGTGTCCTTATGAGTCTGCCTATTGGACAAGTTCCCAGCAATAAAACTGTCAGGACAAAGAGACATATATTTTGAACTTGGGAGGACACAACCTAGCTGCCTTCCAAAGTGGCTGTTCCAATTTCATATTTTCTACTGATGGATTAGACAAGGCGGGGAGGAGAGAGAAACCTCAATGTGCTGTTTCGCCTGTTTATTCATTCATCGGTCGACTCTTCCATGTGCCCTTCTGGAGATCGAGGCCACAGCCTTGATGTTCCATGCTGGGACGATGCTCTAACCACTGAACGGCCTGGCCAGGGGAGCTGATCCAATTTATACTCACAACGCCACAGCAGCTGCCTCACACCTTGACTATGGAGGAGGGAAGATTTTCATCTCTTTTTGAGAGAGAGATTGAGTTTCTTCTTTCCGCTATATCTATATCTCTATATTTATCTATAAGCCTATACCTACATATCTGACTTTATTTACCGTATTTTCCAGCACATAAGACGACTGAGTATATAAGACAACCCCCAACTTATCTAGTTAAAATATAGAGTGTGGGATACACTCGCCCTATAAGAAGACCCCTGGTGTATAAGACGACCCCCGACTTTTGAGAACATTTTCCTGGGTTAAAAAGTCGTCTTATCCGTCAGAAAATATGGTATGTCTCCATATTCATATTTACATTTATCCTGGCTCTGCCTGCCAGGATAAACAGATACACAAACATACAGGCCTGGAGAGAGACAGGTATGTATATACAAATAGCGATAACTTTTGCTTATAGATGTTGGCCATCTGTTTGGGGGCATTATTTATAATTCCTGGAACTTGAGGAATTAGCACTCTATCTGCCATGCATATTGCCAACTGTCTTTCCTCATGCGCTGGTAGTGAATTTGTTTCCAGAATTCCTTCCAAGCACCAAGTTTGTGTGGTGTTTATTTTGTCGCTGTCAAATGTGTCAATCTTGTCCTGTATAGCTCTGCGGGCTTGTGCTGCACTGAGAGGGCCTTTCTCGCTGTCAGGCTACAGACAGATCCACTGTGGGGACTTTTAAAACAAAATTCCAGGCAAGCGAAAGCAAGGGTCTGGCCACCCCCAGCTCCCTCACACAGAACCGTGGCCAAATGCCTGTTTAGACGTGGCTTCTGGCAACACGTGGCAGATGGCACTAGCCCTGCTGTTGTCAATCCCAGGGCAGGCAGAGGCATGATCGGAAAGGCCTCGAACCCTGACTGCTCAACACCCCCACCTCACCCTCTCCTGGGCATGTCCCGGGGTGTATTTCCATGGTCCTGGGGAGGGGGCTGAGGCCAGGACACTGAAAGGCACACGTGTTTAAGATGGCCACTTGAGGTGCTGTGTAATGTGTGCAATGCCGCCCTGGCCATTTTGGCTCCGTGGACAGAACATTGGCCTGCGGACCAGGGTCCTGGGTTCAATTCCAGGTTAAGGGTATGTCACAGTCGTAGGTTCCTCCCTGGCCCAGGGCCCTGGTCAGGGCTTGTGCAGGAGGCAACCAATCAATGTGTTTCTTTAATATATATATAAAATTATTATTATTATTATTATTATTATTTTATTTATTTTATTTTTTTACAGAGAGGAAGGGAGAGAGATGGAGAGCTTGAAACATTGATGAGAGAGAAACATCAATCAGCTTCCTCCTGCACACCCCCTACTGGGGATGTGCCCGCAACCAAGGTACATGCCCTTGACCAGAATCGAACCTGGGACCCCTCAGTCCGCAGGTCAACGCTGCATCCACTGAGCCAAACCGGTTTCAGCTCTTTCTTTTACGTCGATATTTTTGTCTTCCTTCTCTCTTCCACTCTCTCTAAAATCAGTGGGAAAATATCCTTGGGTGAGGATTAAGAAACAATAAAATAAAATAAAAATAAAGCATGCAGTGTAGAGGATGACCACCAGCCATGTGTAAGGGCTTTTATAAGAATAACTAGAGGCCCAGTGCATAAAATTCATGCACTTGGGGAAGGGGTGTCCTTCATCTTGGCCTGTGCCCTGTCACAGTGCAGGAGCCTCGAGATCCATTGCCTCAAAGAGGTAGGTCTCTGTGAGCCTCATTTCCTGGGCCTGGTGCTGGGGGTGGGGACGGGAGACTCAGGAAAGTCCCTGATCCTGCAAGGCCCCGCCCACCTGCTGATCAGTTGTTAGCGTGAGGGCATCAAGACCATTTGCATATTAGCTCTTTATTATTTAGACAGTGCAGGTTGTTCTTATAGATCCTCTCTTACGAATCCCCTATTTTGCTAGGAACAATCCAGAAACGGTTGTTCTGTGATAGAGGAAGACAGAAAACAAATTCATCAACCAAAGCCAACCCAAGCAGCACAGCTGCACATGTGTGTATGCATGTGCGTGTGGACGTCCTTGTCTGGCTACAGAGAGCCAAGGCCGATGAAAGGCCTGGAAAAGCTGGTGTAACAGCAGCTGCTGGTTTCTTTATGACACTCTCTACCACTTCCTAGCAAATGTGATGGAGACAGTTATTTTTAACCTATTTTTAGCACACATGTAAAAAGTGAAAGAGTTAGCATATGCTGAGCCATATTTTCCAGTTAAACACAAAACGATAAAAAAAATCTACCAGCAACAAGTGAACTTCACAAATTCAAAATACCTCGCCTATTATACAGTAATTCCCAATTCTAGACACTGTGGCTGCAGCCAGACCATTAAAGTGCTCTCTTAAAATGCAGATTCCTGGATTCTACTCCTACATATTGTAATTCCGCTTCTCATTAGAAAGCCAGATATTGGCATTTAAAAAATATGGTTTTTATTAATTTATGAGAGAAAGGGAGGGGCAGAGAGAGAAACATCACTGATGAAAGAAAATCATTGACCTGCTGCCTCCTGCACACCCTCTACTGGGGATCGAGCCTACTGCCCGGGCATGTGCCCTGACCTGGAATCGAACCATGACCTCCTGGTTCATAGTTCGACCCTCAAACACGGGGCCACACCTGCCAGGTGACATCAGCTTTTTTACTTTTATTATTTTTTATTTTTAAATATAAAATATTTTTAAATAGTTTATTGACTTTTCACAGAGAGGAAAGGAGAGGGATAGAGAGTCAGAAACATTGATGAGAGAGAGACATCGACCAGCTGCCTCCTGCACGCTCCCTACTGGGGATGTGCCTGCAACCCAGGTACATGCCCTTGACCGGCCAGAATCGAACCTGGGACCTTTCAGTCCGCAGGCCGATGCTCCATCCACCGAGCCACACCGGTTTCAGCGACATCAGCCTTTTTAACGCTCCTCCAGGGACTCCTGTCTGGGGACCACTGCCCTTTAGAAAACGCCAGCCCGTCTTCTGCAGGTGGATCCAGCATCTAACACCGCCTTGTGCACGGGCTCCCCATGCCCGTGCCAAGCTGGGACTGCCAGGGCCACTGCCTGGCAGGGCGACCCCCTCTGTGTGCCAGGGCCAGGTCACGCCACCGTGTCGGTTTGCTCACGCTCAGCTGCTGGCCAACCCCACGCTGCCCGGCACTCCGGCACTGGCCTCCTCCCCAGCACTGGCTCCGCCGGTGGAAATTCGTCCGCGGACACACGGCAATGAAAAGGAAAACCGACTTCTTCTTGGGCCTGGAGAAGGCCTCGGTCTAATAAATAAACATCGAGAAACGGAGCCGCTCAATTGCTAAGGCAAAATAACAAGCGAGACGGACTCTCTGTGCCCAGCCAGAAAATGAGCAGCTTTAGCAGGATAAACAGAAACTCCCCAAACCCAGGGAAAAGTGTGGTCTGTAAAGGTCACATTAGCATCCATTCCTGCTGACTAAAGTAAGAAGATCCCCGCCACATCAGGCAAAAACGTCTCGGCTCGTCAGGCGGCTGCTGGAAAACGAGCCTCCGCTGTCATTACCGCGAAGTGGGAACGGAGGCTCGGAGGCCAGCCCGGCCGCGCTCCGGCCACGCGCTCCGCTGAGCTCATCGCCGGGTTGGGGTTCGGGCTGGGACGGGGGGGTAGAACGCTGAGGGGGTGTTTCAGCCTCTCTCATGTAATTTCCAACAGGAAAAACCTGGGGTGGTTCCAGTCCCCGCAATTTAATTTCAGCCAGATGCCTTTTCCCAGTTCTCACGTTTATTTTTAGCCGCCACATGGCTCCAGGAGGAACGGGAAGAGCGAGTGAGACGCAGTTTTCATCGCCTGCGCGGAGGCAAAATAGTAACATTTGGTGTATTTTCTGCACGTTGGTTTTTTAGGAAAGCAATAAAAACGCGCTGTGAGCGGATGCAGTTCAGAGATGCTCGTGGCGCTACCTAAAGTAGCTACAAGGAAGCGGGAGAGATGAAGATAAGCGATGTAGTCTTTTGCCTACACCGTCTGCAGCATTTGGGCTGGCAGCTTTTATTGGGAGGACTTTCAAGGTGTTTTATCGAGAGTCGGCTGCCGACGCAACAGCAGGTGTGTAAACACTTCTTACACTGCATTTGCATGAACTACTGTGATAACTGACCAGACGAGAAAATGCTTAAACTCTCTCTTACACACACACACACACACACACACACACACAGATACACACAGGCACACCCTCTGACGTTAAGGGGAAGTAGCAGGCTGTCTTTGGTCTTGTTTGCTTTGTCTATGTCTGAATTTGCTCTGATGGCATTGGTGGGCGTGGGGGCAGATGGGTAAAAACCCGTCAGGACAGCTGAGTTGTCTCATCCGTAAGGTGAGGCCTGCGCAGATAACCCACACACTCAAACTCAGTCAGTGTATGTGCCTGTACCTGACCTGGAAGAAGGCCTGCCTGTCTGTAATGGGAAATACAGGGGTACCTCGAGATATGAGTGCCCTAACATATGAGATTTTTGAGATACGAGCCGTCGAGCGAGCGATTTTTGCTTTGAAATACGAGCAACATTTGAGATAGGAGTCATCTCGCCGATCGGCCGGCTGCACACGACCCACCAGTTTACCGCGACTCGAGCGTCCCATGCCTCAAGGTTACAGAATGAATTAAACTGGTATCTCGAGGTGCCACTGTACAGGGAGAGCAGAGCGTTCCTGATTATCCGGAGCCTGCGGGTGGGGATGTTCCAGAGACCTTCTGCGTTGCACTAAAGTCATCTTCAAACGTTAATGCCCGCAATCACACGTAGAGGGGCAGGCGAGGAAGCGTGTGCTGGAAAGCTACAAACGAAGGCCCACTACTCACCGGAGACGTGGTTAATCGGAGGATGGTGCCGTTTTTTATCTCATTGCGATTCTGCAAAAGAAAACAAAACCTGGGTAAATCTCCAAACAGGAGCTTGGAAAGCAGAGAATCAAGGCGAATGTCCGCTCCTGGAGACCAGAGTAAGCATCCTCCTGATGCCGGTTCTCCTCACTTGAAGAAATTTCAATTATTTCCACCAAGAACCGGTTCTTTAAAGAACTCTAAACTGGCTCCCAGACGTGCTCATTTTACATCGAGTCACGGGCAGCGTTCGGCACCGAGGAAGGAAATAGGGGCCCACGAATAGCCACCCCCCCAAAGAAAAGCAATTCTGAAAGGCTTTTAAGGGACTACGATGGAGTCATTCTACTAACGCAGGGATGGATAAAAGTAGGTTTCCAGTGGAGAGGGCGCCAAACGCAGAGCTAATAATGCTAGTGTAATGATCCTAACCTGCCGGTCTTCATCTATACCAGCGGTTCTCAACCTGTGGGTCGAGACCCCTTTGGAGGTCGAACGACCCTTTCACAGGGGTCGCCTAAGACCATGGGAAAATGCAGATATTTACATCACGATGCATCACAGTAGCAGAATTTCATGGTTGGGGATCACCACCCCATGAAGAACTGTATGCCAGGGTCGAGGCCTTAGGAAGATTGAGAACCACTAATCTATACCAACGGCTGTAACCCCACATTTGCCCACCACACAAAAATTGTACATGAATATTCACAGAGCCATTACTGGTAATCCCCAAACAGCGGAAACAACCTGAAGGTCTATGAACTGAGGGACGGATAGACACAATGTGGCAGGCCCACTCCAGGGATGTTTTACTCTGTCGTGGAAGGACTGAAGGACGGATGGACGGATGCGTGCTCCAGGTGAGAGCCCTTGCACGCATCCCACTCAGTGACAGAAGCCACCACAAAGCCCGCACGGGGTCGGACGCCGTGATAGGAAACGTCCAGAATTGGTCAATCCGCAGAGACAGGAAGCCCCAGAGGTTCTCACGGGTGGGGGCGGGTAGGGGACCTAAGGCGGAATGCTAGTGGGGACAGCAGGTCGGCTCTGAGCCACGGGGACATCCCAAAGCTGATGGTGGTGATGGTTTCACAAATCTGAGCATCTACTAAAAACCACTGGACTGAACCCTTCGGAAAGGCCAGTTTCAGGGGGTGCGGATTATGTGTCAATAGAGCTGCACAGACCAGACAGGAGCAGAGCCTGCTGCCCTGGGCAGTGTGTTGGGGAGTTTATTGGAGAGGAGTTTATTGGAGGGGAGTGTTCTGAGCTCACAGCCAGCCGCTGGGAGAGTAGAATTTCACTGGCAGTTTCATCAGATGCCAACAATCAGGGGACCCCTGGGGAGCCACACTTCACGGCGCCCAGGAGGCTCCACAGGGCTTTGAGGCTCCTGCTCCCCTAAGACAGGCCACACCTTGGGCCGACTCAGGGCACAGCAGGCACACGGGGTGCTGGGAACTTTCTCAGGTTTGATGCCAAGACCACGCACAACACTCTCTCTCTCCCTCAGGCCTCAGGCCAGCACTCTCTCCCACAGAGACCCTACCTGACCAGGCAGGCCTGAGGGCCCGGCACGCAGAACCAAGCCCTCCCTGGCAATGCCAGCCCCATCGAGAGCCTCCACACACAGACCCCCAGGCCGCCCCTCCAGAAAGCAGCCTGCTCATCTCTGGGGTGCGTGAGCAAGGCTGGATGTCCACCTGCACCAGGCTCGGCAATGAGACGGAGAAATAAACGTCAGTCGTTTAAAAGGTCTCCTTTCGCCGAAACCGGTGTGGCTCAGTGGATAGAGTGTTGGCCTGAGGACTGAAGGGTTCCAGGTTCGATTCCGGTCAAGGGCATGTACCTGGGTTGCAGGCACATCCCCAGTAGAGGGCGTGTAAGAGGCGGCTGATTGATGTCTCTCTCATCGATGTTTCTAACTCTCTCCCTCTCCTTTCCTCTTTGTAAAAATCAATAAAATATATATCAAAAAAGGTCTCCTTTCAACTCGAAAATCCTGACTCCATGAGAATTGGGGGAACAGAGAGAGCACATACTAATTCTAGAATATTCAAGGGGCAAGTTCCATAGCATACCTCTTTCCTGCTCCGTCTCTAAATGAATCGAGAAACAGAATCAGAAGATGGCGTGCTACAATGTCCCATTCGTTTGTTAGTAATTACGGAGAACGAGGCCCACAGTGAGAATAGCAGACAGCCAACCGCACCCTCAGATGAGATGCCTCTTGAGGTCAGACCCAAGGCAGGCTCCTTCCCAAGGGGAAAAGGGAGCCCAGTTTATTCTCCTCCAACAACCGGTCCCGGAGGGGAGGACCCCGGGCTGTGAAGAGGCCAGGAGTGGTTACAATCACCTCTCCGAACGGAAACCGGAGCGGGGATGCGGCATCCTGTAACAGCAGTAACCAGCATTTGGTGAAAGGCGCGGGCTGAGCTTTCTCCTTCGTGGTAAGACTGACTTAACCAGCATTGTTAGCGCTGCTCCCATTTATTTATTTATTTAGTATTTATTTTTAAAGTATTTTTTATTGATTTTTTACAGAGAGGAAGGGCGAGGGAGGGAGAGTCAGAAACATCGATGAGAGAGAAACATCGATCAGCTGCCCCCTGCACACCTCCTAGTGGGATGTGCTTGCAACCAAGGTACATGCCCTTGACGGGAATCGAATCTGGGACTCTTGAGTTCGCAGGCCGATGCTCTATCCACTGAGCCACACTGGTTAGGCTGCTCCCATTTTAAAGATAAGAAACCAAAGCTGCCAGCAGAGACAGGGTGAGTTACTTGCTCAACATCGGGGAGGAAAGGAGAGGGAAGGGGAAGGAAGGGGAGGCGAGGACCTGCCGGGAGAGGCGGGCCTCAGTCTCCCTGGCAACGAGAGGAAGACCCAGAGCTGGCGTGTATCCTTCCAGGGGTGGTGCCTGCACCGGTCAGCAGCCATGAGAGCACAGACAGAAGAGTGGTTTCAGCAAAGGCGCCGCACACTCCCTGGGGTCCCGGCGAGGCCCCCGCATGGATGTGGGGCGCTGGGTGGGAGCTGGCGGGGGTGAACTAAAGCGGCCGGGCCGGGCTCCAGGCCCAAGTCAAAGCCTGCCTTTCTGAGGTCCCCGTGCGGGTGCTTTGGCGGCTTGCTTGTGAGAAGCCACAGTGGTGTGAACCAGGGGCGGCCAGAGCTGGGTCCAAGTCCCGCTGCGGGTACCAGAGCAAGAGGCTAATCACTGCGATGCAGGCTCCTCTCCGCCATCACTGGAGGCAGTCGCTGGCAGGGAAGGCAGCGGGACCCAGATGTGCCCCCCATGCAAAGGGCGGGCGCAGAAGAGCCACCGTGGCTGCAGCACAGAGAGCAGCACCGTGCTGCCCGCTGCGCGCCCAGTGTCCAGGCAGGAGGGGAAGCCGGCTGTAGCCCGCGCTGCTTCCTCACCCCCGTGCCAGGCGGTACCAGCCGGCCGTCACCACGTCTCCATGGTGCCTGGTCCCGAGCTCAGAGGCCTGGCCTGTGTGTGGACCGCATCATCAGCTCCGGTAGGGAAAACGTCCTCCCATCTTCCCCCTGAAGTTTGTTCCTCTCCGTGTGCCAACTTTCTCTCTAGCCCAGCGGTTCTCAACCTTCCTCAGGCCGCGACCCTTTAAGACAGCTCCTCATGGGGTGGTGACCCCCAACCATAAAATTATTTCCGTGGCTGCTCCATCACTGTCATTTTGCTACTGTGATGAACTGTCATGTAAATATCTGATAGGCAGGATGCCTTTTCGTTGTTACAAATGGAACATCATTAAAGCATAAGGATTAATCACAAAACAATATGTCATTATATATTGTGAAATATTTATTTCTAATGACAAATAAATGAAATGTTGTCTCGAATCGTGGTGTAGCATGGGTAACAGTCTTCCTAGGACAACAGTAAACTACATGGCTACACTTTGCTACACCGAGGAGCGGTGTGTGGGTTCCTCAGACCATGGGAAATAGGTGTTTTCCGATGGTCTTAGGCGACCCCTGTGAAAGGGTCATTCGACCCCCAAAGGGGTCGTGACCCACAGGTTGAGGACCGCTGCTCTAGCCGGACAGATCAGGAACAATTTCCTGGTCAAACCTCCAATGCTACCCCTCTTCCTGCTATTGAGCCAGGAACGCAGGTTTGAGGGGGAGGGGGCTGGTGTGACCCCACAAGGCAGGCTCCCAGAGGGCAGGCAGATCCAAGGATTTCTCTCTCTCCCTGTCTCTCTCGCTCTGTCTCTCTCTCTCTCTGTTCCTGTCTCTTTCTGTCTCTCTGTCTCTGTCTCTCTCTGTCCCACCCCCAGCTGGGACGGAATCCCTCCTGTGGATGCAATTCCAGGAAGCAGGCTCCCCAGTCTGCACCTCCGTCGCTCCATCACCACAGAGACCAACTGTGCATGGAAACCGGACCCCGTGTGTCCCATGTCCACCTGGTGATCCTCCAATCTCAGGCTGAAGGAGAGAGCTGGGGACCAGTATGGGACTGTGCCGTTTGCTAGGTGACAGAGACATGCCTCCAGCGGACAGCAGGTCAGACATCTGATTACTCCTATCTCAAATGTTGCTCATATTTCAAAGCAAAAATCGCTCGGTCCACGGCTCGTATCTCAAAAACCTGGTATGTTAGGGCACTCGTATCTCGAGGTACCACTGTACATGCAAACTCTACGTTTTCCTGCAGGTGTTACGTTTATCCTAAATAAGTTCAGGGACGACAGGTTACAGAACTAGCTTTTCTTTTTCTTTCTTTTTTAAAAATATATTTTATTGATTTTTTTACAGAGAGGAAAGGAGAGGGATAGAGAGAAACATCGATGAGAGAGAGACATCCATCAGCTACCTCCTGCACGCCCCCAACTAGGGATGTGCCCACCACCAAGATACATGCCCTTGACCGGCATCGAACCTGGGACCTTTCAGTCCACAGGCCGACGCTCTATCCACTGAGCCAAACTGGTTTTGGCAAGAAGTAGCTTTTCATTGGACTCACAAGAAAGTCCAAGTTCTCCCGCGGTTCCAGCCTGAGCCTGAGATGGCCCCACCCACCTCCACGCCACCACACGCCCTCCTCCCGCCTGGCTCCGTGTCCTGCTCCCTCTTGTTCCCACAGCGGGACGTCATGCTGTGGGCTCCATGCCCGCTGGTCCTTTTCCTGCCACCAGCTGCCTCTTGTCCCCTCTTCAGAGAGAGCCCGGACCTCCCCGCCCTCCTGGCCAACGCCCACTGCGGGGCGCCACGGGAGAGACAGATGGTCCCAGAAATGGCCCAACCTCCAGGTGAGGCCTGGAGCCCAGAGGTTGGCGGGGTAGCACCCATCCACGAGCAGAATGGCCGCTGAGATGCAAGGGACAGCTGGTTGCTCGCTTAGTTGGAGGAATGAGGGCCTCCGGCCCTCCGTTCTGACCATCACGTCCAGCCTTCCAGAGCCGTAGCTCCTTTGTGGCTGGTGGTTGGTAAACCGGAAGCAAGCCAGCCATATTTCTGACCGGTTCTGGGACCTCTGCTCTACGGTGGGCCCGGAAGACTGAACCTCAGTAGCAATGTGTGCCGCGCTCTGCCCCCAGATCTCATTTCCTCGCCTATTTCCTTCACGACGCTCACCCCGATCTGGAAATAAACACCTGGCTCCGTTTCCTGCGTCTCCTGTCTGTCTCACAACAGAGCATATATGCATGAGCACAGTGAGCATTTCCACCTTTTGTTCACCAGCGATATACTTCTGGAATGAATTGAACCGATATGTTAACCATTGCCGGAAACCAGTGATTGTCTCATTAATAGAAAGTGGAGGAGGAACCCGGAAGGCTGGTCAACCTGGAAGCTCTGAAAGGTCAAAGCCAGCCATCCCCTATCTAATGGAGAGAATGAACTTGCCCATCAAATAATCATGTAAATCCTGACTGATAAAGATAATCTACTTGTTACTGGAATTGCCTGCTTCAGGGCAAAGGGTGTATCTCAAACCTGAATGAAAGGGATGGCAAGGCCAAAGGAAGGCGGTGGTAGTCTTTCCACTAGTGGAAGGCTCCTGCCTGGCCCCCAGGTATCGCCAAATTAATGCTTTCCTAGTCTCTCTTTTCGTTTGCGTGCGGCCTCCTCCAGAACCCGAACCCTGAACCGGGAACCCTGAACCACGTGGGACGTGGAAAGAAGTTCCCACAAACCATGATGCAGCCTGGAGCAATAGCCAGAGGAGAACTGTGAACTAAAGCTCACTGCCACGCGTGCCTTTAAAGGCATAAGCTCAGGCCGGCTTCCTCCCACACGGCACACGAATCCCAGGCGTGTTTCCTCTCCTCCTCTCCCCACACTCTGCAGTCAGCCAGGGGGTGTTGGCTCCATGCCCACTATTCCCGCATGTTCCTTAAGCTTTTTCTTAGAACTGAGGTGTATTTGCTCGTGGCCCATTATCAATCCCTGTGTCCCCAATGATGTCAAAAAATGCCATCGCACTGTTGCCTTAAACCAGTGGCCGGCAAACTCATTAGTCCACAGAGCCAAACACCAACAGGACAACGACTGGAATTTCTTCTGAGAGCCGAAAACCGACTTCTGTGCACGGGCCACAAAGTGTCAATCGCATTGTACGTTTCAATCGCACAGATATTTTGTGCAAGAGTCACACTCAAGGGGCCAAAGAGCCGCATGCGGCTCGCGAGCCGCAGTTTGCCGACCGCTGCGGCCTAAACCACAGCATCAGGCTGCTCGCCCACAGAAGAGCGTGAAAACCAGCCCCCCACCTCTGCAGCAGCTGAGCTGCGGGGTTCCCGAGCGGGTCCGGAACCACCCCCAGGAACCCGCCTGCTCCAGCCTGAGGAGGAAGGTTCCGGAAGGAGAAGTAGGACAGGACAGGCCCTAGACAAGCAGGACGTGGTGCCGGGGTGCAGGGACCCACCAGCCCATAGGAGAGGAAGAATGGGCTCTGAGTGGGGTCCCCTCCTCTTTCCTTTCTCCCTCGATCAAGGACGGAGGTTAGAATTTGAGTAGACTTTTCTAGAGGAGTCAGTGGGGATGACAGATGGAAGAGAAGTAAAGGGAACAGGGAAACCTCTGAAAGTTTTCCAAGCTCATCTGCCTCTGAGCTTTCTCCTCCTTCGCACAGAACACACACGGCGCTCAGACACGCGGGCCTCGTCCACGGGAACCGTGTGGCCGTGGGCCCGGCCCGGGAGGCAAGGGGCCTGTGAGGCTGAGGCCCGTGGAGTGCAGCCAGGATGGCCGAGCCCTCGGGAGCTGGCCCTAACCAGCGCAGAAAGCACTTCTCCTATAGACAGATTCTCCGCCACAGACCAGTCCCTACACGGTGGAGGGACAAGGTTAAGCAAACCGCTTTGGGAAGTGGCGTGCTAATACCTAGTAAAGATGAAGGCGGGCATCCCTCTGCCCGAGGGCCTCTGCCTTCTCGCCCAGAGGAACCTTCCAGAAGGACCGTGTGCACACAAGGGCGTTCATGGCAGCGTGCTTAGCGCATCCAAACGGGGCAGGGGAGTGGGTAAATCGGTTTCTGTGTAGTCATGCCAGAGGATGTTACACAGAAGCCATCTGCAGATGGAATTTCCAGCGAAAAAATTAAACGGCCAAAGGTCACCTACAGTAGGATAGCCATAATCAAAGTTAACAGCTCTGTGTTATTCTATAGGTGTAGAGAAGCTATCAAACATCCATGCGAATAATCCGCATCCATTTCAGGCCAACGTTTACATCCGAGGAGGGAGGAGAGGAAGGAAGATACAGTGAGGCTTCAGCTGGACTTGCACATTTGTTATTGTTATTACAGCGGTACCTCGAGATACGAGTGCCCTAACATACGCGATTTTTGAGATACGAGCCGTCGAGCGAGCGATTTTTGCTTTGAAATACGAGCAACAGTTGAGATAGGAGTCATCGCGCAGATCGGCCGGCTGCACACGACCCACCCGTTTACCGCGACTCGAGCGTCTCATAGTTTCCCACGCCTCAAGGTGACGGAACGAATTAAACTCGTATCTCGAGGTACCACTGTATTACTTTTTTGTTAATCCTCACCTGAGGATATTTTACCCACGGACTTTTTTTTTTTTTAATATATTTTATTGATTTTTTTACAGAGAGGAAGGGAGAGAGATAGGAGAGTTAGAAACATCGACCAGCTGCCTCCTACATGCCCCGCACTAGGGATGTGCCCGCAACCAAGGTGCGTGCCCTTGACCGGAATCGAACCCGGAACCCCCTCAATCCACAGGCCGGCGCTCTATCCACTGAGCCACACCGGTTTTGGCCCCATTGACTTTTTTTTAGAGTGGAAGAAAGGAAGGGAGGGATGGGAGAGAGAGAGAAACATTGATGTGAAAGAGATACATGTATATAGGTTTCCTTCCCGGGGCTGGGAATGAACTTAACAACCCAGGTACGTGCCCTTGCCCCAGAATCAAACCCGAGACCCTTTGGTGTGCAGGCCGACGCTCCAACCAATGAGCCACACGGGCCAGGGATACACATTTTTTAAAGAGCACTCAAGTAGTATGCAAATGCTAACATCTATTAACCTCCAGATGATCAGGGGTTTGGAAATGCGGTTAGATCGTTTTCTGTACTTTCCTGATATGCTTGAGATAGTTCATGATTAAAACATTTTCAATTACCATTCAAATGAATTCTGCTTTCCAAAACAGTGTCACCGGCGCAGAACTCATCTGTCTGAATCACAAGCAGTGGCCGGGAGCCTGGGCCTGATGAATGGCTCGGGAATGAGGGAACAGTCAACGATCAACATCCATGTCAGCTCCACGTGCCGACTCCACATTGGCCCTGCGCCGCCCTGCTCTGCATTCCCCGCCAACGGTTACATTCTCAAAACCCCCAGAATGAGGTCTTTCTGAAAAGCGCCTCTTCGTCCAGCCAGTGGTTTTCAAATAATGGAATGCTTTTGTTCTACACCGAGGGGCGGGGTGGGGTGGGGGTGGAGGTTGAAATCCCTAAGACGGTGCCACAGAATCTAAAAGAGACAAAGGGGCATTGTGTTCCTATTAATATGTTTCGTGGGCTTAGGCCGGTAAGTGTATAGTTTATTAAAATCATCAGCAGGAAGAGTGAGGCTGTTTATTAGCGTAAGAGGCAGTATCTGTTATTGCGTGTGATCATTACAATAACAAGCTTCTACATTCAATTGGGTCTCGCGCTTTGCTATCCCACCCAACGCGGACGAGAGCTGGGAGATGCTCGCTGCAGAGCGAGTCCGCGCCACCGAGCTGCTGGCCATCAGGGGCGTGAGGCGCCCATTCCTCCGGGCCGGGGGTCTGGAAGGTTCCAGCCTGGCCCTCGGCTCTGGGCCTCCCCGGGCTGAAATCGAGGTGGTAGGTGGCTGCGTCCTCCTGCAGAGGCCTCTTCCAAGTTCATCCCGGGCGCTGGTGAATCCATTTCCTGGCGGGTGTATAACTGGGGTCCCTCCCCTGCTTCTCAGCGAGCTGCTGACCAGGGACTGCTCTCTGCTACCCCCCCGCCGTCCCTGCGGCCTTCTCCATCACGTGGCCACTTCCTTCTCTGGGGGGCCACAGGAGAGCACTGCTCCAGTGCTCCCCCTTCTTCTCAGGGCCCACCGGCTTGAGGCAGGCCCACCGGGACAGTCTCCCTTGGAGTAGCCCAAGGTCAATGTTAACTGCATGCGGATCCCTCTGACATCTAGTGTGACAGGGCCACAGGCGTGTTGTGCTGTCCCATCACGGGCACAGGGCCAGACTGCACTCCCGGGGAGAGGTGACCACTAGGCAGGTAGCGACAGGGGTGACAATCTTGGGGGCCACCTTAGAATTCTGCCTCCCACACCAGGTATGCAGCTGTCAAAGGCCACTGTCCTTAAGAGCGTATCTTGGCCGGGACCAGTTTGGCTCAGTGGATAGAGCGTCGGCCTGTGGACTGAAAGGTCCCGGGTTCAATTCTGGTCAAGGACATGTATCTTGGTTGCGGGCACATCCCCAGTGGGGGGCGTGCAGGAGGCGGCTGATTGATGTCTCTCTCTCTCATCGATGTTTCTAACTTTCTATCTCTCTCCCTTCCTCTCTGTGAAAAATCGATAAAATATATTAAAAAAAAAAGAGCATATCTTGAAATCTCAGGGGCTTCTCCAGATGCTTGGAAAAGACACAGTTTAAAGTACTTTTTCTTGGTGAGGGGATGAAGACACACACACACACACACACACACACACAGACAACACTATGGTTATTACCGGAGGGAAAGGGGGTGGGGAGGTAGAAGAAGGTAAAGGGGGGCATATGGTGACAGAAAGAGACTTGACCTGAAATGGGGAACACACAGTACAACAGACAGATGAGGCATTATAGAAACCTATGCAATTTTATTACCCAATGTCACCCCAATAAAACACATTTTCATTCACACCAGTATAACTAACACCTAATCTCAGCTCTCATGCCTCATAATAAACATCTGGACTCAGGCAAAGAGCACCCAGCGTTTATGGACAGGAATCAAGTTCACTTCCCTCTGTCACTGGCCACCTGCCCTGCTCTGGGGCCTGAGCCCGCTCTGCCGGCGGGAGGGGAGCTGGCACCGGGGCGGCCGCAGGGAGCTGGCTGGGAGGGCTGTGCGGCAGGGGGTGGCTTCGCGCCCGATTTAAAATAAAACAGTGCCGTCCTCCCAGCCAGCCACACGTTCCCGGAGTGTAAATTATGCCCGGAAGTGCAGGCCATGACGTGCCTCACATGGAGGTCAGCGTCAAGGCCACTTTGTCCGGCAGCTTAAACTAATGAAAGGGAAGCCATCACTGCAGCTCCCGTTGGTTTTTTTATTCGGGTTCATGGAGTCTAGGACAGTCTTCTAGAAGGTCATAAGGTTGCCTACTTCTGTGAGTCCTGAGCCGCCTTTAAAACCCTTGCCCATGGAACTTTCTTCCCAGTAATACAGAAGATGGCGTTTCACTTTCGGAAGATGTGTGACCTGACACCTCAGAGCCTCCCACATCTGGAGTCTCATGGTTCGATGGAATCACCAGGGCAGAAGCCTGGGACACCCATTTCTTTGACTCGTCATTGATAGCTTGTAAGGAAACATTAAGGAATGGTCACTTCAACATGAAGAATGAGAAAGGAGAAAGAAGAAGAAGGAGAAGAAAAAGGAGAAGGAGAAGGGGAAGGGGAAAGGGAAGAGAAAAGAGGAGAAGAAGAAGGAGAAGAAAGAAGAAAGAAGGAGCAGGAGGAAGAGAAAGGAGGAGGAAAAGGAGAAGGAGGAGAAGGAGAAGGAGAAGGAGGAGGAGAAGAAAGAAGAAGAGAGGAGGAGAAGGAAGGGGAGGAGGAGGGAGAGGAGGGGAGGTAATTAATCTAAATGAAAAATAATAGCCCCACCAGAGTGGGTCAGTGGTTGAGTGTCGACCAATGAACCAGGAGGTCACGGTTTGATTCCTGGTCAGGGCACATGCCTGGGTGCTGGCTCAGTCCCCAGTAGGGGTGTGCAGGAGGCAGCCGATTGATGATTCTCTCTCTCCCTCTTCCTTCCTCTCTGACATCAATAAAAATATATTTAAAATAAATAAATAAATAACAAAATTATTGAAAACTTGAGCTGAATCCTTTTCAGCCATTAAGGAAGTTGGGCCAATAAATAGGAAATACGAGTCACTGAGACATGACCACAGGCTAAGGGTTATGCTGCGTTAGCCCTTTAATTTGCATTATGCAGGGAGGCAGGCAGAGTATATTAACTAACCTGCTAAGCTGCCTGCTACATGTTACATTAAAATGCAAGTTATAAAAGGACATACATGCTATGTTTCCCATTTTACCAAAATAAATGCACTCCCACACTCAAGTACACTACAATGTGTGTCTCCTAAAATGTCAGCGGCTTTCTCTGAGCAGTAAGATTCTAATCATTAACAGTATTTTGCTTTTCCTCTTTTCTTCCATCTCCGATGTGCTCAACCTGTTTGTGGAGATTTTTTAAAAAAGAAATCAAATTTGAGATTTCATAACTGCTTAGGAACAGCAAGTACTGAACTGAAAGGGTGTTTTACTATATTAAGTTGCATTAAATTAGTAAGATGACACCTCATTATTTTTTAATACCCAAAAATCTAAACTCAACGACAGTGCTTGGCAATATCAAGTTGCAAGAGAGACGGCATGTGAAGACCGAGGGAGAGAAAGAAAGTGGATGCAGAGACTGCGAAGAGACATGTTCTAACAGATAAAGAAGAGGTTCGTGATGGGAGATGGGGTGAAAGAAAAATGAGGTCACAGATAGGGAAAAAATAGGAAGAAAGGGGCAAAGCAGAAGGAAAAATAAACATTGGGAGAGGAAAAAAAAAGGGGAGGAGGAGAAGCAATACAGGGTGTCTGCAAAAAATGTATCCACATCCATTTTTGATAGCTCAACTGATGTTTCTTCACCATTTAACGCACGGGAATGAATAATTATTCACAGTGCATGCATTTTTGGAGACACCCCAGACATGGTAGAAGGTAGCTATCTATCCCTTTCTACTCATCTCTTCATGAAATGGAAAGTCTTAAATAAAATCCCAATGGATCACTTTTAAAAATATACATATATTTTATTTATTTGTTACAGAGAGGAAGGGAGAGCAATAGAGAGCTAGAAACATCGATGAGAGAGAGAGACATCGATCAGCTCTGCCTCTTGCACACCTCCTACTGGGAATGTGCCCGCAACCAAGGTACATGCCCTTGACCAGAATAAAACCTTGGACCTTTCCGTCCGCAGATCGATGCTCTATCCACTGAGCCAACCCGGTTTCGGCCCAATGGATCACTTTTAAAATTATATTTTTGTGGGTTTTTTTTTTTCTCCTCTGTATTTTCCCCGGAAGAGTGAGAAGTGAATGAATAGCGTGCTTGCTAGCCAAGGTCACCCGGGCCCGCCAGTCCTGGAGGCGGGAGAGGACTGCATGGCCCAGCAGGTGGTCTCTCTCTGCAGGCCGGGCACAGCACGAAGGCCGCTCTGAGAACAGGAGCAGTGGCCACAGGTTTAACGGTGCAGGCGATGGTAACAAAACATGCACATCTCTTATGGAACTTCAATCTGCAGAGGTGGGAGAGGAAATGAACCAATTTCCCCAAAGCTGGACTCCACAGAAGAGGCGTGACCATCAGAGGGCCAGATATTCCCTCTGAATGCCTGCAGACACCCCTCAACCCCCAGATGCTTCCCCGCTCCTCACCCGGAAGGAGGAGAAGCCATCATCCTTCCTCCTCCCACACCCTTTAGGGCCAGGGAAATGTCCTCACGGCTGCTCTCTGCTTTCTCTCTCTTTTCTCTTCCTCTTAGTGTGCCAAGTTCAAGGACAGCACAAGTGAAAGAAACAGTCTCATCTTTAGAGAACTTCTGGACAACAGTGCACCCACTGACAGCCTTTCCCTGAGCAGAAAGGTCAAGGCCGGTGCCTGTGCTGGGGTCACTAAAAATCCCGGAAGTTCTGGTCACTCCATCCATAGAGAGGAGGGGGGTCCAGGTCCCCTCCCTTTGAACCTGGCAGACTCATCCTGCCTCCCGCTGGAGCACTCAGGAAGATCCTACTGAGCGTCAAGAGGCCACAGAGCCACGCCTTCTGGGAGCACCGTCTCAGCAAGGGCCTTAGGAGCTTCTGGGAATCCTGCCCTCACTGTGAGGAACCCCAAGACAGGGCATGGCCACAGGGGGACACTGCAGTGCACAGTCCCCACTGAGCCCAGCCTTTCAGGGCCCTCCGTCCAGCCCAGGAGCCAGGCATCGGAGGGAAGACACTTCCCATAATCCCCACCCCCAGCTGCATCTTGCTACCCCAGGAGACTTGGAACATCATCCAGCAGAGACCAGCGATCACTCCTGCTTCGACCGACCACATCCCGACCACAGGAGCAGGGAGCATAACTAACCAGCTCCACTGAAAAAAGCTGTTCTTTGTTCCTAACTAAGATTTTTGGGGGTGTTTATTTATTTTTTAATATATTTTATTGATTTTTTACAGAGAGGAAGGGAGAGGGATAGAGAGTTAGAAACATCGATGAGAGAGAGACATCGATCAGCTGCCTCCTGGATGCCCTCCACTGGGGATGTGCCCGCAACCAACATACATGCCCCTAACCAGAATCGAACCTGGGACCCCTCAGTCCGCAGGCTGACACTCTATCCACTGAGCCAAACTGGTTTCAGCTGGGGTGTTTTTTTGTTTGTTTTTTTAATGCAACAATAATAACTGGAACAAGGGAGATCAAAAACTGATCACACAATAGTTCTTGCTGTAACTTAACGCTGATCACAGTGGAAAGAGTGTCAATCACATGGACTGAGAAGCCGATGTCACCACAATGTCACATCCAGGCGCACTTCCTGTCCCGGGTGGAGGCAAGATCTCCTTCCCCAGCGTTCTCTCCGGGACTCTACCCAACTGCCTAGCCCTCTGGTTTCCCTGCCTTCTGGTCTTAATCATGCCTGTCCCTAAGACTACACCTGGATTACTGTTGCAGTGAACACTCATTCTGTCATTCAACAAAATCATTTACTGCACGTGGTTCGAGTCACTGGGGTAACAAAGTGAGGACAGCTAACTCCGTCTGTGACCTTGTAGATCCAAGAGTAGAATGAAGTGTTTTCCAAACCATGAACAGTCCCCAAACCATCCTCAGGGAACCCTACCAAATCTCTAAAAAACTAGAAACCAGAAAGCAACAGACTGAAAATAACAACAGCTAATATTCCAAGTACCACGGTGACTATTGCTTCACGAATCTTATACATTGTTTTGACACACACACACAGGATATGTGTGTGTGTGTGTGTATGTATGTGTGTATACACACACAGGATATATGTGTGTACATATATATGTATGTGTGTATGTGTGTGTATGTATGTGTATATATATACACACACAGGATATGTGTGTATGTGTGTGTATATACACATACACACATATACATACACACACCCACATACATACATATACATATATTGTGTTTCCATCTTAACACTTGGAGAAAGATTCCAGTAGCAACTCAATGAACCTCCCTCCTGCACTGCAGAGAACATGGGAGGGGTGTGTGCAGGGAACGTGTGATTGGGTTTCGAGCTTGGGGACACTCGGTAAGAGTCACAGAGCCCCTCTCTAAACTCGTCCCTACCACCCCGGGGTGGGGGGGGCTTTGGCTGCTCACTGCTATTGCTTTTGTTTAGAGGGGCTTCTGGGGTGCCTGGAGCCTTTTTCAGGAAAGGAGCAGAGCCTTGGGAGGACACCCGCCTGCCACTCAGCCTGCGTCTGAGCTCCCAGAGTTCCACGCCTCGGGACCTGAGTCAGTCTCCCGTCGGTTCCATGGCTGCCCTGGAGAACATGGAATTATCGCGACCTCTGGCCTCTGTCTCTGCCTGCAGCAGCCGACGCGAGCTGGGGAGCCGGAGCCCAGAGCCGCTGCCTGGGTAATCACCATGTGTGTGCCGGCCTCTTGCCAGCAGCCCGTGGTCAGCACGAAATGACATGTCATGAGACCCGGCGACATCTGAGACTGCGGTGCCGCCTCTCTGCACCCGCTCCTCCTGTGACTCAGCCGGGCAGGCAGCTGCCCTGCCTCCTGCCACAAGCTGTGCTCCCTCTTCTGAGGAGCGGAGAGCACCCAGCGGTTTAAATGATAGTCCCATCCACTTCCAAACTCTAATTAGGAAATTCCAGACCCACCCCAAAAATGTGCTCTGGAGCGCACTTCAGAGAGCCTACGGCCAGCCCAGCTTGAGTCACTGAGAGCAAAGCCACCAGGATGGAGGTGGGGTGACAGGCCCGGTGCCTGGAGTACGTGTCACTCCTGAGGCGTGCGTGCATGTGTGTGTGTGTGTGTTTGTGTGTGTGTGTGTGTGTGTGTGTGTGTGTGTGTTTTCACAAGTGGGGCTGGATGAACTGAGGAAGAGCTGAGGAAACCCCAGAGTGGTTCCTGTCGTTCTATCCCAAACAGCAGCCCAGGAATGGGGCATACCATGTGGCTGTCATCCTGCCCTCAGCTCAACCTCTGCTCTCGTCTTCAACTACGGAATTAGGAAAAATCCAGTAGGTTCTTAAGGGAATATGAATTTTCTGGTTCCTAACTTGGAGAAACTAAGAACGGACGGTCAGGGGGATCAGAAAACGCTCTGCTATAGATTGAATGTGTCCCCCCAAAGGTTCATGTGTGAAGCTGTAATGTCCAAGGACATGAGAGTAGGCGGGATGGTCTTTGGGCCCGAGAGTGGAGCCCTCAGGAAGGGGATTAGTGCCCTTGTAATCCTCCTCCCTTCCTCCATAAGGGGGCGCTGTGACAAAGTCATGGATACGCCAGGAAGCAGTCCCTCACCAGACACTGTATCTGCAGGCACCTTCACCTTGGACTTCCGGCCTCCAGAATGGTGAGAAACAAATTCCTCTTGTTTATAAACCAATCCTTCTATGGTATTTTCTTAGAGTATCCCGAAAGGACTAAGCCACAAACACACACAAGATGACAAATCTCAAAGCACGTTTCCTGTTGGTTAAAATGCTTGTTTTAGCTCTAGCTGGTTTGGCTCAGTGGAAAGAGTGTTGGCCTGCGGACTGAAGGGTCCGGGTTCGATTCGGGTCAAGGGCACATGCCCTGGTTACGGGCTGGATCCTCAGTAGGGGGTGTACAGGAGGCAGCTGATCAATGATTCTCTCTCATCATGGATGCTTCTATCTCTCTCTCCCTCTCCCCTCCTCTCTGAAATCAATAGAAATACATACATTTTTAAAAAAATCCTTGCTTCCACCTCTGTACTTAGTGGCTTGCTCGACCCATCTGTCCATGTAATTCTGATTATACAGAGTTGCATCCCAGTCTGTCCCAGTACCATGTCTCTAGATCGCTTTCGTTCATTATTTTATTTTGTCCATTAGATTCCACAAATGAGTGAGATCATGTGATACTTGTCCTTCCCTGACTGGCTTCTTTTGCTTAGCATGATCCTCTCCAGGAATCTCAGAGGGAAGGCATGGGTGCATGGGAAGAGAGCAACCAAAAAACTTGTATGTATACATACATAACCCGTGGACACAGACAATAGCGTGGTGAAGGCCTGCAGTGGGGGGTGGAGGCAGGTTAGAAGAGGTCAATGGCGGGGGGGGAGGGTAAGGAAGGGGGCATATGTAATACTTACAACAATAAAGATTTTTATAAAGAAAAATAATTAATTAGTTAATTAATAAATAAGAGAGGCGCATCCCAGTTGTTCCTGGTTATTGGAAAACGTGTCCTCA
>JAAGEH010000337.1:4253255-4356793 GCA_011751065.1 Lasiurus cinereus
GGCTGAGGCAGCAACAGAGGCTCCAGTGCAGCGGTTCTCAACCTGTGGGTCGCGACCCCTTTGGGGGTCGAACGACCCTTTCACAGGGGTCGCCTAAGACCATCGGAAAATGCAGATATTGACATCACGATGCATCACAGGAGCAACATTTCATGGTTGGGGGCCACCACCCCATGAGGAACTGTATGCAAGGGTCTCGGCCTGAGGAAGGTTGAGAACCGCCGCTCCATGGAACACACGTGGGAATTCCTGCACCACCAGGAATGCGTCCCAGGACGTGGCCAGCTCGGAAATTGACAAGGTCCCTGGGTCACGTGGCAGAGCTCGCCTGTCCTGGGGGCGCTCGGCGATCAGAGTCACTGAGACCTGCACGGTGGCACGGGGTCGGCGTCTAGTCCCGATTGGCTGGGGGGCACCAGGCCACACAGAGCGAGGCCTCCCCAGGAGCCAGGGCAGGGCAGCTGCCTGGGAGAGCGGTGCCCCACGTGTGTTGCATGTCGTTTGGTCGTGGAATAGGGGTGTGTGTGTGTGTGTGTGTGTGTGTGTGTGTGTGTGTGTATGTGCGTGAGACTTTCTTCAGGAAGAGCACACTCCTAACGCGCCTTCCTTAAACCACTGGCCGCTTGTATTTTTCCTTCTTAATCCCCTTCCTGATGACGTGTAGTGGAATGGTGCAAACATTTTCGTCCCAAGCCAGGGTGAAAACGAACCCTACCCATGTGTTACCTACAAGTGAACATGAAATATTTCCGCAAATGACACACAGAGCATCCTCTGGCCTTCCTTTATCATTGTCCATTTTCAATGCTCCTTCAACCTGCTTAACTGATTTTACGCCCACTAGTAAATAAATAACCCGCCGTTTGGAAAACACTATTATTACCTCCATGATCGTCTAACTCATCATTTAGAACAATTTTACACTTTTCAGATTGTATTCAAAGTAGCAGAAAACCCCAATCTTCCTGGTAACACCAGGCCCCACACTCCCTGAGCCACAGCGAGGAAAAGCGAGGGGCCCCAGGCTGCCTGGGCCTGCGGGTCCTCACCAGCAGAGGCAGACGAGCCGGGGTGGGTATCCTCCTCCTTCCCCGGCAGCCCTCCCCCCCCCGCCACCAGGAAGGCGAGCTGGCGGTGGAAAGATGCGGGCATCCGTCTGGACTGCTTGCATCACACAGATCCTGAGACAGTGAGACAGCCAGGACAGTTTAGCAACCGACAGAGACACGCAATCTGGTGTCCCCTGACCCAGCCCCCAGGCGTCCTCCACCATCTCTGGCCGGAGCTGAGCTGCCCCCAGTGAGGGCCCGGATCCCCTCCAGGTGGGAGAGAGGCTCTGGGAGCCATGTGCACTTTGGGGGGATGTCTACGGCAGTGGTTCTCCACTTTCCTAAGGCCGCAACCCTTGCATCCAGTTCCTCATGTGGTGGTGACCCCCAGCCATGGAATTGTGCTCCTGTGATGCATCGTGATGTCAATATCTGCATTTTCCGATGGTCTTAGGCGACCCCTGTGAAAGGGGCGTTCAACCCCCAAAGGGGCCGCGACCCACAGGTTGAGAACCGCTGGTCTAAGGCGTGTTACTGGGTTCGGCGATGCTGACCCATCATGGTTATTGGGTCAACCGTGTATCTAGAACGCAATGCTTTGCGGAGGACTCAGAGGTGGTGAAGGAGGACTGGCCACTGAGGGAACCAGGAAGGAAAAAGAAGAGGACGGGAGGACGATGTCCACCTCCGGCACCAGCCCTGGGGCCTGCAGTGACAGACGTGCATTGCAAAGCTCAGGAACGCTGCCTGCCCGCAGCACTGCCTGGAGCACCGGCGGGCTCTGCAGGCAGACACTTCCCGGTCCAATGTATGCTGTCACCCACACCCTGAGCTGTGCCCACTGCCACGTGGACTGGGGAACCATCCAATCTGGCCCACGGTCCGCGGGGAGCACGTGGCTGAGCACTTGTCACACAGCGAGCCTCCACCAAACGTTCAGGGCTGTGGTCACCGCCCCCCTCGCCCCCCAGTCACTCCCGCTGGCCTGCCCAGATGCCTAACACTCCCAGAAGAGGGGTCTTTGAAGGAATACATTTCCCGTCAGTCTCTCAGAATGCAGATCAGACACTATGCAAATTCAGCTCGCCTGCTCCAGGACCCCTTCTGGACGCCGTTTTCTTCGGGTAGACCCCCCTTTTCCAGAGGGGACACATTCCAAGACTCCCCAGTGAACCAAGGACAGTACCAAACCCTCTCTATACTCTGTGTGTTCATGTAAACGTATACCTATGCTAGAGTTTAATGTATAAATGGGGCACAATGAGAGATTAACAATAACTAACAATAGAACAATTATAACAATACTAGAGGCCTGGTACATGAAATTTGTATGCTGGGGAGTGGGGTGTCCCTCAGCCCAGCCTGCACCCTCTCCAATCTGGGATTGCTGGCTCCTAACCACTTGACTGCCTGGCTGTCTGATTGTCCCTAACCACTCTGCTTGTCAGCCTGATAGCCCCTAACTGCTCCCCTGCTGCCCAACAGCCCCCAACTGCCTTCCCTTGACGGCCTGATCACCCCCAACTGTCCTCCCCTCACAGCCATCTTGTGACAATGTGGGAGTGGCCATCTTGTGATGACATGGAGTGGCCATCTTGTGACAATGTGGAGGAAGCCATCTTGTGATGTGAGGGTGTGAGGGTCAATTTGCATATCATCTCTTTATTATATAGGATACTGTAAAAAACAGTTATGTGAGGGTGGCCGTTTTCTCTCTCAGCAAACTATCACAAATGTGTTCTTCCTTTCCTACAGTTTCCAGAAAAGGAGAGTCCTTTTTACCACAGCCACCCCAGAATGCAGTGGTTCTCAACCTGTGGGTCGCGATCCCTTTGGGGTGGAACGACACTTTCACAGGGGTCGCCTAAGACCATGGGAAAACACAGGTATTTACATTATAATTCATAACAATAGCAAAATTACAGTTATGAAGTATGGTTGGGGGTCACCACAACATGATCTGTATTAAAGGGTCGCGGCCTTAGAAAGGTTCAGAACCATTGCCAGAATGTGATTGTGCCTTCCCTTATTAAGTTGAGAACGTCTACCGTGTCACTTGAAGGAAGCACTCTCGGCTTCTCTGAGGCTCCGAACTGCTGGCATCACACTCCTGTGCCCGGGGCTGTGATTAGGTAAAAGGAGGTGACACCTGATCTGATCATCGCATGGCAAGCAGGTGACTAATGGGTGGAGAGCGAGGACCAGGATGAGTCACATCCTGGTGGGACGGAGCAGGACTGCATGGGACTTCAGCAGGCTCCTCTGAACAGCACGCCCATGGATCCTTAGAACTGGTCCTCTCGGGGACTTTTCATGTAGTGTGTTCAGAGCGCGGCTGGCCATGCTAACGGAAGCCACAGAGAAGGTTCCCGCCTCTCCTCGCTTAGAACCTGTGTCCACTCCAGGACTGCTCCTCGCCCCGACCTGGGGATGGGGACCTGGGGCATGGAGCCTGGAATGTGTCCTCCTCACTGAGCTCTTTGCTGAGCTCAGAGCTTGGGGTGTCAGAGCTGCACTGAATTCTTCGTTCGGGATTAATCTCCTGACCCGGGGGGAAGTACCAGTCCCAGGTAGCGTGCATCCCTGTCTGCCCGGGGTTCTGGGGTCTCAGGGCCTGTCTGATCTTAGGCGACCCTGCTAGCCGTTCGAGACCCATCAGTTGAGAACCACTGCTGTCGAGCCTACGGCCATCGGAAAACACAGATATCTACATTACGATTCATAACAGTAGCAAAATGACAGTGATGAAGCAATGAAAATAATTTTATGGTTGGGGTCACCACCACATGAGGAACTGTATGAAAGGGTCGTGGCCTTAGAAAGGTTGAGACCCACTGCTCTAAGGCCATGATCGGCAAACTGCGGCTCGCAAGCCACATGTGGCTCTTTGGCCCCTAGAGTGTGGCTCTTCCACAAAATACCATGGGCCTGGGCGAGTCTATTTTGAAGAAGTGGTGTTAGAAGAAGTTTAAGTGTAAAAAATTTGGCTCTCCAAAGAAATGTCAATCGTTGTGCTGTTGGTATTTGGCTCTGTGGACGGATGAGTGTGCCGACCCCTGCTCTAAGGCATCCTCTTAAGGAATAAGGAAGCGGCAGACTGAGGCTGGCAGCCAATGCCACAGGCTGTAACTTCCTTCTGTGAGTTCTTGAGGCGGTTACTGCCAGAACCATTGGCCTGGCGTCAGCAGACCAAGGGCATCATACCTATATCGGGGCCCAGGTGCCCAGAAGGAGGGCAGCAGGAGGTGGCACCCGCATCCCAGCCTCAGTCGTCTGACCACTGCCCATCCGAGTGACCTAAACCAGTTGTGGCCTAGTCGCTCTCGGTCTCACTTCCTCGCTGTGAAATGGAGATGATGGCCACTTCATCAGACTACAATGGGGATAGAGAACATCAATGTGTATCCCTCTCCATCACAGAAGACAGATTCCACTGGAATGTTGGGAGTTAACACGCCCCCCGCACAAGTAACCAAGGAGGACTACATCAAAGTCAAAACCTCTGCACACAGCAAAGGAAACCATGAACCGGAATGAAAAGGCACACTACGGAATGTGTACAAATCATATATATGACAAAGGCTTACTATCCAAATTATATCAAGAACTCACAAGATTCAATAGCAAAACAACCAGCAGTCCAATTTGAAAATGGACAGAGGAGCTAAGTAGACATTTTTTAAAAGGCATACAAATGATCAGCGAGTATATGAAAATAGGCTCCAGGCCAAAACCGGTTTGGCTCAGTGGATACAGCATCAGCCTGCGGACTGAAAGGTCCCAGATTCGATTCTGGTCAAGGGCATATGCCTTGGTTGCGGGCACTTCCCCAGTTGGGGACGTGCAGGAGGCATCCGATCGATGTGTCTCTCTCATTGATGTTTCTAGTTCTCTATCCCTCTCTCTTCCACTCTGTAAAAAATCAATAAAATATATTTTTTTAAAAAAGGAAAAAGAAAATATGCTCAAGATCATTAATAATCAGGAAAATGGGTATTAAAGCCACAATGAGAGTTTATCTCACATGTGTTAGAATGACCATCATCAAAAAGGGGGGGGGGAGGGTGCAGAGAGAGAGTGTTGGTGAGGATGCAGAAAAGAAAGAGAACCCTCTCACCCTAACCGGTTTGACTCAGTGGACAGAGCATCGGCCTGTGGACCAAAGGGTCCCAGGTTCGACTCCAGTCAAGGGCATGTACCCTGGTTGCTGGCACATCCCCAGTAGGGGGCTTGCAGGAGGCAACTGATGGATGTCTCTCGCTCATGGATGTTTCTGGCTCTCTATCCCTCTCCCTTCTCCTCTCTGTAAACAATCAATAAAAACATATCTTTTAAAAAAAGAAAGAGAACCCTCTTGCTGGGCATGCAAATTGGTGCAGCCACTATGGGAAACAGTCTGAGAGCCCCTCAAAACAATCAAAAACACAGCTGGCATGATGAACTGGGTGTACAGCCAAGGAAAACGGAAAGAGGTTCCCAGCGAGAGGGAAGCACCACCGTGTCCCTGGCAGCACTGCCTACAGCCCAGACCGGAAGCGAGCTACGTGGCCGTGGACAGAGGGATGAGTGAAGACGTGGTGTGTGTGTGCCCGGTGGCAGAAGGAAGTCCTGCCATATTCAACTTCGTGGCTGGGCCCTGCGGGCATTACGCCAAGAGAGATAAGTCCCGCAGGGAGAGACCAGCCCTGCAGGGCATCACCTGTATCTAACATCTGAAAGACGAAGCCGCGCCTGGAAACGGAGCAGATAAGCTGTTGCCAGGGGCTGAGAGGTCCAGAGGAGGAGAGCGAGGCTGGGAGAAGGGCGCACACTTCCGCTGGACGAGGAATGGGACGGAGGACGAACGTGAAACACGGCGGGTACGGCCGGTAACACGGCAGCACAGAACTGAAATTTGCCGAGGAAGGAGAATTACATGTCCTCACCAAATCAGCCAATAAATAAAGGAGGCGATGGGTGCGCTAATTAAGGAGATGGGGGGCGTCCTTTCAAAACGTACGGACATATCTAATGACCAGGATGTGCCCTTTATCACGACCTCACCACGTTGTCAATCATACCTCCATGAAGCCAAAAATACACAATGCACTTTTCCTTCTTCATTCTCTCCTCCGCCCTCTGCCCGCCCCAGACATAGCCCTGAGATACACAAGTCTCTGGGGCAGAGTGCGAGCCTGCGAAGAGCTGAATGCTAACCTCTCTGAGGCATTCGCATGTGCACTGCTGCTTGACGCTGCTCCACAACAGGCCACGTCCCCGCGGCACGGAGAGCGAGAGGCTAAGGGGCCGATAAGCAAATAAGGACGGTTACAGATGGCGGTGGGGGAGAGGGGGCGGGCCAGGTGGGAAGAGGGGGAGCTGCCTTCCTGGGGGGCTCCAGCCTCGGTCTACCGGCCACCACCTGTGTTGGCTCGCCGGGCCTGGAGAACTGTTCTTCTTTATTTTATTTAATACTATTATTTTTTTAAATATATTTTATTGATTTTTTACAGAGAGGGAGGGAAAGGGATAGAGAGTTAGAAACATCGATGAGAGAGAGACATTGATCAGCTGCCTCCTGCACGTCCCCCACTGGGGATGTGCCTGCCACCAAGATACATGCCCTTGACCGGAATTGAACCCGGCACCTTCCGGTCCGCAGGCCGACGCTCTGTCCACTGAGCCACACCAGTCTCGGCGAACCGTTCTTCTTTAAAATGACAGGTCATATTTCATCTCTGGCAGAGGAAAGGGGACCACCTCGTACACAAGGGGAGATCAGTCACTAAGCACACACACAGGTTTCAAACATCAGTCACCAGTTACCATGGTGATGCAAGAATTACCCAACAGCTCACTGCACTGTAAGTGTCCAAGATCGCGCTAAATGCATTGCTGGGGAAAATGGCAAACGGGCTCTCGCTTTAGGAAAACTTGCAAGGAGCTAGCTGAACCCCAAGGCAGATGGCGGGCAGCCCGGGTTTGCCCCTGCAGACCCGGATGGAGGCCCCTCCCTGCCCTGCAGTGCGGAGAGGCGTGGAGCAGCTGCAGGGGGAAGGCATGAGGTCTTATTTACAGATAGGGTACTGGGAGGATGTGTCTCCTCATCCCTCAAACGCTGAGTAAAAGAACAATCCCTGCCCGGCTGGTGTGGCTCAGTGGTTGAGCATTTGAGCACGGACTCGTGAACCAAGAGGTCACTGGTGAGATTTCTGGTCACGGCTCATTCCCCGGGGGTGTGCGGGAAGCAGCCATCAATGTTTCTCTCTCAGTGATGTTTCTCTCTCTCTCTCCCTCTCCCTTCCTCTCTAAAATCAATAAAAATAATTTTTTTTTTAAAGAATCTCTGATGCCACTGCCCACTGAAGAGGGACAGATGGAATGGCAGACTTAGGTGTCATCCCATTTTATTTATTTTTTATTTTTTTATTTATTTTATTTTATTTTACTTATTATTTTATTTTATTTTATTATGTTTATTGACTTTAAAGAGAGAGAGAGAGAGAGATAAAAACATCAACCTGCTGCATGCCCCCTAAACGGCGAAACCCGGGTATGTGCCCCGAATGGGAATTGAACCGTGACCACCTGATTCATAAGCTGAAGCTTAATAACTGAGCCATGAAGGCAGAGAGGTGGCAGCCCTTTGAAACTCAACATGAAGAACTTCCTCATGCAGAACAATTTCCCCCAAAATGACGAGGATGCCCAATAAAATGATCATTTTCCGACCTTTCTGAGGCGTTTAAATTGGCTGAGTCTCTGTTAATTTTAACTAGAACAAAGGCATGAATTTTTAAATTTTCCCCAAGAGGGCTCTGCCTGCAAAACCCAGGGCTGCATCCTAGGCCTGCTCCAGCGGAATTGCCCACGGTGGGGCCTAAAAATCTGTATTTTTCCAAGGTTTGCCCGGGGATGCTATGTTCTCTGGCCTGAGAATCCTGTCCTGAGGAATCTCCAATGAACTCCGGTGATCTGACAATGATGACAGAAGACAGGACAGCCAGCAGGGGACACAGGCCGAGAGGGTCTAATCAGAGGCAGGGCTCTGTGGGACTCAGCGGCTGTGGACTAAACCAGCGTAACAGTCCAGCACAAACGCATGTAGTATATGTGTGTGCATGAGACACAAGTGTTTCACAAGCTACGCAGGCGATACACTCCGACCTCGTCTATCTATTCTATCCCATTTGTTCATACTACTCAATGAACTGAAGTGATCTCATCATCCGCTAAGTGATATTTGCAACACCCTGCTGTGACTTCAACTGGCCTCTCATTTTATCACTTAATCATTTTTACACCTTTCATATTATACCTCCGTGAGTAGAAAACCATCCAATCGTTTCCAATGAGACCCCAGAGTCACAAGATATTAGTTGCCTTTATAAGGCGAATCAAGTTGAAATGAGAGAGTCTTCTGCTTATGGTGATGAATAGCAACACATTTCCCTGTTCACATTGAACTTCACTTCTCTCCTCTTTATCTTACAAAGAGCAGCACGCCGATTACATGAAGGCAGGGTAAAATAAGTGAAAAATCTGAAGAAAATGGCCGAAACCGGTTTGGTTCAGTGGTAGACCATTGGTCTGCGGACTGAAGGGTCCCAGGGTTCAATTCCAGTCAAGGGCATGTACCTTGGTTGCGGGCACATCCCCAGTAGGGGGCGTGCAGGAGGCGGCTGATAGATGTCTCTCTCTCATCGATGTTTCTAACTCTCTATCCCTCTCTCTTCCTCTCTGTAAAAAAATGAATAAAATATATATATAAATAAAGAACAATCTGAAGAAAATGAAGCATGAAGACAGGGAACTCAGTGTCTATGGAGTGAGTCAAAGGAACAAGGAATATGAACAACGAGGCAGGAGGTCTGGGTCGGTGCCACTCAGCACTGGCAGCCGGGTGGCGAGGAAAGCACGGGAAAATCCCAGGGTGCCCACCTCGCTGGGGTGAAAACGTTTCTCGGGGCTGCCCCTGCTCCCGCCAACAGCACCGGGTGTATGTGCCAGAGGACTCTGCTGGCGCCCTGCATCTCAGAGGGTCTCCACACAACCCAGCTGGAAGCTCAAGTCCTTTAGAAACCACCCCAATCTCCCCGCCCCCAGGAAAAACGACGGGAGCACAAAGATGGGGACTTGCTTCCGGATTCTCTCGGTCACTAGCCCTGAGACGCTGACCAAGCCCCCGGGCCTTTTTTTTTTTTTTTAAATATATTTTATTGATTTTTTTTTTTTTTTACAGAGAGGAAGAGAGAGGGATAGAGAGCTAGAAACATCGATGAGAGAGAAAGACATCGATCAGCCACCTTCTGCACGCCCCCTACTGGGGATGTGCCCGCAACCAAGATATATGCCCTTGATCGGAATCGAACCTGGGACCTTTCAGTCCGCAGGTTGATGCTCTACCCACTGAGCCAAACCAGTTTCAGCTACTGGGCCTTTTTTATTCGGTTCCTGGTGAGTCCACAAAAGCCAGTGTTGTGTGCATCATGGCTGAGTCTTGACGAAGAAATCAACAAACTGTAACAAGCCTGGTCCCCTTCAGGGCAGCCAGTGGGTTCTGAATCCCTTCTCCTACCGATTTCCCGAGCTGCCAGAGCCCCTGTGGTCTTCACAGCACTCCCTTTTCTCCTCCAAGGATCCCACAGCGTGAACATCCCCCAAGAAGAAAGTGGGGCTCCCCAAAGCCACAGAACACTGGAGCCTGCACAATGCCAGCTTAAGAAAGTTCTAGTCATTGTTTCAACCGCTTGAAGGGGGTTTAGACATTACTGGGGGCGGGGGGAGTCCGTGAAAGGGAGCCACACTCTCCTGCAGGGTCCCACTAACGCTGCAGCCACTCCATGAGAGAGAAAACGAGTCCATTTGCTGCTGGAAGGCAAGGGCAGTTGCTCACACAGAACGGGGGGACCTATCTGGTGCTCATTCCTGGATGGGCTAAATGCCGCCTGGCCAGTCCTGACAGGGCTGGGCGCACCCCACTTCGGGGAGGGCCGATGTGACATGCAGACCAGCACGTCTAGTCCCGAGCAGAGGAAACGCCGCTCATGTCTGACCTCCCTCACAGGCCCGCTGTCCCGGGGTCCAGTCCGGGGACCTACCTTCTCTGTGATGTAGAAGTTGGAGCTGTCCGCGTGCTGCAGAGCGAAGTACTCGTGGTTGGCCAGGGACCACCTGGAGAGAGAAGCACACACTGGTCAGAAAACCAGTCCACGGTCACTTTAATGGTTTGGTAGAGGCAGGTGAATGGAACCCCCTGTCACACACCCCACAACGCAGTTCCTCATTCCCAATGGTGTCAGCCCACCTGTCACCCTAAGACCCGCTCTTTCCCCCCGAGGCCTGTCCAGGTTTCGTCCCAAGCCTCCTGCTCGCTGCAGCCTTACCCTATGGCTTTGGGGTGGGGTGACATTTAAATATAAAGGTACACACCTCCCTATTTTGGAGGTGTGCTTGGAGCAGAGATGGGAAAACAAAGGAAATACGTAAATGTAATTTAAGCTTTTGATAACTGTTGCATCTCGATTGCCTCTGCATTCTCCAATCCCCAATCGCTCTGGAACATTCTAGTGAAGCATCCTGGATCTTAAGTAAATCCCAGGTATCCTCTAGCCACAGTTCTGCTTTAAGAGAGAGAAAGAAAGACAAGCAACTAGTGTGTGCTTTCCCCTGACTGTGTGCGCGGCCAAAGAGACGTGGGAAAGCGGGTTGTGGTGACACCCACGCGGCACAGAGTGGCCACTGACGTGTTGAATGATTTCCTCTGCCACGGGGACCTGGTGGCCCTCCGCTGGTCCCCCATGGAGCGAGCATTTAACTCGGGGGCGTTAGACTGCTCCCTGTGAGACGGATGGATGAGCACAACTTCTCACAGTAAACAGAGCTCCCCACCCCCGCCCAGGTACCCCCACTGGCCAGCTCACACCTCCTCAATGAGGAACAGTGGGAACTCGAGGTGAAGAGAGGCGTGCACTTCTTATGTAGGCGTCTGGGTGACTTTGGGCAGGTCGAGGGGTGATTTGTGAGTGCTATCTGGCAATCCCTCTGGAATATTCCACTTGCCCCTCCAGTGGTGGCCTGGAGCCCCTCGGGTGAATCCCGAGCACCAACACTCACCCATCACAGACTTCCTTTATTATCGCAGACAGCGGTTTTTTCTGCAAAACAGTAAAAAAAGGAAACGCTGTTAGTTTCATTTCATCATTCTCAACGTTTAAAAAAGGAGAAGCAGAAGGCGAGGGGAGATCTCTACCCCAGGAGGCTTTCCGCTTGCTGTTCTGGGTGGTTCTGAAGGAGACGTTGCTCTCCTCAAGGTAATCACCATGGCCCCCAAATATGCTACTGACTGATGGTCCTGGTGGCACTTTCCTCATTTAACAGTGTTAGCTGGACAGAATACACATCATCGGCAGCTCAGCCACATAAAAACCAGGGTGAAAACACAGCTTGGTGGGAAGATCCCAGAAGCAACGCAGGCCCTCAAGGTCAATGTCAACCAGAACTCCTCAGAGGCCAGGGGTCAGGCTATGCGTGGACTCGCAATATGTTGATGGAACATGTGGCATATGTAATAGGAGGTATTGTGAAATGTGTCCTTCCGCGTGCACAGAATTCTTCCCATGTCTGTGGCACCGACAAACGCCAATCACCAGCGACTGGAGCTGGGCACCCTCCAGGAAAGGGGCCAAGCATGGGCCGTGGTGGCAGCTGGCAGCTGGCACAGCTGGTCCCGCTGCCTCGCAGCCACAGCTGTGCTCTGCCCGCCTCCAGATGGAAGGAATGTGGGGAGGCACACAGCTCGCCCAGAGACGTGGAAACACTTTCTGTTTTGGAGGCAAACAGACCCCGTCTGTCTCCTGGGGTGTCACCCCCCCAAAAAAAACGAGTCACAGACCAAAATCTAATGGGGAAGAGAAATCAAAGCTTGACACTCATGGTCTAAGATCTTCGGATGCACCAACCATGAAAATCTGTCTGCGTATAGATCAGTTTTAGTCCCTCCCTCTGCGGGCAAAGTGGGGTGGAGAAAGGACTTCGGAGCCAAACAGGACCAGTTCCAACCCCGGCTCAGCAACTTGCCTGCGGTGGAACCTACAATGTCCTTCATTTGCTGAGCCTCAACCTAGTTTACCAGCCCCCTGGCAGCCTCAATAGAGGCGGCCTGCAGCTGCCTGCCTGCCAGGGCCAAGGCCCCATGCCCCGTACTGGCTGCCACGTTAGCGGGGGCCCTCACGTGCACGGAAGGTGTCAGTAATGGCGGCCGGCAGCTTACGACGTGCGTCACTTAAGCCGGCCTCTCGCGACAAAGCCGAGTCTCGCGGTGCTCAGCACCTCGCTGTGCGGACTGGCTGCCTCAATAATGGCCGCCTGCTCAGGACCGAGGGCCGGAACACGGGAGGGCTCCTATACCTGCCTGCCTGAGGACCACGGTCGCCAACCCCCTACGGCCTCGGTAGAGGCGGCCTGAAGCTGCCTGCCTACCAGGGTAAAGGCCCCGTGCCTCGTACTGGTGCCTCGTTAGCCTGGGCCCCCCGCCGTACGGAAGGTGGCGGTAATGGCGGCCGACAGCTTACGGCGTGCGTCACTTAAGCCGGCCTCTCGCGAGCAAGCGGAGTCTCGCGGTACTCAGCACCTCGCTGTACGGACCGGCTGCCTCAGTAATGGCCGCCTGCATAGTACCCAGTGCTGCAAGATGAGAGTGCTCCATATAATAACTGACTGTCTCTACGACTGTGGCCCCCAGCCCCTGCCAGCCACATTACAGGCGGCCTGTAGCGTCCTGCCTGCCAGGGAAAGAGCCTGTGGCCCGTACTGGCAGCCTCGTTAGCCAGGACTCCCCACCGTACGGAAGGTGTCTATAATGGCGGACGGCAGCTTACGACGTGCGTCACTTAAGCCGGCCTCTCGCGAGCAAGCGGCGTCTCGCGGTACTCAACACCTCGCTGTACGGACTGGCTGGATCAATAATGGCTGCCTGCACTGTAGCCAGGGCCGGAACACGAGCGGGCTCCCTAGAACTGCCTGCCTCTAGGACCGCGGCCGCCAAACCCCTGCCAGCCTCGGTAGAGGCGGCCTGCACCGGCCTCCCTACCCAGGTAAAGGCCAGTGCCCCTTACAGGCTGCATTGATACCGGGGCCTCTGCCGTACGGAAGGTGTCGGTAATGGCGGCCGGCAGCTTACGGCGTGCGTCACTTAAGCCGGCCTTTCACGAGCACGCTGGGTCTCGCGGTGCTCAGCACCTCGCTGTACGGACTGGCTGCCTCAATAATGGCCGCCTGCACTGTAGCCAGGGCCGGAACACGAGCGGGCTCCCTATAACTGCCTGCCTCTAAAACCGCGACCGACAAACCCCTGCCAGCCAAGCGAGAGGCGGACTGCAGCTCCCTGCCTGACAGGCAAAAGGCCCCGTGCCCTGTACTGGCTGCGTCGTTAGCCGAGGCTTTCTGCCGTACGGAAGTCTCGGTAATGGCGGCCGGTAGCGTACAGCGTGCATCACTTAAACCAGCCACGGGCTGAGTACTGCGAGACGCAGCATGCTCGCGAGAGGTCGGTTCAAGTCCTTAAGCTTTTTGCTTTTTTTGTGTGGGTTTTTTAAAATCGAATGTATTAGGGTGACATTGGTTAATAAAATGATACAGGCTTCAGGGGTACGATTCTATAACACATCATCTGTGCTCAGCACCCCAAGTCAAGTCTCCTTCCATCACCTGTATCCCCTCTTGACCCTCTCCTACCAGCTTGGAAGGTCAAGATTACTCTCCACCACTCACAGTGAGCTGAAATGGGAAAGCTGGTTTCAAAAATAACGGGGGGGGGGGGGGGGGGGGCAGACAATTGTCATAGAGTCCTCTGAGCCAGCGCTCCGGGATTATGAGCACAGGAGACGCAAAACCCGTTTTCTGCCCCGTTCCCTCGGGCGACCTAGGAGAGCACTCCCTCACTTTGTGAAAATCCCCGTGTCAGCGGAAATATTTTTATTTGTCAGGCAAAGTACGCATTTCCATACAAATGGCTGGCAAAGCGCCGTGTGCCGGCAGTTATGTTCAAGGAGTAGCTGTTTTGGTTGTTTTTGATTTATTCCTCCCTTTTCTCTTTTAACTCTTTTTCTCCAGAAGAATTCCTTCATTTACCTTAATTTACCAAAAAACAGTAAGAAAGCACAAGCTCTAGCTCCTCACACAAAAGCAGCGAGTTCCCTGGGAATGTCGTTTTTTCATCTGTGTCTCCGGCAACACACTCTTCTATTTCTCGGGGGGGGGGGATTGAGGGGGGTGCTGGCCCTTTGCTGTCGTCCCCCCGCCCCCCGCCCTCTCCCTCGTCTTTAATGAAATGCCCACATCTCAAATTCCTGCATCCACGCCTCCCACTCTGACCCTCCCTCCCCGTCTGGCCTGCACTTCCAGCGAGTCCTGGCGTGAATGCACGTGGGATCCCTCCTCCCCTCCCAGCTCCACGCTTCATCCTCTTCCTCACACAGAGGCCCTCCTCTCGCCTCCTCTCACCTGTCGCATAAAAGACTGATCCCTCGCCCACCCAAGCACACGGCTCCTTTAAGACCAGACAGACACCCAGGAAGAAACATCCTGGGGAGCCCCTGGTTGTTGACTTAGGAGGCAGGGCGTCCAGCCTGCCAGGAGGCTCCCTCCCTGGGGATGGCCCAGCTGCTGCCCTCATCCTCCCCCCGCACCTCACCCCCCCTCCAGCACCTGCTCCCATCAGAATGAACCCCACTCCTCTGCAAACACCTGCTGCTGTCTGTGGGCTGCACCTGCCTGGGGACGTCACCCAGCATGAGAGCGCACCTCGGAGCCAGAGCCCTCACGTCCCTGGCCGCCCCCACTTCGGCCTTGGCACCAGCCTGTGGAGCTGGCATCCCGAGGTGTCAGCCACTATGGATTGTGGGGTGATGTTCTTGCCTCTGACATCCACGTCTCAGGCCCACCAAGGGGGCATCACCCCGCAGAGAAAGCCTGGCTTCGTTCAAAGCGTGCTCATGTCACATGTCCTTGATGACACGGGGACACTCATGCTCAGGAGATGACGCTAAGTGAACGGCCCCCCAAAAGCACTGAGAATGCTGAATGTTGATCAACTACAGTGGTGCCTCGAGATACGAGTTTCATTCGTTCCATCACCTTGAGGCGTGGGAAACTATGAGATGCTCGAGTCGCGGTAAACCGGTGGGTCGTGTGCAGCCGGCCGATCCGCGTGATGACTCCTATCTCAACTGTTGCTCATATTTCAAAGCAAAAATCGCTCGCTCGATGGCTCACATCTCAAAAATCTCCTATGTTAGGGCACTCGTATCTCGAGGTACCACTGTACTGGCTTTTCTGTCTCTCCTCAACCGGGAGCTCTCAGACAGCTTTGGAAAACAACTTCCTCGGACTGAACCCCGAGGTCTGCAGGCCCTGACGTTGTAGCCGCAGGCTCCTCACTCCCGCTCACAGAGCGCCACGTCCCTCTGAAAATAAAGGCCGCGTCTCGCACCCTGGAGTGAAGCTCCAGACGACACGTGCCAGACCTGGGAATAGCGCCTGGGACACAGCAGGGCACTGACCAGAGCACAGCAATACCTGGAGGGTACTTCTCAGTATATTTTCAAAACATTAAAAAAGTGAATAAATATCCAATTCTTCCTTCTTGCCTGAGTGAATCCAGCCCCCAGCGCTGCCTGTGGCATTTAGCACATCCTGGACTTTATTCTCCAACTCATTTTCCTTTCTTTTTTCTTTCTTTTAAAATATATTTTATTGATTTTTTACAGAGGGATAGAGAGTTAGAAACATCGATAGGAGAGAGATATCCATCAGCTGCCTCCTGCACGCCCCACACTGGAGATGTGCCCACAACCAAAGTACATGCCCCCGACCGGAATCGAACCTGGGACCTTTCAGTCCGCAGGCTGACGCTCTATCCACTGAGCCAAACCGGTTTCGGCATCCTTTCTTTTTTTTATAAAGTATATTTTTACTGCTTTTAGACAAAGCAAGGGAGAGAGATAAAGAAAGAGAAACACTGACCGGCTGCCTCTTGCATGCCCGCTGCTGGGGATGGAGCCCACAATCTGGGCCTGTGCCCTGACCGGGAACTGAACCGTGGCTTCTTGGTTCGTGGCCCAACGCTCAACAGCTGAGCGCACGGGCCTGGTTCCTTCTCCTCTCGTTTGACAACTGCGAGCAGATTATACTGGCTTCGGAGCAGAGACTGCCGCCTCCCAGCTCTGCCCTGCATCCTCTTCCTCACAAAGAGGCCCTTCTCTTGCCTCCTCTCACCTGCTGCATCAATGACTGATCCCTCGCCCACCCAAGCACATGGCTCCTTTAAGACCTGACAGACACCCAGGAAGGAACATCCTGGGGTGTCCCAAGGATGAGTGGCTGCTAGGCGCCCACAGGGCAAGCAATGAGTGGAGACTGCGAACACATCTTCTTCATGCCTCGAGCTTCTTCCCCTCTCCCGGTCTCTCCCCGCCTGCCACCAAAGCTCAGGCTAGCGAAGGGGCACAGCCAGAGGGTGGCAGAGGCACCCGGTCCCCTCCACGCCCCTGCCCTGCGCAGACCGGCATCACGCCGCCTCCCACTGCAAACCGCTTGCCACAGAGGCTTTCAGCTTTCGGTCCTGGACCGTGGAAAGGGCTTTCTCCGGTCCTTTCCCAGCGCGTGACGGGTGCGCTGTCCTGACACCCTGAGGGGCACAGCACGGCACTGGGGTTCCACTCTGCTGTCCCAGATGGAGAGAAGGAAGGAAGGGAGGAAGGAAGGAAGGAAGGAGGGAGGGAAGGAGGGAGGGAGGGGAGGAAGAAATTAAGAAAGGAAGGAAGGGAGAGGCAGGAAGGAAGGGAGGGAGGGAAGGAGGGAGGAAGGAAGGAAGGAAAGAAGAAAGAAAAGAAAAGAAGCTGGTTTCCAGGAGCCGGGACGCCTCTGAGAGGGATATGATGTTCCCTGTGGTTTAGCCTAGATGTGATGGGGAGCACCTTGCATCAGGATGACCCCCTGTTCCTGCGGGCGCCTCCAGCCATGGTGGCAGTGACACCAGCCATCCCCTGCTCACTTCCTCCTCCTCCGAGGAGCCCCCTCTGCCTTCCCATGCTTCCGAGCCACAGGTCTCGCTGGAGAAGCCTGATGCGCTCGGAGCCCTGTGTGCACACCCCGTCTCTCTAACGGAGGCCGAGTTATCCGCCAGATAATGACAAACCACGCTGTCCTCAGGCAGGCCGCGCCGGTTCTGGGAACGAAGGGTGTGGACAGCAGCTCCACAGTGAGTCACCGGCACAGGATTTCCGAGGCCCCGTCTGCAGTGACAAAGGCGCTCGCTCCGAGGCATCTCCCCAGCCGGCACGCCAGGATCGCGGTGATGTTAAAACCGGAAAGATGGCAGGCGGCGCCACGCGTTTCTGACAGATGATGACTTGTGTCACCATGGTTTACTAAAAACGATGGGCTTCAGCTTCGTCAAACTAATGAAACGCCAGATTTTAGCAGGATCGAGCCCCAGCTCCGTGTCCTGAGAACGACTGGGCTGTGTGAAGGAGAAAGACACAGATACAGCGGTACCTCGAGATACGAGTTTAATTCGTTCCGTCACCTTGAGGCGTGGGAAACTATGAGACGCTCGAGTCGCGGTAAACTGGTGGGTCGTGTGCAGCCAGCCGATCCGCGCGATGACTCCTATCTCAACTGTTGCTCGTATTTCAAAGCAAAAATCGCTCGCTCAACGGCTCGTATCTCAATAATCTCGTATGTTAGGGCACTCGTATCTCGAGGTACCACTGTAATTAGCATCTCGTGGATGAGCGCGGCGATTTTCAGCTGGGGCACTGCAGGAATCTTCAAACACACGACATCTGACTACTCCGTCAAGGACGCTGACCTCTTTTCCCTCCGGTTGTCTAAGAAACACATGACAACGCGCCAACACAACAATAGCCATCTGGTGCGAATGAGTCAAAATGATAACTACTTTTCCGCCAGATGGGCAAAAAATGTCTTTTATGGTGTCCCGCAGAATTTTAACGATTGTTTTATGTGGGCCCTGTGATGAAAAAGGTTGAAAATCACCCTAGCCAAACCGGTTTGGCTCAGTGGATAGAGCGTCGGCCTGCGGACTGGAGGGTCCCGGGTTCGGTTCCGGTCAAGGGCATGTACCTTGGTGGCGGGCACATCTCCAGTGTGGGGCATGCAGGAGGCGGCTGATCGATGTCTCTCTCTCTCATCGATGTTTCTAACTCTCTATCCCTCTCCCTTCCTCTCTGTAAAGAAACCAATAAAATATATTTAAAAGATAAATAAAAAGAAAAAAAGAAAATCACCCTATTAGTGGATTAAAGACCGGTAGACACATCTTTCTCTTTTAGATATCAGCGATACTTCCACTCGGAAAAAAATGGTACTTCCATTCAACGGAAGAGAAAGCGCAATTTCAGAAAATGTCCAAATGATAGAGATAGACAACGTGTGAAAAAGCACTAATATCGATTATCTTTCGTGTTCTTCTTAGTCCGAGGCTATTTCGTACTGTCCAAAGATCAATGCCGTCAGGGACATAAGGAACAAAATTTCCCTGAAGTGTCAGTGTCTCCGGCGGCTACAGGCACCGATTTCCTTGTCCCTGCCACCCTCTCCACCTTCCTGATGCCAGCCTCTGCCGGGGGCACCCCCAGGTGCCTGGAGACCGCCGACAGGCCTCCCCTCTACCCGCCCCGCCCCCGCCCCTGCAGCCAGCGTCCCTTTCCCGGGGAAGGAGCCACTCACAGTGAATGAATTCAGGTCTGGTGGGCCCCTTCCCACACTCAAGGGAAATGAGCTTGTTAGTTCATATGTGGCAGGCTAAACATGTGTGTGTGTGTGAGTGTTTATATATGTCCATATATACATATGCATATATATATAGACATACGTGTGTGTGTGTGTGTGTGTGTGTGTGTGTGTGAACATACATATCCCTTCTCAGAGGTGTCCTGACTTGTGGATGGAAATCAGTTTCTTTTCTTTCTGGGCTAACACTTCTCACAACTGCTGTGCAAAATATGTTCAATGATACACACACACACACACACACACACACACACACATACACAGTGGTACCTCGAGATACGAGTTTAATTCGTTCCGTAACCTTGAGGCGTGGGAAACGATGAGACGCTCGAGTCGCGGTAAACTGGTGGGTCGTGTGCAGCCGGCCGATCCGCGCGATGACTCCTATCTCAACTGTTGCTCGTATTTCAAAGCAAAAATCGCTCGCTCGATGGCTCGTATCTCAAAAATCTCATATGTTAGGGCACTCGTATCTCAAGGCACCACTGTACATGTATATATGTGTGTGTGTGTGTGTGTGTGTGTGTGTGTGTGTGTGTGTGTATCAACATACATATCCCTTCTCAGAGGTGCCCTGACTTGTGGAAACCAGTTTCTTTTCTTTCTGGGCTAACACTTCTCACAACTGCTGTACAAAATATGTTCAATGATCATATACATATATATATGTATATATATATGTATATATGATTTAAAAAGAAAATGTCAGACCAGCTGAGTAGGATGAACCGGTGATTGTGGACTGTGGACTCTGATAGGTGGGGGATTATCACAGCAGGTGAGGAGATAAGAGAAAGCCAGATAAGCTCTGAAGGAAAATTAGGGCTGGGACTCCATTTACACACAAGATTATGACGGTTTAGTGACTGCCAGGAAGCTGAGATTGGAGGTAGCACCGCAATCAAAGGAACGCTGGGAGGAACTGCTGGCCCAGGCGGCATGGAGAAGCGAGTTCCATTTCTAATTTCTTTTTTCCCCTTCTCCTTCCTGTCTCTCTTAGCCGTGGACTGTTTACTTGACTGTGATGGATGCACGAATGCCAACTCAGCCTTCTGTCTTCAGTGGTAATGGATGTGCTGAGGTGACTTTCAGCCAGCAGTGAAGGGACGTGGGCTTCCGAGTCTCAAGTATCTGTCCCCCGGGTGTGACCATGGCAACCTGAGCCTGAACCACGGCCTTGACGAATGAAACGGCAGACTCTTCCAGGAGAGTCAGAATATGCAAACGGGGTCCACAACCTCCTGCACTTTCTCCAAACGCCCTTACCCCTGACATCTCATCATCCCAGGCTTTTACCGCCCTTTCCCCCGCCAGCTCTTCGGGTAACAACAGTAAGAGCAGCTAGTTACTGAGTGACTGCCAGGGAGCCATTGCTCAGCGTACTTCACAAATGGGAAACCTGTATGAGGCTTTCAAGACGTCAAGTAACTTGCTCAAAGCCTCATACACACGTGACAGAGCCAGAATTTGAACCCAGACCTGCAAAATCCCAGACCTTTCCGCCTTAACCCAGCCTCGGCTCCAAGCCCCAGTGCCTGGAGATAAAAAAAGCCGCAGGGAAGGGCGCTGGACTTCGGGGTGTCCTGGTTGCTGGCACCCAGGGATTTTTTGATTGACGTTATTTAAAGCTCAGTGTTCCAGCACTAACGTGAGACTCTAGATCAGTGGTTCTCAACCTTCCTAAGGCCGCGACCCTTGCATACAGTTCCTCATGGGGTGGTGACCCCCGACCATGAAATGTTGCTACTGTGATGCATCGTGATGTCAGTATTTGCATTTTCCGATGGTCTTAGGCGACCCCTGGGAAAGGGTCGTTCGACCCCCAAAGGGGTCGCGACCCACAGGTTGAGAACCATTTCTCTAGATGAGCCTGCTCATGCGATCGCCACACAGATTACCGTTTCCCCGAAAGTAAGACACCCCCACGAAAATAAGGCCTACTTCCAGTTTTGCCTCTCGCTGTCATATAAGGCACTCCCCCGAAAATAAGACCTCCCCGATAATAAGGCCTCCCCGGAATAGAAGGCCCCAGAAGCTACCGTAAGGCATCTGACTCCTGATTTAAAGAGACCTCGCCCTGACTGAACAGCTCCGGATGCGCTGTGGCCCATCAGTGAGCTGGTTGGTGATGACAATGACTACCGTACCGTATACAGGTAATAAATGTCCTTTTTTTTTTGTTTTGTTCAACAATAAGTGTGTACCGTCTTCTTCTTCATGGAAAAATAAGACATCCCCTGAAAATAAGACTAGTGCATTTTTGAGAGCAAACATTAATAGAAGACACTGTCTCATTTTGGGGGAAACCGAGTATGCGGAAATAGCAAAGTTAGCACTGAAACTTCTGAGACCCAGTGGAAGGATTCTGTCTCCTCCTCCTCCTCACTTTTGATGCTCAAATCATCACCACCCTTTGCCCAGATGTGCATGCAAGAAATCTTAGAATCTTCTTTAACACCCCCCGGCCCTAACTTCTCTGCAGTTCCCTTCCATCTCGCTGATTTTAACTTGTGTGTGTACAAGTTAAACTTAAATCTCACCCCAAACCCTCTTTCTCAATGTTTAACTTGTATTCATCATTGTCTAGTTTGCCAGGAAACAGCCTAGTAATGGCCATTAATGGTCCCCACCCTTCTTGTGCGTGCTCCAGTCCTGCCAAGTTCATCTCAGAGCTGGCTCTGTGAGCCTTCTTCTTCATCCCGCCTGTGGGCACCGAGAGGCAATTAAAAATAGATGCTCTTTGGATCGCTTGGGGCACTTCTGCTGGGAGGCTCAGCAAATGCAATGCCTGGCTAAACGGCTGTCCGCGTTCACGTGGGGAAGTCGACCATGGCATGTGTATGAGTGAGAGATGTCGCCGAAAGGGCAAGGGAGAGGCAGAAATGTCGAAACCCTACAGAGGACTCCTGATGATTTGGACCCATCAGGTTTTTAAGCAGCAAAGTGACATCATTAAGTGTGAACGGAGGCCAAGAGACCACTTACGTGAACAACCTGGCTCCGGAGTTGAGCATCGATCTATGAACCATGAGGTCCCCGTTCGATTCCTGCTCAGGGCATATGCCCAGGAGGTAGGCTCCATCCCCAGTGTGAGGCGTGCAGGAGGCAGCTGATTAATGATTCTCTGTCATCACTGATGTTTCTCTCTCTCCCCCTCTCTCTTCCTCTTGGAAATCAATAAGAACGTTTTTAAAAAATCTCCAGGAGGTCTAACCATATAGACATCGGCCTATTTCTTGAGCCCATTTGTATGGTTTCCATGAAGAACGTGAGTCCACCTAAATACCCCTCCACTATGTTTTTCTATCCTGGTAGCTGTCACCACCCTTTGCCCAGATGTGCATGCAAGAAATCTTAGTATCTTCTTTAACATTTTATGCTCTCTTATCACCCGACATATAATCAATCACCAATATCCTGTCCATTTAATCTTCTCATGTCTTGAGGAGACGTGTGTCTCACTTGTTTCTATCCCCTCACCACTGCCCTGGGCCATGACATGATCATTTCTTGCCCTGGCTACAGCAACAGCTATCCCAGCTCATCCCTCTTGATTTTACTTCTCACAAAACAATTCTCAAACTGTCATCCTCTCAAAGTACAATCATTCTCTTAAAATACAATGTCACATTCATGGATTTCATTCCTTTATCTCTGAGGCTGTGTTCTGGACAAATTCCTTCTTTCCATGCCCCAAAACACAGATCCTCTCTTTAGCCAAATCCATTCTAGAGTTACGTGTTCATTTCTACCTTTCTGCATTAGTTTTATTTTTTTGTTTTGCCTACTGAATATATACTTTTTCGTTTCTAAGATTTCTAATTGGTTTTTCATATCCATCTGTTCTTCATTTATATTTATTGTGCTCATCATCTCCTGTATGTGTAGATATTATTCTTACTCTTTTCCAGTTCTCCCGTGAGGGTATCTCATTTTTTAGGTCCTCCCTTGCTCTCTGTGTTCCTCTAGAGAGAAGAGGGCCAGCTAGAGCAGCAGCAGATGGGATAAGGGAGACCAGATGTGGACATGTTTTCTGAGGTGACTGATTGGATTACAAAACTGAGGAAGAGTTCAGGAAGACATAAAGATGCAGCTTCAGCAAACTGAGTGTGCATTCACATATGGCACCAAGACAAGGAAAGCAAGAAGAGAAGCAAAACGCACACGTTTAGGGGAGGAAGGAATGACGAGGGGTGTTTGAATAGGCCGAGTTTGGGTTGCAAAGGGACATCTAGATGGCAAGATGAATAGGAAGATGGGCCGCTGTTTATATGGTTCAGGAAGTCAGGAACGAAGTGACAGCCGGAAATGAGGAGCACCTGATGGTGATGAGGTGGGTGAATCCACATAGGTCACCACAAACTTGCCCCACGGTGATTAATGATCCATCTGTAAGCATCTTGACACCTGACAGAGCTTCTCTCCAAGCCTTTTGGTTGTTTTTTGATGATGGGTGTCTTTGATGAAAGGATGAAAACGGACCTTCATAATGTCAATCCACGAAATGTGTGATGGTATAGTTAAATGCAGGGCAGGAATAAGGCAAGGGATGATCCTCTCAACTCTCACAATATTTAATGATCTGTATAATTAGACAGAAAACTGTAAATACCACCTGTTTCCTTTGCTCAACATTGATCATGAACTCACCGTGTACCAGGCCCTATCCCAGGCACTGGTCCATGCACAACGTCATACAGTGAGTAAGAATGGATGCTACAATGCATCTAGTCTGAGAAACCAGCAAAGACTCTCTCTCAGCAGGGAAGGGAAATGAACAGGAAGACAAATGGGGGGGGGGGTTTCCAATTCAGCGGGACTGGCATTTATGAAGGCTCTGAGAAGTGTGCTTTCACAAAAAAGTGAGAGAGATCCCAGCCAGGACGCTGGTGGGAAATCCCGGGGACGCTCAGCAAGGCTGGTGATGCCATCTAGGGCCGGGGAGAGCAGGACCCTGGTGGCCACAGAGGTTCATTCTGAGTGCCGCGGGAGGGCCGCTGCGGACTGCTTGAGCCTGGAGGATGCATGGCGGCCACTGAGCTGCTACCGGTCCCCAGGGGTGGCCATGCGGAGGGGGAGAGGCGGACAGAAGCAAGAGCCACGTAGGAAGCAGGCACTGCAGGATGTGCTATTTGCAGGGCCGTGTGAGATTAGGGGGATGGGGCGGTTGTCAAGCACAATATTAGTGCCACTGACTTAGAGGACGCATGAACCATGTGATCGAAATCTAGAAAAAGGAACACGGAAAAGCACACAGTTTATTTCCCTGAGGCTCTCCCGTTTCCTCCACATTCTGGGCACGCTGGACAGGTCTGCACATCCCCAGAGGTACAATGCAAGCCTTCCTCTGGGGACCCAGAGTCCTTCTGCATGCTGAAATCTAGGCATCGCCACGCCAGCGGGCCACCGTACAGGTGGGGTCCAAAGCGTGGCATGGAACCTGAGATGCCTTGGTAAGCAGAGCTCAAGGAAACACGGCTGGGCAGGCTCTGTCCCGAGTTTCCCAATGGGCTTCTCGTGGGAGAACTGGGCAAGGGGAGCAGATGGAAGGGAACAGCACCCGGCTACAGTGGCACCTCGAGATACGAGTGCCCTAACCTACCAGCTGTGGAGCGAGCGATTTTTGCTTTGAAATATGAGCAACAGTTGAGATAGGAGTCATCGCGTGGATCAGCCGGCTGCACACGACCCACCAGTTTACCGCGACTCGAGCGTCTCAGAGTTTCCCACGCCTCAAGGTCACGGAACGAATTAAACTCGGATCTCGAGGTACCTGGAAAGCAAACCAGATCCTCTGTTCTTCTTCAGGAGGGAAAGCGGAAGGCTAGCGTTTGTTGTCGCTGAATTAAGCTGAGCTCTCAGGCCAGGGGACAGAGATGTTTCCAGTCTTTCTCTTTCAAAGCAAGGCCACCGATAAGATGCCACGAGATTATACAGGCTCCATCTCTTTCCCTCTTTCTCTCTCTCTCGCTCTCTCTCTCTCTCACACACACACACACACACACACACACACACACACAGAGGGGAGGGGAGCTAAAACTGGAAGGGGAAGTAGCCAGTCACCACTGTGTTCTAGAGGAAGTTTCGGAAACAGCCGTTGCCCAATGTGACCGACGCAAACATCAGATGCGGGCTGGCTACCCCGTGCCAGCATCGCCCGGCCTGGCCACTACAGCACAGACCGCACCGGCTGCCCGCTCTGAACAACACCTTTCCTCTGAAAGGGGCTCTCGCCGGGTTGTGCGTGTGCTCTCCGGAAAGTAGGGAGAGGGTTGTTAGAAGGACCACGTGACTTCTGGGGCACCCGCTGAGACTTACTGAGGGTGTCAGGTGTTACCCGCAGATGGAGGTTAATAGGGCGTCACAATCGTGACTTCCAAATCGGGGTCCAGGAGCAGCAGCATCCCCAGCAAGGGGCTTGATAGAAACAGGCATCCCTGCGCCCCAAAACACACCTCCAAATACACTTCTCTGTGCATCCCAGACTCCCAGAGAGAGAGAGAAGGGAAAGAGATGGAGCCTCTCACGGGTGATTCTGATGCAGGAGCGAGCTTGGAGCCCCTGAGTTAGGCCATCAGGGGGAACCCTGTCCCCTGGCCGGGGGACCTTTGGCAATGTCTGGAGACATTTGTCAAACTAGGGGAGGGAGTGCTACCAGCGTCAGTGGGTGGACACTGCTCAGATCCTACAATGCTCAGTACAGACCTCGAGACTAAGCATTATCTGGGCTCAGCAGTCCAGGGTATTGGGGCTGCCTCCCGTGGATGTAAGTGACCTCTCGGGCAGGAGGGGCCAGGAGAAGCCGTGTGTCTTCATCCCTGCAGCGCCAGGCCGGACCACTCTCTCCAGAAATGCAGGCTCGTCCGCGTGATGCGATGGGGCCTTTCTCATGGCGACCTTCACCACCGCTGCCTGTGGGGTCAAGGGCATGGAGCACGTTCTCCGTGTGTGCGCGCCGTGTTAGCTTAAAGGTCTGGATGCCAAGTTCCTTCCCTGGAGCTCAGGTCCTTTCCACTGAGCAGGCTCTCGCCATGGAGACGCTTTGGGAAAGATGGGTTTGCACCTCCTAAGAGTTGCTTCCACGCGTGGAGAGGAGGCTGCCATTCCGGGTCCCAGTGCTGCTGCGCGTGCCGCTCGGAAGGAACCCTAATTGGCTCCTGATGGTGAGCATCGCTGAGCGCCGTGCTGAGTGCTTATCTCACCGGAGGCCCGGGTGCCAGGAAGCGTGCGCACGTGCTGCCAATTCTCCCCGCGAGCGGAGGCTGTCCGCACTCACCCGGCACGTAAGCAGCAGCCCGGACTCCCAGCCCACGCCAGTCCCCCCGCCACGGCCATGCTCAGGGGCGCCCGGCCAGACGGCCCCTCCAGAACCAGCCTCCACGTTCTCTCTCTCCAGGCAGGCTCCTTGGGTGTAACCCAGACCACCGGCCACATCTCCTCCCATTGCTCGTGGCTTCCACGACAGGTGTCCCTGGAAAGCACGTGGCTAGTGGATGGAGCCGGCCTGGTGGCGACACAGGGCGTCTGAGTGGCAGGGGCCACCTCGTGGAAGCGTGAGAGACGCCAAAAGAACTACCCAACTCGTCGAGTACGTCGGGGAAACGCAAACACGACCTGGCATCGCTCACAGGCGGAATCTAAAATAAAGGCAAACTCACAGAAAGAGCGGAGAGGCGCTGCCAGGGGCGGGGCTGGGGAGTGGAGGGAACAGGCAGAGGCAGGTAATGGGGTAACAGGCACGCACCCTCAGCTACACGTTGAGTAAGGCGCTCAGGAACCGAGCCCCCACTGCTGAGGCCCTGCACCCATCACTGGAATGTGCTAAGAGCACAGAATTTATTTATTTATTTTTTATATTTTTAATATATTTTATTGATTTTTTACAGAGAGGAAGGGAGAGGGATAGAGAGTTAGAAACATCGATGAGAGACATCGATCGGCCGCCTCCTGCACGCCCCCTACTGGGCATGTGCCTGCAACCAGGATACATGCCCTTGACCGGAATCGAACCCGGGACCTTTCAGTCCCCACGCCAACACTCTATCCACTGAGCCACACCGGTTTCGGCTAGAGCACAGAATTTAAATGTTCTCGCACAAGGGGGTGGGAGGGGAGAGAAACCATACACGTGAAGGCGTGGGTATATTCATGACCTCCAGTGGGGCAATCCTTCCACGGCGGAGACAGACATCGCCTCACCAGGATACACACTTTGAGTAGCTTTTAATTGTGTGTCAATTATAGCTCGGGAGCGCCGAGAAAGAAATAACTTTCAGGAAGAATGACCCGCCAGATTTATGCCGGAGCAGACAGCGCCTGGGTGTTAGGCCCCCGGCGTGCTGGCTTCACACCAGGGGTTTCCTAGCCGTGCGATCGCGGGCAAGGGAAGGAGCCCCCGACGATGATGATGAGCGGGGAAGGGTACAGCCTGCCTCGCCGGGCTGTGCTGGGAGACACGCCACTCCACGCCGGGCACTTCACCTGCCGCCTGGCACACACACGGCGTGTGCGGGGCAGATGGCACCTGCTGGTCTTGCTGCTGGGACCATGATCACACACAGGATGCCAACTTCTGATGTCCGGCACAGCCACTGAAATGTGCTCTGTGCCACCCATCAGCTCTCCAACGGTCTGTGTACATGGAATCCATGCAGCTTGAATGGTCACTTAAATATACACCACCAGCCGGTGGGCGGGCGAGGGAAAACCTCAGGTTTGGGACACACTTAGCCAAAGGCACAGGCCGCTGTGTTTCTTTCAGGGACATAAGATCCCCAACCCCACCAGGGAGGGGTGCCCTGGAGTGTTTCTGTCTAGAGAAGGGCAGACCCCGAAGGTCCATTCTCATCCTTACTGTTCACCATGGAAGCCAGACATCGAGGCCCACAGGATGGTTCCCAGGACACAGGTGTGTGTAAAGCACAGGCTGACCGCCTGGGGCTTGGGGTCCCTGCCCACAGGTTGTATTAGCTGCAAGTCAAAGCCACCAGCCAGGGACGGTGTAAGAGAGGAGAAGGATGGAGAAATGGCTAGATGATAACATGATCACCGAGGATGGGCGTTCAAAGGCGGCTCTCCCTCCCCGCAGAGAGGGAGTCAGAGGCGGGGAGCGCTGATGAGGCAGCAGGCAGTCGAGCAGGCTCGCTGTTAGTTAGAGCAAAGCCTCGGGGATGTCTAATGTGTGTGAAGGTGCAGGGACGCACCTGTAGGGGGGCAGCTTCTGCAACGCAACGGGGCCCCATGAGGGGCTCAGGAGGTCCCGCGGGCGATGTGAACGGGGGCAAGGCACGGGGATCGTGAAGGCTCCCGGAGGCCAGAGTACGGGATCTGCCTTGAGTCGCAGATCACAGGGAAGCTCGAGGCTTGTTCGTTATTTTTTTTTAAATTGCGTTAGACTTTCTTTGCACAAAATCTTTCCCCTGAGCTTCTGCAGTGAAAACAGCTCAGTCCCGGCTGCTGGGCTGCAGTGGCCGAGGAAAGCCGGGGAGCTCCAGACAAGGACTGCAGGGCTCAGGCGGGATCAGGCCCCTCTGCCCATCAGCCCCTGGGGTGCACCTGAGCCTCCCTAAATTGACGGCCAGGACCCCGGCCTGCCGAGATGGCCCGCACCCACCTTCCCTGAGAGGAGGCAGGTCTGTTTCCTTGTGCGGAGAGCATGGAGTTTGGTGCTCGGGCCATCAATAACCCATCTAACGACCTCTCCTGACAGCTTTCCACAGTCAGCAGCCCCTCAAAACCCTTCCCCCCCTCCTTTCAGGTTCACCCTGGACCGTTCCACCAAGCACTTGCTTGTGTTCTGCGGCTGAAAGCGGACACCGGGACAAGTCCATCCATCACACAGGGAGAAGAGCCAGGAGCCAGGTAAGTGCCCTGAGCTGCAAACCTAAAACTCTTCTAATATATAGTTTCTATTTTTTTAAAATATATTTTCGGGGGGTTCAGAGAGGAAGGGAGAGGGAGAGAGATAGAGAAACCTCAATGATGAGAGAGAATCATTGGTCAGCTTCCTCCTGCACGCCCCACACTGGCGATCGAGCCCACAGCCCAAGTACCACTTGCCCTGACCGGGAATCCTGAACCGTGACCTTCTGGTTCATAGGTCAACGCTCAACCATTGAGATACTCTGGCTGGGCCCCAAATATTTTTAAGTTTGTTTTTTAATTATTAATACATCCCCCAGGGCAGGGGCAGGGCACTGCCTCCACGGGACCCAGGAATGGGAGTGAGCAGCGGTTGCTGTCTTAAAGCAGCCACTCGCGATCGCGCCAGCTGTGGCAGAGTCCAGAGGAAATCATTTACCGGCATCTCCGGCCGAGAAGCTCCTGGGATGGGGCCCCAGGTGGTTCCCCCGAGAAATCGGTCATGGGCACCAGGTGTGCCGCTCGGCACTGCCAGTGGGGTTTTTGTTAAAATTCAGGTTCTGCCGAGACCGGTGTGGCTCAGTGGATAGAGCGTCGGCCTGCAGACTGAAAGGTCCCAGGTTCGATTCTGGTCGGGGGCATGTACCTTGCTTGCGGGCACATCTCCACAGTGGGGCGTGCAGGAGGCGGCTGATCGATGTCTCTCTCTCATCGATGTTTCTGACTTTCTATCTCTCTCCCTTCCTCTCTGTGAAAAATCAATAAAATATATTTAAAAAAAATAAAAATGCAGGTTCTGAGCCAGCAGATCGGAGGTGGGCTCCACACTCTGCATGTCCAATGAGCTCCCAGGTGATGCCCGGCCACTGTCCTCAGCCCCCCGGGGAGGGCAGAGCCACAGACAGAAGGCACCTGGGTGCATGACACGGAGCATCGCGCCAGCCCACGGGCCAGCTGCCATCTCCTCAAAGCGCGGTTCTTTCGGGTGGTGCCACACCCCCACCTGACCACACTGAGCCTGCACCCAGTGCAGAGGGACCTTCAGCCATGGGCCCTCTCAAGCAGCACGTGAAAGGGGCAAAGTGCTCTTTGGCACAAATGAAGCGAAAACCGCTGAGGGCTGCTTCCAGCGTCACACAGAACCACCTCCGAGATCAGCCATCATGACAGTGGTGCGCTGGCCTGCTGGCATTTGTAGCCAGAATCCTAAGCATCTACCTGGTCTTCCGTCCACCCTCAAGCGCCCCTCGCTCTGACGTGCTGCGGGGAGCTCATTTTAATGAGTTATTTGGAGCCGCCCCATGTCACATAACCTTCAACCGGATAATAAAATCTGACCAAGGAAATAAAATCAGCGCAGATGATAATCATAAAATAATATCAAGAGCATAAATACAAAGTGGAGTTGCCATGGTACCCTAACGCCGCAAAGGCCGAAAGCCGCCTGGAACCCTCTGTTATCATCGGCTCTCTGAAACCCTCCGCTCTGTGCGAAGGTTCAGCCCCTTCTTCTGTGAATCCCTGGCTCCGGAGGGCAAGGTAAGCCTCCAGAGATAACCTGAACGAAAACATAAATCACCAGTGCCAGCCACACCCAGGAATTGCCAGATCCAAGCAAGGGAAAAGCACTTTTAGTCATCACGGTGTGGTTTTATTCCGCAGAAGTGCCCTGAGTATGTGTGACCTGCCAGGCGATATAGAGACTCAGTGCAGTGTACCCTCATCTCAAAATTCCCATCGTCTGGGACCCAAGACTGAGCCCAGGACACTCCCTCCATCACAAGCCCTCACTCCAGTGCCCGCGGCTGCTCCGGCCAAATGTGAAGAGAAGCAGGAATCCAACAATTAAGCTCTGTGCTGCCCACGATGCCATGGCCTGCAGTGTCCCTGAGTCCCCAGCAGGCAGGCTGCGTGCGGCACCTGCTGAGTGCTGGCCTGGAGCTCGCAGGCCACCGTCCCTGCTCCTGGTCACAGCCTCAGATACAGGCCCTGTTTTGTTTTTGTTTTAGTAAATGCATTTTTACAGATTTCAGAGAGGAAGGAAGAGGGAAAGGAAGACAGAAACATCAGTGATGAGAGAGAATCATTGACGGGCTGCCTCCTGCACGCCCCACCCTGAGGATGGAGCACACACCCAGGCCTGTGCCCTGACCCAGAACCGAACCTTAACGACCTGGTCACAGCCTCAGATACAGGCCCTGTTTTTGTTTTTGTTTTAGTAAATGTATTTTTACAGATTTCAGAGAGGAAGGAAGAGGGAGCGGAAGATAGAAACATCAGTGATGAGAGAGAATCACTGACCGGCTGCCTCCTGCACGCCCCACGCTGCTGAGGATGGAGCGCACACCCAGGCCTGTGCCCTGACCCAGAATCAAACGTTAGTCCTGGTCACCGGTTGGTGCTCAGCCACTGAGCCACGCCGGCCAGGCCACCAGCCCTGTATCGACGCGGTCCACACAGAGGCGGAGGGAGGGAAGCAGCCGTGCCCCGCCCTTGTGTGTGTGTGTGTGGGGGGGGACAGAAGCCAGCCACACTGCAACTGTGACTGCACACACTCAGCACAGCCGGGAGAGACCATCCACGTCTGCGAAAATTCCAGAACCAAAGACGGGACGCCGAGAACGACCCCGCCCTGCCCCCAGCCTCACCCACCTGGTCGATCTCCATGAGCTTGGGGTAGGCGCCCGGCCACTCGATGGCCACCTTGACGATGTCGGCGGGGGGCGGCATGGTGCGGCCGGCTCCCGCGGTGCCCACGGCCACACGTGTCTATGCCTGGAGAGGAACGACAAAGAGAAAGGAGGTCGCTGAGAGGCGGGCCTGCCGCATCACTTCCTGTTTTCGCTGCTGGTGGAGGTACAAGTAACGGCTCGGGGACACAGGACACAGCCGCCAACGGCACCCCTGGCTGCTCGGAGGAGACGAGACAGAGCAGGGGAAGGTGCCCACGCCCCCGAGCCCAGCTGCCAGGGGACCTGGCCCCCGGGAGGACAGCTCGGTGACTCTGGGCAGGAAAGCGGGTGCCCCTTACCCCCGGGTCCCCGCCCGGAGCTGGCCCCGCTCCGTCCAGAGCCGCACGGAAGGACAGACTGCCCAGGAAGTGAGGCCAGGAAGCAGCGTTTCTCTGCAGGCTTTGCTGCTGCGGCACAAACAGAGCTGCGCTATAGCAACCGGGATGTCACCGCGAAGGGGCCAGGCCCGAGGTTCACCCACGTGCAACGCACCCCCTCCCCCAGGCCCGCTCCCACCAGGCACCTGCCCGGAGGGGACCGAGGGATGGAGATGCAGGCCGTTCAGAGCGGACCCTGGATCCTCATGGGATGGAGGGGCGCTGCTGATACAGGGGGTCGGGGTACCCGCTCCCAGCCCAGCCATCTCCTGTAGGGCGACCTTGTAATTGAGTCTTTTGTAATTTTCTTTTTTATTGAGTTCAGAGAGGGAGAGGCAGAAACATCCATGATGAGAGAGAATCACTGATCGGCTGCCTCCTGCAGGCCCCACACTGAGGATCGAGCATGCAACCCGGTGCCCTGACCGGGAATCGAACCACAACCTACTTACTGGTTCTGAGGTTGACTTTCAACCACTGAGCCCCGCCGGCCAGGCTAACTTAGTATTTTTCAACAGCTCAAACTCTCACATGATTCAACAGATGAGTGTGTGTGTGTGTGCGTGTGTGTATGTATGTGTATGTGCATGTGTGTGTGCATGTGTATGTGTATGTGTAAGTGCGTGTGTGTGTGTGTGTGTGTGTGTGTGTGTGTGTGTAATGACACACAATGTAGAATCTCCCTCCTCTGGCAGTGGCCTGCCCACCGTGTATCAGCCCAGACTCCCATGCCCGCTGCCATTCTCCAGGGCCATGAGTCTCTGTGTTCCTCCAGAGCGTCTTCCCACATCCCAGGCAGATGCAGACAGGCCCCGCCCTGTCCCTCACACAGAGGCAGCGTTCTCTCCCGGGGTCTTTCACTCTGTGTCTCTTCGACATCGCTCTCTATTCGCACAAACACGGCGCCTGCTCCTCTCACCGCCGCATCCTGGCTCTTTGCACGGAGACCACCTATGATGACCCGTCCCCTCCAGGCCCGGGGTCATTCTTCCCTGTGGGGGTCCCTCAGCTTAGCAAACACCCTTTGCACACGTGGAAGTACCTCCCGCCCAGAGCGGGCGGAGCGGAACTGCTGGGCCGGAGGGCAGAGGCAGGTTCAAATTCTCATGGCTGCCGAAACCGGTGTGGCTCAGTGGATAGAGCGTCGGCCTGTGGACTGAAAGGTTCTAGGTTCGATTCCGGTCAAGGGCATGTATCCTGGCTGCGGGCACATCCCCAGTAGGGGGCGTGCAGGAGGCAGCTGATTGATGTTTCTCTCTCATCGATGTTTCTAACTATCTTTCTCCCTTCCTCTCTGTAAAAAATCAATAAAATGTATATATATTTTAAAAGGAATCATTATTAACTAAACCATAACAGGGCCAGTGGTTTGGGGTGCAATTCCCAAAACTTGGAAATAAGTGCCCAGTCAACACCAGACTGGTTAGGTAATGATGGAGCCTCCAGGTGCCAGGACGAGCAGGCGGTCGATCGGTGCGGCCCTCCTCCTGTCTGCGCAGTGTCCCTCACCTGTGAACGCCCAGGACCCTGTGTTATGTCTGCAGAGCGCCATCCGATTCATTCCGGATCCAGGTGCAGAATGAGAATTAAGAAAGCAGGCTCCGCTGTGAAAACAGACTCGGGGGGCCTCTCGGGTGACTCTATTCATCACCAAGCGCCCACACTCCGGGGGGGCCAGAGGATGAACAATAGGAGGAAGAATGGGCCGCGAGCTCCCACCCCCCACTCCGCACAGAACCGTCTAGGGTTGCAGGGAAGGAGGTCAGCCAGCCTTCCAGGAATCAAAAGCCAAGTGTGCTCGTCTCCCCCGGAGCCGGTATCGATTTCTCCGAGCTGATCCCACAAAGCCCGGCGTGCAGCGGGATCACAATGACGAGGTTCCCCCGGGGTCTCCGTGGAGAGGAGGCGGCGAGGGAGCCGGGAGCCGGGTCGACAGCAGCCACGGAGCACAGACGGGTGGGGTCCCCCCCTGGGAACTCCCTGAAACAAGCTGAATGAGACCGCCTCGCTTTCCCCCAGACCAGCGGTTCTCAACCTGTGGGTCGCGACCCCTTTGGGGGTCGAACAACACTTTCACGGGGGTCGCCTAAGACCATTGGAAAACACAGATACGATTCATCACAGTTGCAAAATGACAGTTGGCAACAAAAATAATGTTATGCTTGGGGTCACCACCACATGAGGAGCTGTCTTAAAGGGTCGCGGCCTTAGAAAGGTTGAGAACCACTGCCCCAGACTAGCCAGCCAGGACGGGGCGCCCCGGCTCCCGCGGGGGGGATGGACTCAGGCCCACCGCGCAGAATGAATAATGCGAGTCCACACTGCTCTCCGCAGAGGCCCAGGCTGTACCCTCCTGCATCACCTTCCCGGGAGCATCCCTCAGCTCTCCAGGCTTCTGGATACAGTCGCTGCTGCTTCCACTGGAATGTGGGAGAGGAAGTTCCTAGCTCATATGTTTTCACCGTTGGCCCAGTGGGCATTTGGGGGGCACGGGCTTCTGTGAGAGGGCCTCCCCGGGCACGGCAGGACGGTTAGCAGCATCCCTGGCCTCCACCACGGTCACCCAGAGCCCCTCTCGCTCGCGACGCTCAGGCCTGTCCTCAGACATTGCCGCATGTCCTCTGAAGGCAACCTCAGCCTCCAGGGAAGTGGGGCGCTACCACAATCGCCGGGCCGGTTACTAAGGATCAGGCCACTGGTTGCTGAGCTGGACACATGCAAGACAGATGTTCTCATCAGGTTCTCTGAGAATCATCAACATCCGGGCCCCGGGCCTGGCCTGAGGTAGCCAGGGTGGTGTCCTTTGCCTCCTGGACACAGCACGCGGGATCTGTCGCCTTATCTCTGCCACACCTGAACGCGGTCAGCAGAAGGCCCTGACCCCAGTCTGAGCAGCCGGACGGGCCGGTCACACAGGGTTGTCAGTGAATGCACCCTCCCTCTCCCGCACCAACATCTCCTCAGAGCTGCCGGCAGCAAAACCACGTCTGGGACTGCAGAGAGGAGCTACAGGACCTGTGTGCCCAGCCTGACAGAACATTCCTCGTGCACACTAAAACCTAAGAATCGCTGACGGAGGTCTCCACAGCTGGCTAGACAATCCACCGTTCTGCCTTGTCAGGTAACTGTCTATAGAGTCTCACCCCATCCCCGGAAGCAACTAGGAAATGGATGTGGAATTGTACAGCAGCCTGCTTGTCTGCTGTCTGACTGACTTCATTCCATTTATAATATTAAGGTTCTACAAGAGCACATGATAGAGCATACACACATTGTGTTAGAAAGCTGTACACCTGAAATTTGTATAATGTTATTAACCGATGTTACCCCAACAAATCTACTAATAAAAAGTTAAATTAAAAATTCCGCCCTGGTCGGTTTGGCTCAGTGGCTAGAGCGTCAGCCTGTGAACTGAAAGTCCCAGGTTTGATTCCGGTCAAGGGCATGTACCTTGGTTGCAGGCACATCCCCAATAGGGGGTGTGCAGGAGGCAGCTGATGGGTGTTTCTCTCTCATCGATGTTTCTAACTCTCTATACCTCTTCCTTCCTGTCAAAAAAAAAAAAAAAAAGATTCTACAGCCTTCATATGCATGTCAAATGGCTTACAGTTGAATTAACTGAGATGAAGCAGCACTTTTTATTTGGCAGTTAGTTACCAAACTGTAGACATCAGTTAGATGTGACTCCTAACCCCTCAGCGAGCGGAAATTCTCTTTTATCATCCCTCCGCATGTCTCCTTAGCTTTGGGTCATGTTTCCAAGACAACGGAGAGAAACCCGTCTTCATTCCCATCTAGGAGTCTGTCTATGTCCGCACACTGTTCATGCCCCAAACCCTCCATGTCTCTGAATGTCCTGGAAACGCACCTCCCTTAGTCCCTTAAAGATCACAACCCCGCCGTGGCTCCGTGGTTGAGCATCGACCTAGGAACCAGGAGGTCACAGTTTGATTCCCGGTCAGGGCACCTGCTGGGGCTGTGGGCTCCATCCCCAGTGGGGGCCGTGCAGGAGGCAGCCGATCCATGATTCTCCCTCATCATTGATGTTTCTGTCTCTCCCTCTCTCTTCCTCTCTGAAATTAATAAACATATATTAAATATATATAAAAAGATCTGTAACATTGTTTGTTGTGCACTCATCTTTTTCTAAACAGTTCGATTAGAACAGTGGTTCTCAACCTTCCTAAGGCCGCGACCCTTGCATACAGTTCCTCATGTGGTGGTGACCACCAACCATGAAATTTTGCTACTGTTATGCATCGTGATGTAAATATCTGCATTTTGCGATGGTCTTAGGCGACCCCTGTCAAAGGGTCATTCGACCCCCAAAGGGGTCGCGACCCACCGGTTGAGAACTGCTGGATTAGAACAACATCCAATAAGCAGACTTCATAAAATCCCCAAATACCTGACCCGTACATTTTCCTGAAATTTCCATGCAGGGCTAGTTTGGGGTCCCCACAGTGGCTTTAAACCCTACTGTCCTAGGTCTGGTCTCTATTACACAAGCAAAACTTGTTAAGAGGGGGGGAAAAAAAAAGCAGCAGCAGCAGCTTGAGAGAGGTTGTCCCTGTGGCAGCCCTGAATGGGAAAACCAACGCGCTGGCCCGGTGACCCGTGTGCCCCCACGTCCCTGCAGGAGCCTGACAGATGGGCCGTGGCGGCCACCCGGCAGGCCAGCGGGAAGAGCAGCTGGAGAGCCATTTGCGTCACCTCCTCGGTCCCTTCCTGCCCCCCCGGGAGAGTGCGTCTGGCCCACTGGCCATCACACGCCACTCCGCCGGACAAGAGGCTGGTCACAGTTACGGGGGGGAGGCGGGAGCGCAGTCCCATATTTAAACGCCGCGTGGTCTCTGTGAGATGAGAACTAGAAAGCATTTCCCTGGGCATCCAGGTGAGGGAGGCAGGGAAAGGGCCCGGACACCCCACTCACTGCACCCAGCCTTCCCTTTCCTCTCTGGGCACCACACAGAGGAACACACCTGTCCTCACCCTCTTCCGTGCAGCATCTGACGCTGCAAGTTCAAGAGCAGAGATCAGCTGGAAAGGAAAAAAGCGCTTATTTGCGCAGACCAGGCTCCAAGCTCAGGAGGACTCGGTCATTCAAAGAGGAACTCAGAGCTTCTGCAGCATCTCACACAGGAAGAGGCATGGAGAAGAGGCTGAACAAAGGAACGGGGTGGCTTCTGGCGGGGTGTACTCTGTCCAAAGGTGACCTGGACATGACGGACAAAGGGGGCACTTAGCGAGGTGTGCTGTGCGCTCGGGGGCGGCGCTCTCGGGGGACAGAGCTGACTTGGAAGTGGTTCTCTTCCTGGTTTGGGGGACAAAAGGGACAGCTTTCAAGTGGAAATGTCCTTTAGCAAGGTCAATTCCCTTGACTAAAGAATTCTGCCAGGGAGACTGCTGGGGTGATTGTGTCCCCGCAGGGGGCATCTGTTGTCTGGGGATGTTTTCATTGTCACAAAGGGGGAGACGTTACTAGCATCTGGTGGGCAGAGGCCAAAGGTATCCCTGAGCGCCCGCCATTCCCTGGAGGAGCCCCAGTGTGACCAGAGCCCTGTGAAGTAGAAAGGAGACAGCACAGAGCTAGCGCCTCCCGCGTTTGCTGTTTCTTCACGGCTTTTAGCTGGAGTACAGGTCCCCCGACCTGCTCCCCAAGTGGTTCTCAACCTGTGGGTCACGACCCATTTGGGGGTCGAATGACCCTTTGACAGGGGTCACCTAAGACCATCAGAAAACACAGATATTTACATTACGATTCATTAACAATAGCAAAATTACAGTTATGAAGTTAGCAATGAAAATAATTTTATGGGTGGGGGTCACCACCACATGAGGGATGGTATGAAGGGGCCGCGGCCTTAGGGAGGTTGAGAACCACTGCGCTCCCCCACCTGTTTGCCAGCCTGCGTCAGAAACCAGCCATCCCCCGAAGACATAACGGACCCCCAGAACGCACGCTGAGTTACATGCTCCCCTGGGCAGCCCAGTGGAGACCGAGGTTTGCTCCCCGATTCTCCAGCTCAGGAGTCCGCAGTCCACAGTTCTGACGGAGCCCTCGGGGGCTCGAGCTCCCCATCCTCCCGGGAATGGGGGGCGGAAGTCACACAGGTGCTGCAGGGACCCCTCTCAGTCTGGCATTTCCCACCCAGCACCGCTTCTTTGTCATGTTCATTCATGCAACGCAAACAAACACACACACAGTCCAATCTCCTGTAAAACACTACAAAGACTACCACCTAAACATGACGAACCAGTCACACGCTCTGTACTTTGCACAGTCTCCTTATGAAACAGGTCCTATTCCCAAGCCGGGGACACGGAGATGCAGAGACTCCGAATCTGGGGCTGCAGTCGCAGGTGGAGCCCGGCCAGGCCTCAGACGGTTAACGGGGCAGTTACACCCCGGTCCTTCAGTTCGGCTGAGAACGAGCTCAGAACCAGGAAGCCAACCCCCGAAGTTGATTTAGAGAAAACCACAGCAGTCTGAACAGTGAGCCGGCGGGGCTGAATGACCCCAGGAAACACGTCCCAGCGGCAAAGGAGGGGCCGTCGGCGCTGGGGGAGAAGGTAACGCACCTGAGGGACAGCGGGGGGCCAGGCGCAGGGGTGCTCCCAAGGCCGCGAGGGCTGGCATGCTGCGCCCCGTGTCTGAGGAGCTTTTATCTGCTTGCCCGAGGCCCGGGCTGGGTGGGGGGAGGTGCCGGGGAAGGACCTGGGTGGAATATTCATAAGCTGTGCAGGTGTGTCCGGTCCGTGTCCGGTTCTCTCATTGGTCCGGGCCAGGGGAGGGGTCCGCGGTCACTGAATCCAGGCCTGATGTCAGCCGTGGCGTCACGTCCTCTGGTTTTGCTGCTTTTCTGGGCCTGGAGCTGAGACCCAGCTGAGAGCGAGATGCTATCTCTATCCAGTTCGCCCAGAACTCTGTCTCTGTGGTCAGCAGTGCCCGAGGCTTTGTTCCTACGATGATGCGATGCTGATCGGGCCCTCGCTGTCCTGAGGGCTCAATGCTTCCGGGAGTGGCAGGGCGAGAGCCGGTGTGGGAGTCAGAGGAGGCTGTGATCTGGCCCCTATTCCTGCTCTAAGAGGGTCTGAACGAACAGCAGGCCTAGCGCCATGCGAGGGGACTCAAGCTCACCCTGGAGGGGAGTGTCACCTAGAATTCTCGTTTTCCCGGTTCTGCCTGTGGCTACGCACCCAGGACGTCCCGCCCGGGTGACATTCCGTTCCTGGCCCACCGTGCAGGCTCTGCTGGTGCCTAGGTGTCTCCTCTATCCAGCCTGCATCTGCCGGATTCCATCATACGTTTGTATCACTCTGCCACCGGTTGAAAAGGTTCCTTTCCTGCGGGACTTCTCAGGCCTTTACTATAATATTCCAGAGTCCCAGTGCACGAAATTCGTGCAATGGCTCAGCCCTCGCAGCCCCGACTTTGTCCGGAAGGGGGTCCAGAAGGTCACTGGTCTGTCTGGTCTACTTAGATCAGCGGTTCTCGCCCTGTGGGTCGCGACCCCTTTGGGGGTCGAACGACCCTTTCACAGGGGTCGCCTAAGACCATCGGAAAATGCAGATACAGCGGTACCTCGAGATACGAGTTTAATTCGTTCTGTCACCTTGAGGTGTGGGAAACTAGGAGATGCTCGAGTCGCGGTAAACGGGTGGGTCGTGTGCAGCCGGCCGATCCACGCGATGACTCCTATCTCAAATGTTGCTCGTATTTCAAAGCAAAAATCGCTCGCTGGATGGCTCGTATCTCAAAAATCTCGTACATTAGGGTACTCGTATCTCGAGGTACCACTGTATTTACACCATGATGCATAACAGTAGCAACATTTCATGGTTGGGGGTCACCACCCCATGAGGAACTGTATGCAAGGGTCGCAGCCTGAGGAAGGTTGAGAACCACTGATTTAGCGTATTACCTTTTTATAATGATAGATGTAGACTGTGAAATCTTCATGTGCAATGTGCAGTATTTCCCACGTGTACGTGTGCCCAGAACACACCTCCCTCCCCCGGCGTCTGTGGCACTGGTTTCTTAAGGGACACGCCTTGGGAAGTGGGGCATGAGACCGCTTGCCTCCTCGGTTTTTCAGGAAAAAAAAGAATCGTTCCCAAACAGCTTGGGCCAGAAACGCGCAGTGGAAAGAGGCGGGGGAACCGCTGGACGTGAGGCCCGAGTGGGATTATCCTCGCCTGCATCTGGGAGCGTCTCCAGGAAAACAGCAGTTTTCTTCCGAGCCACGTGGGGCGGCAAGCACTCAAGGACCTGCAGCTACTGCCGCGCGGACTGGCCGCCGATCCATCGCCAGAGAAGCGGAGTCTTTGCGGCGGGGACAGCCGGGGGCGCACGTCACCCCTTCTTGCTTCCAATCTTCGCGTGGCGACGCGGGGAGCAGAGCACAGAGACCTGGCACAGCCTGCCTCTGGGCATCCCCGGGGCACCGTTCCCCACCACCTGCATCCCTGCGCCCCTCCCCAGACACAGGCGACGACTGTCAGTCGGACGTGGCGAAAGGGGTTAAGATCACAACAGTCCTTCTGCAGCCCGGCCTCCTGCAGTGGCCGCTGGTAGCGCTGCCTGCAAGAGGCCAGCCCCACCCTGGCACAGTCAGAGCCTCTCCAGCAGCGATTCTCAACCTGTGGGTCGCGACCCCTTTGAGGGGGTCGAACGACCCTTTCACAGGGGTCGCCTAAGACCATTGGAAAACACCTATTTCCCATGGTCTGAGGAACCAACACACCGCTCCTCGGTGTAGCCAAGTGTAGCCATGTAGTTTACTGTTGTCCTAGGAAGACTGTTACCCATGCTACACTACGATTCAAGACAAAATTTCATTGATTTGTCATGAGAAATAAATATTTCACAATATATAATTACGTATTGTTTTTGTGATTCATCCCTATGCTTTAATGATGTTCCATTTGTAACAACGAAAATACATCCTGCCTATCAGATATTTACATGACAGTTCATCACAGTAGCAAAATCACAGTTATGAAGTAGCAAGGGAAATCATTGTATGGTTGGGGGTCACCACCCCATGAGGAGCTGTCTTAAAGGGTTGCGGCATTAGGAAGGTTGAGAACCACTGCTCTCCAGGGTGCGTGGGCCCCCGGGGGGCGAGCCAGCACCCAGTCTAAAGGCTGGCGCGTGCTCTCTCTCTCTCTCTCTCTCTCTCTCTCTCTCTCTCTCTCTCTCACCAGCTGCTGCCACTTGCAGGCACCACAGCCTCCCTGCCTCCTGCCTACGCTCCCCATGACCCCTCTGCCTGGAGGTCGATGCCTGTCTCCTGGGCCAGCTCCCAGGAGAGACCCCTGACCCCACGGCTCCCAGCTGGCAGCAGCTGCCCCTTCCTACCGGGCACCTGCCCGCCTTCTGCCAGCGGGCGTCTAGGATTTCCCCAGAGACAGGGCGACAGACCTCCTTCATCTCTGCACCTCGGGTGGGTCCTGAGCAGACGGCCCGGCCACAGTACGTGACGGTCTCTCTCGCCGATAAGGGCATGAATCACTCTTTCCTTGAAAGCGAATCCGGAGGCTCTCTGAAGGGCGAGGCATCATCAGGCCACACTGGCATGTTTAAAACGCAGACTCCCTCGCCCAGGCAGCGGCCGGGGCTTCGTCCAGCGGCCTCTCGCGGCTCCGATGGCCAGAGCCGGCAGTGGGGGGCACGCAGAGGCCAAAATACGACGTGGCCCGAGCCCCGTGCCGGCTCTCCCACGTCCCCTGGAGCTCTCGAGGAGGGAGTCGCCCCTCCGCTGGAAAGTTCATTATCTCACAGGCCCAGGCACACACTTCCCGCCGCGTTCTCATTCCCGGGCTGGATATTTGCTTTTCAAATTCCTTCCCAGCTGTGGTCATGCTGAGGGCTCCCCTCCTCCTGGCCACCTCCTCTCGCCCCTGGGCTCCCTGCCCCTGCAAGCATTGTCGCCTTGAGGGGTGCTGATACCCCCCGTGGAGGAGTCCCAGCAGCCCCAGCCAGTTCCCTATCTCAGAACCCAAACGGCAGGCCACAGGAAATGTGGAGCCTCCCAGCGCCCTGCCAGCCAGAGGCTCTGGTCTCCAAAGCCACCGCTGAAGTGAAAACATGGGAAACGCCTTGTCCCTCCCTCCCTCCCTGGCACAAGCCCCGCTCAGAGCCACCACCGGGCAGCTGCCCTGCAGCCGGGGACAGGGAGGACCTTGCTCCGCACCAGCAGGTGCCGGGCTGTGGCCGGGCCCCCACCCCACAGCCAGCGGAGGTGGGCACCGTGAAGGGCCGTGCTGACCGCGATGTGCCCGGGCACCCGCAGAGGAGGACGTCCGCTGCCCCACCCTCCCCGGGTCCCTCCGAGGCCCTCCTCAGACTGGGCAGGGGTGTGGGAGCAGTGGGATCGATGCCCGCTGGGCCCTAATCCCGTTCTGCAGGGCCCCAGCTCTGGGACGCGGACAAACTACACAGCCCGTCCAGCCCCATGTGCTCATGCGCCACACGGGTCCGTAGAACTTTCTCCGGGACTGCCGGGGACACTGCACATACGCCGTTAGACCAGGGCCGGCTGTGGTGCTGCTGTTATTGTTGTTGTTGTTATTATTATTATTACAGTGGTACCTCGAGATACGAGTGCCCTAACATACAGGATTTTTGAGATACGAGCCGTCAAGCGAGCGATTTTTGCTTTGAAATACGAGCAACAGTTGAGATAGGAGTCATCGCGCGGATCGGCCGGTGGCACACGACCCACCAGTTTACCTCGACTCATAGTTTCCCACGCCTCAAGGTTACGGAACGAAGTAAACTCGTATCTCGAGGTGCCACTGTAATTACCAGGCATGGGAACCTGTCTCCTCCAGGGAAGTACAGAGGTTTATTATTATTATTATTATTATTATTATTATTATTATTATTAATTACCAGTCATGGGGGACCTGTCTCCTCCAGGGAAACGCAGAAGTTCATTATTATTATTATTATCATTATTATTATTAATATTAATTACCAGGGAAACGCGGAGGTCCCACTGCTTGGTAGGCCTTTGTCCCTGGACCATGTAACAGCACCAGACAATGGCCATGGCAGCAGAGGACACCCTAACTGGCCTGACGTCCAAGGACGTTTATGGATCTGGACACCTTTTCTGCTCTGGGTTACAGGCTGAGCACACATTCCTCGGGGAGGGACTGGCCTGGGGGACTTGGAAGCAGAAGGTTAGGGCTAAGGCTCTGGACAGAGCGCCCCGCATCGCCAAGGCGGGGAGTGGCACCTGCCTGCTCAGTCCACCGAGGAAAGCGAGGACACCCGTTCTCCTGACCGCAGGCTCAGGTCCCACAGGAAAGTCCTCTGAGAGCGAGGTGACCGGAGCCCTCGCCCTGCTCCGTCTCTGCACAGAGAAGCGGATGCAGTCTTTGGGGCGCAGGCGTTTCCGAGTCTCTACAGAAAACCTACAGGGGTGCCCTCTGCACAGCGGAGCCCTGCCCCCCGTTACTGCCCGGCTTCCCCAGTTCCCTGTGCGCTTCCAGCCCATGGAGTGCCCCCTTGCTGACGTCACTGTCCTGTTCCCCCGGCCAGGATCCCCCCCAGCTCTGCTCCCAGCAGGTGGACGGAAGGAGGCCTGGTCCACTGGTCCCAGCTGCTCAGAGCTGGGGTTTACTGGGTTCAAGGCCCCGGGCCAATGATGACCAACCCCTCCCCCAGGTGTCCTACCTGGCTCTAAACAGTGGAACCAGCCAAAACCGGTGTGGCTCAGTGGATAGAGCGACAGCCTGGGGACTGAAAGGTCCCAGGTTCGATTCTGGTCAAGGGCATGTGTCTTGGTTGCAGGCACATCCCCAGTCGGGGGCGTGCAGGAGGCAGCTGATCCATGTCTCTCTCATCGATGTTTCTAGCTTTCTCTCTCTCTCCCTTCCTCTATGTGAAAGATCAGTAAAATATATATTTAAAAAAATAAATAAATAAACAGTGGAACCTCCACGTGGTTCTCAGGGAAGTCTGCGCTAAAAACATGAATTTTCCTGTCTCCGGCTCTCAGACATCTCAGCCCTTGGCACAAACTCCCAGGAAGACAGCCCCGTGAGCCTTCTCTTCTCTCCCACCCGGGAGGCCCGTCACCTCCCTGGACCATGGTGGGCCCGAAGTCTCTTCCCTCGGGCTTTGATCGGGCCTCCCTCAGGGGGATACCCCAATTTCCCTGGAGATAAAATACTTTCAGGGCACCTGCTATCGGCACACACAGGTTTCTCCCACAAACACCTAGGTAACAGTGGATCCCATGGGCCGGCATTCACTGTTGAGGAACAAAGAGATTTCTCTTCCATAGAGACTCATATGAATCCAGAAGTTTCCTGTGTTGATTTAAAAATAAACCCAAGGTACAAAAGAGGGGAGGTGGCCTGCATTTCTAGGGGAAGGCCAGTGCCCCATTGCATCCCAGGTGAAACCATCTGCTTACACTGGGGGTGGGTTTTTATTTTTTAAATATATTTTATTGAGTTTTTACAGAGAGGAAGGAAGAGGAATAGAGAGTTAGAAACATCGATGAGAGAGAGACATCGATCAGCCGCCTCCTGCATGCCCCCTCCTGGGGATGTGCCCGCAACCAAGGTACATGCTCCCGACCGGAATCGAACCTGGGACCTTTCAGTCCACAGGCTGATGCTCTATCCACTGAGCCTAACCGGTTTCGGCTGGGGGGTGGGTTTTTAAAAATGCTCTTCTCCCCTTCACTCTCCCCGGCAACCTGCTGGCCCTCCTGGAAGAGGGGGGATTCAGGGGGATGAGAGGGAAGCAGACAGGGCTCCCAGCTCAGTGCTGGCGAGGTGCTGACTGGGGCCTTTTCGAACACACCTGGCAGTGAACTGGCTGCTGGGGATCTCCATTCTTCTCGATTTCATTCAATTCTGATCAACTTGGGCTCAACCTGCTGGTATTGGCTAAGGACTCGGTGATGCCAAAAACAAACCAGTCACACTAACAACACTCACACAGAGAGACAGGACGAAAAGGAAAAGAAGAACCTCGCTAGCTTAATTACGAAGACTGGGGGGAAATGAGAAAAGGCCGCCATGATGTGCATCTTCTAAAATCTAACTAGTGTCTCTCTGACGATAGACGTGGCCTTGCCACGAAAAAAGGCCAGGCACTACACATCGTGGTGTCCAGCTTGAGTCCAGCGGACGGAGCTGGTGACGGGGTCAGATTCTAGGACCCAATTGCGTGCGGCAGGGGTTTAACGAAGGCGGCCCAAGGAAACCCAGTTCCACTCGACACCAAGGGCCTGACTTGGTTCAGCTTTGCAGTTACACCCCCGGGGTCCCCGCTCCACGGAGGCCGGACAGCGGGAGGACGAGGACCGGTCTGGGAGTCAGACAGGCGTGAGTGGCAAGGGGAAGGTGGTGGCGTTTCAGCCGGGGCACAGAGGGCCAGGTTTGCAGGGTACCTCAGCCTGAGAGAGAGACATCCATCAGCCACCTCTCGCCCGCCCCCCACGCCATCAGACCGACGGGAACACGCCACGGATGGACGGGAGCTGGGTGAGAAAGTGCCGGTGGTGCAGCTCGGGCTGGGAGGGTGGAGGGGGCGGTGGAGGTGAAAGAGGTGAAGGCCTGATGAGCTACTTTAAGAAGAACTCTCAACGAGAGGCGGTCATTGCCGAAACCGGCGTGGCTCAGTGGACAGAGCATCGGCCTGCGGACTGAAGGGTCCCAGGTTCGATTCCGGTCCAGGGCATGTACCTTGGTTGCGGGCACATCCCCAGTGGGGGGCGTGCAGGAGGCGGCTGATCGATGTCTCTCTCTCATCGATGTTTCTAACTATCTCTATCCCTTCTTCTCTGTTAAAAAAAAAGAAAATCAATAATATATATTTTTAAAGAAAACAGCCTGCTGAAACATGCTCACGTCAGAATCTCCTGAAGTTTTATCACACTTGGGCACTTCTGCTTTCCCTGAATGTTGATCCGACCGGACAAGGACACTTCTCTTTGTGGTTTTAAAAAAATCCCCAGTGCACAGAAAATATGCAAGCATGCAGGCTTAGCCCTGCAACCTGCACTTTATTTCCGGGCTGATACTCTTCTCCCACAATCCTTACATTTGGTCGTTAAGATAAGAGACATTCACATCCACCCAGATTTCTCCGCGCTCTCACTGCACCATCGTAAAATTCAGCCGTCTCCCTGGAGAGGGGGGAGAAGGCTGTGTGTTGTGGGCACGGCCTGGGGTGCGGTGCCAGGCGGCTGGGGGCTTTCCCGCCCCGTCCCCGCCGGTGGATAAAGAGCTCGACAAGCGACTGTGAGTGAAGCATTCAGACGCACCTTCTGACAGGCCGGGGATGTTTTATCCGCTCTCACATCCCCGCACGTGGAGCTCGTAAAGATGACCGCTGGGCGGTGCCCAGAGCATCCTTCTCTTTGACAGCTGCCAACGGATGCCGAACGTGAAAGCTGAGACACACAGGTGCGTTTCCAGCTTCGTCGGCTAAAAAGCTCTCCGGCCTCGAAGATTTACACTGGGTCCTGCCTGGAATGAGCCTGCTGTCGTGGTTTTCCCGTCCACTCCCGCCGGTGGAAAAACACAGCCCCTTTCGCTGCAATCACCTCCAAAAGCAGGCCCCGTCCCCGCTCGGAGCTTTCACTCCGCGGTGCGGCCCTGAGTTCTCACAGCGTTTGGCCGCTGTGAACTTCGCAGCTCTCAGAGGGGCGCCTGAAACGGAAGGAGAGGTCCGGGGGCGCACTGATGAGTCCCCAGCTCGCTCAGGGGGTTGTGCTCAAGGGTCCCAGGCAAGAGGGAAGCCGGAGCGGCAGAGCACAGCCGGGAAGAGAGGGTACCCAGCCGCCCTCTGCTAGGCACTGGCCAGCACGGTAGCAGCCTGGGGACCTGCAGGACACCAGGCCTGCTCCACGCCGAGCCCTGGAGATGCCCTCAGTAGAAAAGGAAGAGGACTGCCATCGGCGTCCACCCGCCACAGCGCCTCTGCTCCCACACCAAGCCTGGTCTGAGCCTGTCTGGCTCAGGCCTCCAAACTTGGGTCTCAGCCAGCAGAGCAGCAAAGCTCGAACCCGGTGGGAAGACACGGGCAAACCTGTGGCTTCGAGGCCGAGCGGAAAGCTGAAGAGCTAACCAGCCGGGTCACGGGCGCAGAGCACCTGAAATGCGCCTCTTCTCAGGAGCAGACCCTCTTCGCTCAACCATTTCCATGATGACCCCACCCACCACCGATGGTTTCCCAGGTGATGGAGATGTAACGAAGGGTCTCCCTAAGGACCATTCCCCTTCCTGTGTCGTGGTGATACTAAATTTGTGCAATAATTTCAGGTTTCACAAGGACAAAGAGGTACAGCAGTAAAGAATCGTTGCATACCTTTCTGAAGATTTCAACTGCTACACTGGTTCGGGAACATCTGAGAGATGAACCACTGAGGGAAGATTCCACTTCTGCCTGCCACCCGTAAGGACCCTCTCACCCCACCCTCCGAGATCCTTAGGTTTCTAAAATGGCTGGGAAGCGATTTCCAAATTCTACGCAGAAAAGCCCATCACACTCAGAGGCTAAAGGATGAAGAGGAAATTCACAAAGGACAGCATTACTTTGCCCCCAATTTCCAGAACTTTCCATTCCTCCACAAGATAAAGGAAGAAAGTGCGGGCATCCCTCGATGTCCACGGAGGATTGATTCCAGAACCCCATGGATACCAACATCCACGATGCTCACGTCCCTTGCCCAGAAATGGCATCATATTGCATACAACCTGTATTTGCAGGGTGTGCTCACACATCACCTCATTTGCATGGACTCAGCTTAAGGCTGGGCATCTGACCAGTTCAAGTCTCACTTTTTGGAACTTTCTGGAATTAAAAAAAAAAAGTTTTCCATCCATGGTCGAGTGAATCCGGCATGAAACCCATGGATAGGAAGCCCACTGTGTAGTCAGAGCCTTCAGACCAGTGGTTCTCAACCTGTGGGTCGCGACCCCTTTGAGGGTCAAATGACCCTTTCCCAGGGGTCACCTAAGACCATCGAAAAATGCAGGTATTTACATCACGATGCATCACAGTAGCAACATTTCATGGTTGGGCGCCACCACCACATGAGGAGCTATATGCAAGGGTCGCGGCCTTAGGAAGGTTGAGAACCACTGCTTTAGACCATCCCTATGAGCTGTTCAGTGTGTACTATTCTTCAAAGTTAAACGATGGTGTATCCACCAGAAATAAGCTTTATCATTAACCATTTCTCTTATATTAAAAGAGACCAACCAAAGCCGCCAGCAGCCGCCTCATTTCGTCCCAGGCATTCAGCATGTCTGCGCGGTGGTCAGCAAACGCTGCTGCACAGTCTCCTTGCACAGCCAGCGGGCGGGCTGAGGCCCAGCAGTTAAGACCAGCTCCAAGTCAGACTCATTCAATCTCTCAAAACCTGGGACTCAGAACTGTTGGACATTGCAATTGGGACTCAACCTTTTTTTGTTCTTAGAGGTTTATTTCTAGCCTGCAGAGGCAAGATTTTTTTTAAAGAAAAGAATCAGGTTAAAAAAAAAAAAAACAGATACAGAAGCAAAGAAGCCATGAACAGACGGTCATACTACAGCGGGAAGGCAGGGGAGGTTGGGAGGGAGGGGCTGTCAGAGATCAACCGAAGGACTTGCATGCATGAATATGAGCACAACCAATGGACACAAGACACTGGGGGCGGGGGCGGCAGGTGAGTGCATGTACTGGGGGTAGAGAAGACCAGGAGGAGGTCAATTGGGGGAGAAAAAAAAGGAGACATATGTATACTATTTGTAATACTATAAACAATAAAAACATATCAAAAATATAATAAATAGCCGAGACCGGTTTGGCTCAGTGGATAGAGCCTGTGGACGGAGGGGTCCCGGGTTCGATTCCTGTCAAGGGCATGTACCTTGGTTGCGGGCACATCTCCAGTGGGGGGGCGTGCAGGAGGCGGCTGATCGATGTCTCTCTCTCATCGATATTTCTAACTTTCTATCCCTCTTCCTTTCTCTCGGTAAAAAAATCAATAAAATACATATATATATACATATATAAAATATATTTTATTGATTTTTTACATATATATATAGATATACATATATAATAAATAAATAAAAAGTCAAGTGAGTAAGAAAACCTAGTGCTCAGATCAGCAGCCGAAGAACGCATTACACTCGTCTGAGTTCTCCGCTTCTACTTAGAGACGGGAAGTCGGACTCGGAGGCTCCCCCTCCCTCACACTCCTGAGCCTCGTCCACGAAACTACTCAATGCTGCGGAGATGTGACAGCTGCCCTCTCCACGGTCGGGGCCTGCCTCTGGGGGGTCTGCAGGAGGACAGCAGGGTTCCCGCCTCCATGCAAAGAACCGGCACCATCCGGTGGCACGTTCCCAGCCTCTTCCAAGGGAGACAGAGTCTCCATCCGCTGCACAAACATCAGCAAGGTCCTTCCTTTCATCAGCCAGGGAGCTTGGGAATCCTGACACAGAGCGAAATGACCCGGTTCCGGATCTCAAGGAGCTGATGACATTCTTATTCTGAGCCAGTGAACAATGGGCCGAAGGAATCAGGGAGAGAATAAGAGAACAGAAGCTCATCAGGCCGAAACTGGTGTGGCTCAGTGGATAGAGCGTCGGCTTGTGGACTGAAAGGTCCCAGGTTCGATTCCGGTCAAGGGCATGTATCCTGGTTGCAGGCACATCCGCAGTAGGGGGTGTGCAGGAGGTGGCTGATCTATGTCTCTCTCTCATTGATGTTTCTAACTTTCTATCCCTCTCTCTTCCTCTCTGTAAAAAAATCAATAAAATGTATTTTTAAAAAATAAAAGCTCATCAGATGCTACAAAAATGCTTCACACCCACGGAGCTCCATGAGGCCAATAAAAACACGAAAGCGAGTCGATGTGAGGAGGGGTTTGCACAGCCCCCCGTTTGCTGGCCTCTGCCTCTGTCTCTGTCCCATCTCCTCCCCGCACCCCTCCTTCCCCACGGGGGCCTTCTTGAAGTTCCTCAGACAGACCATGCTTTCCACCCACTGTTCCCACACTTCCCACCGCTGCTTTGCTCACTGAACTCAGACACCGGCCCACGTGTTAGCTCCCCAGGGAGGTTTCTGTGTAACTGCTGCCAGTTAACCTGGCACACACGCCGCTCCAGCCTCCTCTCCTGCCCCTCGCCCTCCTTCCGGGCACAGGTCACGAAGGGGAGGGAGAAAATGGGACCGGAGCTTCAAAGGTACTGGCACGGTTCTCTTTCTCAGGCTGGGGGCTGGGGCACATGAGTATTCGTTTTTATTATTTTTCATTAAACAATACATATATGTCCTATGTCCTCCTCTGCCTATACGGCATACTCAATAAAACTGTAAGATGCCATCAGAATGTATGAAAAAAATAAAACTGTTAGATTCCATCATAATGTATGAAAAATAAAACAGCACTCAGAATCAGCCCTGGCCCAGCGGCTCCATTGGTTAGAGTGTTGTCCCGACACACCAAGGTTACAGGTTCAATCCCTGGTCAAGACCCATACAAGAATCAACCAATAAATCTATACACAAGTGGAACAACAAATCAATGCTTCTCTCTCTCTAAAAATCAATAAATTAAAAAATTTTTTAAAAAGCATGCAAAATCACATCCTAACAGGTTACAAAAACATGGTGACTGAGAGGAAAAGAAAACTCCCGTTTTTATAAACCAGTAAACAGATACGAAATGTTTCCTCACCCAAAAGCACCAATTCATGTAGCAGGAGAAGAAAGGACGGAACCAAAGCCCTATTATATTCACTTACACGAAACACCACATTTTTGCCTGATAACCAAAGCAGGAGGTGTAACTCTCCTGAAATCATGGAAAACCTTGCCCCGCATATTTACATCAGCTGTGTCCTTAGAAACGACGCACGATGCAGAGGAATCTATGATCTGCTACAGAATAAATGTGTCCTTCCCTCAAGCAGGAGGAACGCATCGCTGACGGATGCAGAGTTTAATAACCTCCAGATTCGAGCAGCGCAGACAAGTGCCTTCTCTTCATCCGGGGAACGTTTCTTATTCCTCGCCTGCATTTCCTTCCCCTGCATTTCCTCGTCCCTCCCTTGATGAGTTGACAGCTTGTCAGGTGATGATTATTTTGCAGCGCTGGGCAGTGAGATGGGGGTGCGGATGGAGGTTCAGACAGAGGGGAATGAGATGGAGACTCAGAAATGCCTCCTTTCCAAGTCCCTGTTGCTAAAACTAATACAAGAAACCGTCAAAAGGAAAATCCCGCAATGACTTAGATTGCTGCAAATACTTAGTAATAATTACCACTTACTCATCCTCTTGACCTTTTGCAGTAAGTACAGAACGAACGCTGGCTGTCTGCTCGGTTTCAGTTTTTTTTCTTTTTTTAAAGCAATGAGTTTCTAGTGCAGCGGTTCTCAACCTTCCTAAGGCCGCGACCCTTTAAGACAGCTCCTCATGGGGTGGGGCCCCCCAACCATAAAATGATTTCCGTTGCTACTTCATCACTGTCATTTTGCTACTGTTATGAACTGTCATGTAAATATCTGATAGGCAGGATGTATTTTCGCTGTTACCAATGGAACATCATTAAAGCATAGGGATTCATCACAAAAATAATATGTAATAATATATATTGTGAAATATTTATTTCTAATGACAAATAAATGAAATGTTGTCTTGAATCGTGGTGTAGCACGGGCAACAGTCTTCCTAGGACAACAGTAAACTACATGGCTACACTTGGCTACACTGAGGAGCGGTGTGTTGGTGCCTAAGACCATGGGAAATAGATGTTTTCCGATGGTCTTAGGCGACCCCCGTGAAAGGGTCGTTCGACCCCCAAAGGGGTCGCGACCCACAGGTTGAGAACCGCTGTTCTAGTGGCAAGACTCTCTTATTTGTTGTAAAAAAATCCCCCTCCTGTCTCAACATTTGAAGATTAAGAAAATTAACCAGAGAAAGTTCATGACTGAAGCACCATACATGTTTTCCTACGATTAAGACATGACCTTGGCCGTCACGGGGCCTGTGCTGTTGTCTGGCTCTCTCACCAGCAGCCACGGGAATCTGGGCAGATCCCTGAGCATCCGCAGACCTGCCTCCTCATCCGGAGAAGGTGGAGAAGGCTGCCCCCTCTGAGGGCCGCTGTGATGCTTCAGCGATGACAAGTGCGCCCGGAAGACCCGGCACACAGTCACTGTCCCATCAACGATCAGTGTTTCTATTCCCCAAAGTCGCAAAGCTAAGGATGTCCACCTCAGGAGTTTCCTCCCATCTCTCTTCTCACCCGGCCCCGCCGAATCCACATCCCATTTTCCCGGTGATGGCCACGTCATAAAAAATACTTTTTACGGCGCTGAATGGTGCTAACACATTTCTCTCCCCTCCCCGGGGCTCTCGGCAACATGTGCCAGTGGACTTCCAACCAATAAAAAGGTAGTCGTTCCATAAATAACCCCGCGCCTCCTCCCCGCCGGTCCCTCCAGTCTAGTTTGGGTGTTTAATGGGGGTTTGCAGCTGTGTTTCTGGATAAATCCTTCGCTCATTAAGGGATCTGGCAGTTGGCGCGTCTCTGCGCCGTAATGATCTTCCCTGCCAGCCCGGCTCGGAGCAGAAGGGAGCAGTGATCACGAGACAGCTCCTGATGACGGCAGATAGAGCAGGAGCCAGCCCTGTATCCAGGGAGGGTCCCCCCAGTTTCCCGACCAGACCCCCAGTGCTGAGAAGGAGTCAGCGTGTGCTGTGACCCCTACAGAGAAAGGTCACGGAAAGAGATGACCTCCTGAAACCCACCCATCACTGCTTTGCAGGCCGCAGGTCGACGCTCTATCCACTGAGCCAAACCGGTTTTGGCAGCCATTGCCTTTTTAAAAAATATATTTTTTTATAGATTTCAGATAAAAAAGGAGAGGGAGAGAGAGTCAGAAACATCAGTGATGAGAAAGAATCATGGATCGGCTGCACCTCCCCCGGCCGCAGAGGACCCCGGGCAGAGAGAGATGGTGCGGGAAGGATGCTGCTTTGGGGGGGAGGCGCAGGGTTTGCTCTGAAGCCACAGGCACAGCGGCTGCTCAGCGCATGGAGACAGACTTCGGTGGTTAACTTTGCTTCCGTTTTTCATCACGAGAAGTCGGATGCGTATTTGTTCACGGTGCCGTTTGAATTTAAGCAGCACCTTTCTTTTAGTTATTTTTAATATATTTTGATTGATTTTTAGAGAGAGGGCAAGGGAGAAGGGGAGGGAGAAACAGTGATCAGCTGCCTCCTGCGAGCCCCCTGATAGGGATCCATTCTGCAACCCAGGCCTGTGCCCTGACTGACGGGGAACGGAACCGGCGGCCTCCTGGTTCAGGGACAACACCCAACCAACCGAGTCAGGCTGGCCAGGGCCGGGCCTTTTTTTAAAAATATATTTTATTGATTTTTTTACAGAGAGGAAGGGAGAGGGATAGAGAGAAACATCGATGAGAGAGAAACATTAATCAGCTGCCTCCTGCACGCCCCCGACTGGAGATGTGCCCGCCACCAAGATACATGCCCTTGACCGGAATCAAACCTGGGACCCTTCAGTCCGCAGGCTGACCCTCTATCCACTGAGCCACACCAGTTTCGGCTGACACTTGCTTTCTGATTTTGTTTTATTTTAATTACATGTAGGGTCCCATGCATGGAGGTTCCCCGGGGCGCCTCTGGGCCTGGCCCAGCCTCAGCCTGCTTTTCCAAAGAATGCTGGCTGATTCCACACCCTGCGATCACATGTGAAGGCTGTCACACCAGGGCAGGCTGCCCAGGGCCAATCAGAATGCGTGCTAGCCATGATGGACAAGAGGCCAGTGAGTCCTGGCTGGGGGCCGGGGTCTGGGACACCCAAGAGCCCCAGGAAGCAAAGAGGAGGTGCAGGACGCCGAGGCTCTGCTATTGTTATGCGGCCGTTTGTGTCTCACTGTGTCTGCATCCCGCTCCCACTGCTCCTCCAAGTCAAGAAATTATTTACACATTTTTGGAAATCTGGCAAAAAGCCTGAGATGCTGACTACACTCAAGGCGTCCACGACCACTTGCCAAGTCAAACGGACAATAGTTCATTGTTTGCAGGAGATCTAGAACTTCTACCGAGTCACTTTTTGTTCTTTGTTCCTCTCTCACTGATTCTTCCTGTAACATTTCCTCTCCTTGGAGGCAAAGCAGTTCTCAAAAGCACTCAGAATCAGCCCCGGCCCAGCGGCTCCATTGGGTAGAGTGTTGTCCCGAAACACCAAGGCTGCAGGTGCAATCCCTGGTCAAGAGCCTTACAAGAATCAACCAATAAATCTATAAATGCGTGGAACAACAAATCAGTGTCTCTCTCTCTCTTTCTCTCTCTCTCTCAAAATCAATAAATTAAAAAATTGCTAAAACCGGTTTGGCTCAGTGGATAGAGCGTCAGCCTGTGGACTAAACGGTCTCAGGTTCGATTCCGGGCAAGGGCATGTACATTGGTTGCGGGCACATCCCCAGTAGGGGGTGTGCAGGAGGCAGCTGATCGATGTCTCTCTCTCATCAATGTTTGTAACTCTCCCTCTCCCTTCCTCTCTGTAAAAAATCAATAAAATATATTTTAAAAAAATAAAAAACAAACCAAAAAAGCATGCAAGATCACCTCCTAACAGGTTACAAAAACACGGTGACTGGGAGGAAAAGAAAACTCCTGTTTTTACGAACCAGTAAACAGACACAAAACGTTTCCTCACCAAAGAGCACCGATCCATGTAACAGGAGAAGAAAGGACTGGACCAAACCCATGAGCCAGGTTTAGGATTAGACCTCGGCTCACCCCACCGCTCTGCCCTAACGCCCCCTGATTCTTAAGCCTTTTCATTTATCCAAGGTCAAAAACGTGCAAGGAATCAGTGAACCCACAATTCCCGGCAGCCCTTCATTATCCCATTACCCATTAGTTAAAAATCTCCGCATGCATTTCCAGAAAGGGGAGCTGCAGGCCCCGCCTCTGTCTCGGGGTTGATAACGTTTTGTCACTCAGAGCAGATCTTCCTTCAGGGATGAGTCAGCACAGAGGCTGCACCACGTTATGCAAATGAGGGGCGAGCTGGCACCCCTGGGTCAGGGGTGGCTGACCTTTTGAGACCTGAGAAGGGACTCCCCCTCCCACCCCCCTCCATAGAGCTTGGCAGGCAGAGCAGATCACAGGGGAGAGGGCTGGCAAAAAATTTGCATAAAAAAGGGAGCCGCCAGGGAGAAAGGAATCCAGAATCCCTTCCTTCCCTTTAGTTTGATTGATGGGTTGTGATTGTCTGGTTGGAAACCCCACAGGCTGAAGGGATTACTGAACAGGCCACCAGAGTGGTACTGAAATTACTTTCATCCGAACATCAGAGCAACCAGCAGCTACGGAGAGAAAACTACCTAAAGGGAAGACACTGTGCAGAAGACTGACCCTTAGCGCCAGGAAGGAGGAATCCAGCCAGTGGTTCTCAACCTGTGGGTGGCAACCCTTTTGGGGGGTTGAACGACCCTTTCACAGGGGTTGCCTAAGACCATCCGAAAACACCTGTTTCCCATGGTCTTAGGAACCAACACACCGCTCCTCGGTGTAGCAAAGTGTAGCCATGTCGTTTACTGTTGTCCTAGGAAGACTGTTGCCCATGCTACACCACGATTCAAGACAAAATTTCATTGATTTGTCATTAGAAATAAATATTTCACAATATATAATTACCTATTGTTTGTGTGGTTAATCCCTATGCTTTAATTATGTTCAATTTGTAACAACGAAAATACGTCCTGCCTATCAGATATTTACATGACAGTTCATAACAGTAGCAACATGACAGTGATGAAGTAGCCACGGAAATAATGTTATGGTTGGGGGTCACCACCCCATGAGGAGCTGACTTAAAGGGTCGCAGCCTTAGGAAGGGTGAGAGCCACTGAATCCAGCTGCCCTTTCCCAGGGAGGCTCTACGCCCGCCCCTGCCATGCAGTTGATGTGTAAACCCTGACCTCCGTCCACTCAGCAGGTTACTCAGGACTCACTGCGGCGCCCACGATCTCGCAGGATCAGCCTTCGCTTGCCCCTGTCTCCCTGCCGGTGGTCGGGTAAATGGCAGGACCTGGAGCATTTGCACTTCAGTAGGGTCCTCTCTACAAGTCGGGGGGCACTGACCTAAGATGAGCAAAAATATAAATTTGTGGAAACAATCATTTCTAAGAGTCAAGACAGGGCCGAAACCGCTGTGGCTCAGTGGATAGAGCTAGAGCGTCGGCCTGCGGACTGAAAGGTCCCAGGTTCGATTCCAGTCAAGGGCATGTACCTTGGTTGCTGGCACATCTCCAGTAGGGGGTGTGCAGGAGGCAGCTGATCAATGTCTCTGTCTCATCGATGTTTCTGACTCTCTATCCCTCTCTCTTCCTCTCTGTGAAAAAATCAATAAAATATATTTTTGTTTAAAAAGAGTCAAGACAGGACCTGCCACCCCATCCTGCTGGCTGAGAAGCAGCCACCCCATCCTGCTGGCCGAGGAGCAGCGGCTGAGCTCAGGCGCGGCCCCTGGAGAACCGCATTGCGGGGTCCTCGCTGGCCGGGCAAGGATCTGGGCCCGATCGGTCGGCCAGTGCTCTCCTCTGGCAACCTCCAGTCGTGAAATCTGAGAACAACCTCCAGTCGTGAAATCTGAGAACTCTTTAAGTCTTCTCTCAGCCTCCTGTTCCTTCAGTCATTGTCAAGACCAGCAGGTCTGACCTCCTAAGGCAATTGGAACACCTGACCCAGTACACTGCTGGAGCTGGCGAATGGTGGTAGAATTCAGGACATGGGGGTGGGGGTCCCTGACGCCCACTACTGTGTGCAGAAGGATGTTCAGAAAACTGACATGAAAAGGGGAAGAACGCGTACCGCATTTAGAGACCGATTCACACGAAACCACAGAGAGAAAGACGAGAGGAAAAGAATAAATTATCATCTCAAGAACTGCTACAGCCAGGTTAGGAAGGAAAAGAGCAATGCACCTCGATGCCCCATTTCCGTGTGAATACACACAGCTAACTGGCTAAATCCTCCACTCTGCTCCCCGTAGTTCCTCCTGCAACCTTTCCTCTTTAGAAAGTGGAGCCTCCAGTCGTGAAATCTGAGAACTCTTCTAAGTCTTCTCTCAGCCTGTTCCTTCACAGTCATTGTCAAGACCAGCAGGTCTGACCTCCGAAGTGACTCTCCCAAACCATCTTCTCCCCCCTCCCCTGCCACCAGCACTTGCGTGGGGACTCCTGCCGGGACCTAGCTGGCCCCTTGCACCCCCTGGCTCTCCCCTCCTCTCCCCATTCCATACGCGGCAGAGAACCTTTAACGGGTCTTGTCACTTCCCTCCGTGGAAAACCTCGGTGGATTCCCACTGCTCCCTCGAATCTTTACTTTGACCTTGTCTCGCATCCTCCCCTCCCCCCCACTTGTCTGTTACTTTCCTCCACGAGGCACCGCACAGCCTCCTAGGACTTGGTGACATTGGACATCGCTCCTCTACTACACGTGAGGCTAATTTTAAACGGAAGTCACCAAGAAAAGGCATAAAACTGGGGAAAAAACATGGCAATAAATAGACCGTGAAATGACACTTGTTTACAGAAGGAGCGCTCAGACGGGAAGGCAAGGTGTTGGCCTGGTTTGACCTTGGCTGGGCACGTGCTCTCCGGGCACCTCCAAGCTGTCACCGCTCTGCGCATGTCCTAGAAGGACTGCAGAAGCATCGCAGGTGTTGACTTGGTTACAAATGAATGCCCGCGAGTAGGCGAATCCACACACAGGGCATCTGCAGAGTGAGGGTCAGCCCACTCTTCTTGTCTAAGGCTATACATATGGAATCTGCAAAGAGTGAGGACAGACCCCAGGCCATGTCCACTTCATAAATGGACATGTCTCATGTCCAGTGTTGCCAAGGAAAGAACCTGTCTTTCTAAAGCAGGGTACCACCACTCGAGGTAGGTCACTCCTAATCATTATCATGGGATTGCGCGTTCCTCATAGTTCCCACAGAAAGCGCTAACGAGAGAGGCAAGACTCTTCATGACTTGAACACGAGTCAATCTGTATGAAGCCTGCTCCACTGCAGAGGTCACGTGCAGGACCGAGCTGCTGTTACTCCTTGGTCACAATTTCCCAGGAGCCCCTGGTGGCTAATAACAACAATGGGCGATTCCACAAGGCAACAGAAGCCCAGAGATGAACCAAAATGTAAAACTCTGGAAATAGAAACATTTTTTAAGAGTCAAAGCTTGAACCCTCTACAAACGAATGTCCAGATTAACGTACATGTAGAACATGAGAAAGCCAGTACAGTGGTACCTCGAGATACAAGTGCCCTAACATACGAGATTTTTGAGATACGAGCCGTCAAGCGAGCGATTTTTGCTTTGAAATACGAGCAACATTTGAGATAGGAGTAACTGTGCTGCACACGACCCACCAATTTACCACGACTCAAGCGTCTCATAGTTTCCCACGCCTCAAGGTTACGGAACGAATTAAACTCGTATCTCGAGGTACCACTGTATTCTTGCCTCTCCCCAGTCCACGGGGGTGGAGAGGATCTTCTGCAAGTTTCCAGTGCCTCATCACGCTCCTTACCCAGGAAATCCCCACTCTGATGATTTCTCGCTTTTTAATAAGTGTTTCTTCCCTCATAAAACAGTCATTCGGGAGGGTGGGGACCACTCTCGGAGTTTATGAGTAGAATGAATAACATTTGAAATTACACTTCGGTCTTCTATTTAAGACTTTAAAAGGCTGTATGAGAGCTCGGCCTTAGGAAAATATTTCCTCAGGGTCTACTTCATCCTAACGGGCTCTTTTGCTCTGTCAACACTCACGCTGCTCTGTGAATATAAGACGACGTCTGAAATATTTTTAACTAGTGGATATAAATTTACGGCAACCTTAGACACACGTGCCTTCTACTTTACAAGGAAGAAAGAAACGTCTTCTTGTTACTATTTCGAAACCAGTCATTTAGAGGGGTTCTGGAATTTTAGGAGAAAATAAAATGTTCTTTCCTAAACTCAATGTAGAGTTCGTACGTTGAAATAACCTCAGACTGACATCAAAGTTCTAAGATGAGTAAGACCTGCATCCTGCATCCAGATTCCCCTAACGCTCTTTTTAATCACGGTACCATTATCTCTTCCTTATATTACCACTAGAGGCCCGGTGCACGAAATTCGTGCAACAGTAAGCCTTCCTTCCCCGGGCTGCCAGCACTGGCTTCTCTCTGGCACCTGGGACCCAGGCTTCTTCCAGAAGGTCCTCAGGTCTAATTAGCATATTTACACTTTTATTATTATAGACTTATTTCTGAGTCACAAAGGAGTTCAAAGTCTGCCACCCCAAATATGCCAGTCTGGTCTAAGAATCATTGTGAGACGGAGGCAGTTTTCAAAAAAACAAAGAACGAATTTCCTGCCCTCTGCCAATCTGCCTGAAAACAGAACATACCTCCCCCTAAAAAGGTCCCTCCCAGTTCCCAGACCACGAGGGAAATAACCGCCTGGTCACCTGAGATGAGCTGGCCCGGCTATCGGTCCAAAGTCTGTGCACCTGCTGCTGCCACAGGCCCGAACACAAGGAGACGTTTACTGTCTGAGAAGGTGCCAACCGAGATGAGAGAGCCGTCCTGGTCCCTCAAACCCAGTTAAGAAAGTACAGAGTCCAGGCTTCTTTATGGCGGGGGAGGGGAGAGGGAGGGGCCCCAGGCAGAACTCCTCTGCCGATTAGCGTGTCTAAAGGCAGGAAAAGCAGGAGCTGACCGCCTGAAGGCCACGGGAACACAGCAGGTGGGACAAGACGGAGCCAGAGGAGCTGAGCACTTCACTCTGTTAGAGCAGCATGATGGATCCCCACCAACAAACCTCACTGAACTAACCCTGACCTTCCACTCATTCCCCACATACTCATCCTCCCACCTTCTTGTTGCCCTGGGGGTTTTGAAGCCTATATGCCACTTCCTTTGTCTTAGAACTTTTCTAAAACGTACTAGTGGCCTGGTGCACGAAATTCGTGCACATTAAAAGGGGGACCCAGGATCAAGTCCCCGCCTACCCACATGCGCCTACCCACTGCACCCCCCTATTGGGCTAGATCCAGACTGTCAGTCCCACCCTTGTCAAACCCCATCAGGCAGGGGGCAGAGCCTCAGGTCCCCTGGCCCGGCACCAGAATGGGGGGCGTGGCTTGAGGTCCCCTGTCAAGCCCCACCAGGTGGGGGACACAGCCTGAGATCCCTTGTCAAGCCCCACTGGGTGAGGGGTATGGCCTGAGGCACCCCATAAAGCCCTGCCAGGTGGGAGGGGGAGGGGGGCGCAGCCTCAGGTCCCCTGGCCCAATGCTGGGGTGGGGGGAGCAGCCTGAGGTCCCCTAGCCCAGCACCAGGACAGGAAGCACACCTTGAGGTCCCCCATCAAGCTGGGGGAGGGCATAGTCTTAGGTCCCCTGGCCTGGCGCCAGAGTGGAGGGTGTGTGGCCTGAGGTTCCCTGACCTGGTGCCAAGGCTGGAGGTGTGGCCTGAGGTCCCTTGCCCAGCCTCATGGGGGTGGGGGAGGGCGTAGCCTCAGGTCCCTGCTGATTGCTCGTTAAGGCTGCTTAAGGGAACTTGGCCTCAGCTGTGGGTGCAGCCATCTTTGTGATGGCCAATTAGCATAGTCCCTCTCTATTAGATAGGATAGTCCTCTTGTTTAGATGTTATATAAACCCAAGCTCTAACCACCGCTTTGAGTTACTCATCTCTGACTTCCTCCCACATGTATTTGGGCTGCATGTGTTAATAGACATGTGTGTTTTTTTATCCCATTATTTTGCCTTTTATTAGTCTAATTAGCAGGTGGAGCCACAGCTGGGAACCTAGGGGTATGGGAAAATGAAGAGTTTTTTTCTCCATTACAACTGTGTATGAGTAAGTTGCAATGTGATGTCACCTATCTCAAACACTTCAATGTGTATCTCTGAAGATCCAGAACATACACTTATATGATCAAAAGCAGAAAAATAAAATGGGTAAGACACTACTGTATAATCTACAGGCCCTATTCAAGTTTCCCTAATGGTGCCAATAATGTCCTTTATTGTAAAAGATCAACACATTTGTTTCCCGGCTCCAGAGCCAATCCAGAATTACTTATCTGTCTCTTTGATGCCTTTCTCCCTGTGAGTCAGCTCTCCAGTCTTTCTTTTGTGACCTTGACATTTTTGAAAAGCAAACATTATTTTGTAGACTCTCCTTCTATTTGGACTTGCCAAATCTCACAAGGAGAGTCTGGTGATGGATTCTGGCAGAAATATGACAAGAGCAATGTCATACCTCATGTCAGTGTGTCGTGGGTTTGTACCACTGATCGGAGTGTCAAACGTGAGTGCTTGGTTAAGATGGTGTCTGCCTGGTGAGATCATAAATTATTGCTTGTCATTCATGTTTAGGGTGTCTGACACAAACATTTCAAAAAATTTTACACATCTGTCCACATTTATAGTTTCTACTGACTGTATTATGTTGTTGTTATATTGTCAGAGATTTTATTTGAGGGCTCATCATGATTGTCTACCTCCTTAGAATTGCTGTTTCTCTTACTGAGTATAATGTTTCTAACACTTTCCTTTTTTATTTTGTAACGTGTATTACAGAAAAGTGTCTACTGGAAGATTATTTTAAGCAACACTTAAAATAAAACACCAAAACCGGTTTGGCTCAGAGGACAGAGCATCAGCCTGCAGACTGAAAGGTGCCAGGTTTGATTCCAGTCAAGGGCACGTACGTTGGTTTTGGGTACATTCCCAGTGTGGGGTGTACAGGAGGCAGCTGATCGATGTTTCTCTCTCATCGATGTTTCTAGTTCTCTATCCCTCTCCCTTCCTCTCTGTGAAAAATCAATAAACTATACTTAAAATAATGGTAATTTTAGGTAAGTTCTGAAATATGTAGGTCTTGCTAGCCTCTATACTTTACTTTTGGCAGGCATGGAATATGGTGCTCACATCAGTCATCTTGGTCATGCAGACTGACAAGTGCACAGGAATGATGTATGTGCTAATGTGCACACTCTCTTAGTCCATCTTGGCTGCCATCATAGAGAACCACAAATCGGGTGCCATTATCGACAGAAATTTACTTCTTACAATCTGAACCTGGAAATCTGAGATAAGGTGCCGCGTGGTCGGATTCTGGGGAGAGTTCTTCTCTGAGTTGCAGACTGCTTACTTCTCTTTCCCTCCTCTCAGGACAAATCCAGGCAGCTCTCTGGCCTCTTCCCAGAAGGGCACTAATGCCCCTCACAGGAGCCCCACCCTCCCAAAGACCCCCCCACCTCCCAATGCCATCAGACCGGGATTACATTTCCAACAGACACATTTCAGGAGGCTACATTCGTTCAGCCCCTGACATACATCGAACCACTTACACTCAAGTAAGATTAATGAAGTGGTACGAATACAAATACAAAGTGCAAGTCATTAGAAAAGATCTATTTATAAACAAGGGCGAGGGACATTAGATTGCCTGGAAACTGGAAATTCTCGATTTGCTTCTTTGTCAGGGAGACACTGAGTCCTAGAGCTCCTCAAAAGGCTGCCTCAGAATTGTGACCTCCACAAATGACTTCTTTCCCTCCTCGCATCTGGAACAAAAGCAGCAAGGGTGGCACTCGGACAAAAAGACACAAAGACAAAAGCGTGCAGGCGGGTCTGTGCGAACTAAGGGGAGACCTTGCTCAGAGAGCAGTGCAGACGCCCAGGACGGGGTGGGAAGGGCAGAGAGGCCCGCTTTCTCGGGCGTCTCAGGGTGCTCAGGGCCCCGGGTCTGAAATCAGGTGTCCATCAGAGAGCCACACTCCCTCTGTGGGCGCCTGGGAACCATCCCGGGCTTGCGTTCTGCAGAATTTCTCTTTGGAGCAAACTAAGACTTTCTTTCTGCGACGTTTCATTCCAGAGGGAAACTACCATGTGCCCCACAATTGCACTTTCCGCAGCAGCCGAGGATCAGAGAGCCCTCATTTGTGGGCGCGGGCCCGCCCTGTGATCCCTGCCTGTCGCTTTAATGTAGCACAACCCAGCCGCTGCGCTCCCTCCTCCGCACGGCGGAATGTCAGCCCTCGCTCTGGTTACAGAGGCCAAAGCCAAGGCCGCCCGCAGCCAGCCAGGCGGCCACGTAAGAACTCTCTCCTCCCAGGGCGGGGAGACTCCAGCACCCCGGAGGAGGCCTTCTGAAGGCGCTCAGGGGTCTTGCCGTGTTTTTTAAGTCCCTTTTACACCGTCTAGGGCTTTTCCTCCGTGGCGCTGATGTGTCTGCGGACAGACACGCTCATTCCTCCAACAGAAGCAGTGAAGTTGCTGGAAATCTGTCCACTGCTGACACACCGCGACTGAGTGTCAAGGTGGAATGCACACCTGCCATCCGGATGCCCTGTGGAGCTTTAAAAGGCAGAACCGAGCGCCCAGCTGGTGTGGCTCAGTGGTCGGGAGTCCATCCAGGCACCAAGAGGTCACTGTTTTGTTTGTTTTGCTAAATATCATTTATTGATTTTTTTTTTACAGAGAGGAAGGGAGAGGGGCAGAGAGCCAGAAACATCGATGAGAGAGAGACATCCATCAGCTGCCTCCTGCACACCTCCTACTGGGGATGTGTCTGCAACCAAGGCACATGCCCTTGACCGGAATCGAACCCGGGACTCCTCAGTCTGCAAGGCTGACGCTCTATCCACTGAGCCACACCGGTTTCGGCAAGAGGTCACTGTTTGGTTCCTGGTCAGGGCACATGACCCATGGGCAGGCTCGATCCCCAGGAGGGGGTGTGGATGTTGATGTTGCCCTCTCCTCAATGTTTCTCTCTCTCTCCCTCTCCCTTCTTCACTGTCTAAAATTAATTTTTTAAAAAAACCTTCCAAAAAAAGTGACCTCTAAGGCACAGGGGACAACTTGTCTCGACCCCCAATGTCTTGCTTTTCCAGCGGGGAACCGGCCATCCTCTCACCATGGGACACACACTGGCAGGAGTGACAGCTGAGCCGCAGGCCCGCACCTGCCCCTCTGGGCATGCTCAGAGCATGAGCCCGGCCACTCCCTGGCACCTGCCACTGCTCCCTGAAACAAAAGGGCATCAGATGCGCAGAAACAAATCCATGTTTCCCCAGCCTCCAGTGTCACCCCACTTCCAAAACTGTACAGCCCCCCGTCTCCATCGCCCTACGTCTCTCACCTCCGAACATGCCCAGCAGGCTCCCAGCAAGTGGTTCCCAACCTTCCCAGTGCCGCGACCCTTTCATACAGCTCCTCATGTGGTAGTGACCCCCAACCATAGCATTATTGCTACTTCATCACTGTAAGTTTGCTACTATTATGAATCATAATGTAAATACAGTGGTACCTCGAGATACGAGTGCCCTAACATACGAGATTTTTGAGATACGAGCCGTCGAGCGATCGATTTTTGCTTTGAAATACGAGCAACAGTTGAGATAGGAGTCATCGCGCGGATGGGCCGGGGGCACACAACCCACCAGTTTACCGCGACTGGAGGGTCTCATAGTTTCTCACCCCTCAAGGTGACGGAACGAATTAAACTCGTATCTCGAGGCACCACTGTATCTGTTTTCCGATGGTCTTAGGTGACCCCTATGAAAGTGTCATTCGACCCCCAAAGGGGTCGCGACCCACAGGTTGAGAACCGCTGCTCCCAGCCCCGCCACCCTGCAGGAGCGGAGCCCTCAGTGTGCAGATAGCCCGGGGCTGGCTCTGCAGAGCACGTGCTTAGGAACACGGGCCACAGGGGACGGCCGTGCAGGGCGGTGGCCGTGGAAAGCTGCAAAGCCGCGCCACCGGTGGAATGGGACGCGGGGAGAGCCAGTGGGAACCGGGATCCGGAGCCGGCGCCTCACTATCGGCTTGAGCTTTGCAGCCGCCGCCCGGAGCACAGGTCTGCCTCTCGCCCGAGCCCAAACTGAAGCCCATGCCAGAGGGTCTCCTCGCACAGCTGACAGCCCCAGGCCACTGGCGTGGAGAGACTCAGTCTCCCGTGAGGGGCCAGCCCCAGGGAGAGATCTCCCATCAGGAGGGAGCGGACCGCAGGCAGGTAGGCGAGGGCAGGCGGGGTGTCGCAGGGCACCCCCCCAGGACTGGGTGGGAAGTGAGGAGGCCCACTCGGGCACCTCGCGGTGCTGAAACATCTCAGTGATGATGTTGGTGCGGGTGACGGCCACCCTTTCTCCCGAAGTCCCATGCGCAGAGGCCCAGCGAAGAGGGCGTGAGAAGTGAAAGCGGTAGGTCCCTCAGCGGACCCCAGGCCCCGCCCACCTGGAACAGCCCCGTTCAGGTGACTCTGTATCTGATCCCTCTCAGACGCCCACAGAGACCGTACTTTAGCACAGCCCGAACCTGGAAGATCATCAGATGACTCTGTATCTGATCTCTCTCAAGCGCCCACAGAGACCGTACTTTAGCACAGCCCGATCCTGGAAGATCATCAGATGACTCTGTATCTGATCCCTCTCAAGCGCCCACAGAGACCGTACTTTAGCACAGCCTGGCACTGGAAATCATCAGACCGGGGCTGAGGGCAGCGCCGGAATCCGCCCGGGCTCTGGGCCTGCTCTGTCTGCAGATGGAAACCACGTGTCTGACCTGTGAGCCTCACAGGTGCTCCCCGGACTCACCTCCCACCCCCCAAGTTCCTGCCTGTGGGCCAGGTGCTGAAGGTGGCCAGATGCCAAGGGCAGCCAGGTGCCAAGGGCAGCCAGGTGCTGAGGCCCTGAGCTCATGGGAGGACAGGCTGGCTGCTGCCATCTGCCAGAGAGCACACGTGGCCAGGCCAGTACTCAGCAGCTGACCCAGTGACCATTTCTTTTTAAATGTATTTTATTGACTTTTTTACAGAGAGGAAGGGAGAGGGATAGAGAGCTAGAAACATCCATGAGAGAGTGAGACATCGATCAGCCGCCTTCTGCACAACTCCTACTGGGGATGTGCCAGCAACCAAGGTACATGCCCTTGACCGGAATAGAACCTGGGACCTTTCAGTCTACAGGCTGATGCTCTATCCAGAGCCACACCGGTTTTGGCCCTAGTGACCATTTTAATGCTGCTTCGTGGTCCCCAACCCAACGGGGGAGAGGAGGGTAATCAATGTCCACAGATTAGAAACGCCCCATCAGGCACGTCCTGAAACAGACGCGGCCCTCACTTATAAAGGCATTTGCACGGTGTTCTCATCATGGTCTGGGCCAAGGACAGAAGACAACACACAACGAACCCGCACCGAGGACCACTGAGGCTGGGCCAGGGTGGGCCGGCCCGTCCATGGACACGCGCTTCCTTCAAAGAATGCACTTCCTCCCGATGTCCGTGCCTGGGAGCTCCTGTCCCTCCTGGAAGCACCCGCACCCGCTGGCTCTCTAACCAATGAGCCAGCCGCCCCCCCCACCCCACCCCCGACCCTGGCTTTGGGGCTCCAGGCTGACCTGCAAGCCAGGCTTCAGGGTCCAGGAGTCTCTCCAAACACAGGCTCTCCCCCTGGAGTCCAGAATGGCAGAGAGCGCCCCTCTGTCACTCTCCCTCGTCTCCTTCACGTCCCTCGGCCTCCCTTGCTCTGTCTGACCCAGGCAGCTGTCAGGATTACAGGCTTGCCGGAACCGGTTTGGCCCAGTGGATAGAGTGTCGGTCTGCGGACTGAAGGTGTCCCGGGTTCGATTCCAGCCAAAGGCATGTACCTTGGTTGCGGGCACATCCACGTTTCTAACTATTTCTCTCTCTCCCTTCCTCTCTGTAAGAAATCAATAAAATATATTAAAACGTAAAAAAGATTACAGGCTATTTCTTGGGTGTCCAGTCCCTCGAGTTGGCTCGACGAGGGCCTGGGGGGTGCGGGGGGGTGCTGTCTTCCCTCCCTGCCGGTCAGCAGCTGCTGCCTGGTTTGGGCTTGGCCCGTGGCCAGCCCTGTTCATTTTCGCCGCAGCTTGTGTGTGCATGGGTGTGTGTATGTGTGTGAACATGTATGTGTGAGTGTGCTCAAACCCCCATAGTCCATGGAAATGACCTGCATGTCCCAGGGACAGGCCAGCTCAGGAAGGCCTGGGCACGGGGTCTGGGCCTTCTCTGCCCTGTCCCTGGAGGGAACTGGAGTGATGGCGATGGCAGCTGGTTTACACAGATGCCTCTGCAGAGATGGATGGAGGGGAGGGGAATGGAGGGGAGGGGAGGGGAAGACAGGGCGATCTGGCCTGTTGTGCCCCAAAAGCAGGTGTAATGCGATCCCAGACCCCACTGAGCCGGGGGGGGGGGGACAGCAGGAAAGGGGAGTGCGGAGAACGCGGTGGGTGGGACTGGGTCAGAGAGGCCTTGCTGAGCTCCGAGGTGTCTGTGACTCATCCCTTCAGCCACGGGGAGCCTCTCAAGACTGTGAATGAAGCCAAGTGGCAAGATGAGGCAGCTATTTTTCATGCTCTCCGTTTATTTGTTTGTATTGATTTCAGAGAGGAAGGGAGGAGAGAGAGAGAAACCTCCATAATGAGAGAGAACCCTTGACTGGCTGCCTCCTGCCTGCCCCCTAATGGGGATGGAGACTGCAACCCGGACATGTGCCCTGATGGGGACCTGAACCGTGACCTCCCGGTTCATAGGTTGACGCTCCACCACTGAGCCAAGTCGGTCAGGCCATGATGCAGCTGTTTTTTTACAACCACCAGAGGAACCCCTCGAGGGAAGGGAGGGAGGGAGGAGGGAGGGGAAACAGAAGGAAAGCCAGATGCAGGAGGTACAGGTGAGGCTCCAGCATCCTCCTCTTCCCACCAGGAGGCGGAGGGGCATTGATCGGAGGCAGGAACAGTGTGAGGACAGGAGGACCTGACCCACGGAAACGCAGGATGCAGCCCGCGAGATCCTGCAAGAGCGTGGGAAGTGGAAGGGATAGAGAGGGATCCCTGGGGGCCCCTGCAGAGTGTGGATGCCTTGAATGGGGACCCAGAATGTAACAGCAGGCCTTGCCAATGCGGCATGGCGCGCCCAGTCCCGGCCCCAGTGTTTGAACAGCAGGTGAATTCCTCCCACTACCTGCCCGCGTGATGATTGCAGGAATGGCTGGGCGTCGCTGCAGAGAGAGAGAGAGAGGGAGAGAGAGAGAGAGAGAGGAGCCTGAAGACTTATTCACGCTGCCTCTCTCCCTCGCACTGACATTTCCCTAAGCCTCCCCAGTCATGCTGGAGGTGAGGCAGCCTATTGTGGACTTAACTTCAGAGCAGACCCCTCATCTCTACAGCTGTAAGTAAAGTGAATTATAGCCTTTTCTTTTTCCCCCCCGGAGAACTTGATGAGAACCTGGAGGGAAACTGAAAACACCCCGCCGTGCTAAAAAGCTGAACTTGGAACGTGTCATTTGCGTAGAGAGAGACGAAGACGCCGCGTGTAAGCCAGGACGTAGAGCGTTAAAGTTCTCTGTCTCTCCCAAGGTTTTGTGTGTCTCGCTGATGAAAGCAGGCACCTCGGCCGCTTCCGGTGGTACCCCACTTCTCTGTGCGCTCCCAACGAGCAGAACGTTCCGGTCTGAGGCAGGCGACAGCAACTTTCCGCGGAAAACCCATCCAGTGAGTGAGTGCAGGCGTGTTGCATCCGTGTTTGGATCCACGGGGAGGAAGAATACACTACAGTGGCACCTCGAGATACGAGCGCCCTCACATACGAGATTTTTGAGATACGAGCCGTCGAGCGAGCGATTTTTGCTCTGAAATATGAGCAACATTTGAGATAGGAGTCATTGCGCGGATCAGCTGGCTGCACACGACCCACCAGTTTACCGCGACTCGAGCGTCTCATCGTTTCCCACGCCTCAAGGTCACGGAACGAATTAAACTCGTATCTCGAGGTACCACTGTAGCGGCCTCGCCTCAGCCCGATTTTCTTCGTGTATTTCTTCCTTTTATTTATCTGTGCTGTTGTGTAGTGAGTCTGCCTCAGTCACCCTTTATTAGGGCTCCCCCTGTGAGAAGCATGTGAGTTTTGGGGGGGAAATGTGTCAAAGCGGGGTCAGTAATGGACCTAGATTGGTATGAACCTGTGCTCTCTGGGTGCCCCCGAGTTCCAGTCTGTCCACCTGTTCCAGGCCACGTGAACAGTCCGGAGCCTCTGTCTGTGTCTTCCCAGGCCCCGGGGCGGCCAATGTCAAGTTCATCTCCTCGCATGAAGATTAAATCGCACAATGCATGCGCACAGGCCTTTCCGTGACCACACTTCCCTCAGGTCCGCGGCGCCCTGGGCTCCCCTGGGCCTGACCTTGGGCTTCCCTCCCCACACCTTGCAGAGTCCGGTTTTAGCAAGAATCCTGCCAAGTCAGTTTGGGGCGAAACCCCGCCCTCAGCATCAGATGTCTTCCCGAATTCCTGTGGCCCTGCCTCCCCGGGACAGAGGTGATCCGCCCACCCTGCCCGCAGCAAGAATCCTGTTTAGTGGGTTTAGCGAGAATCCCCCGTTTTTTATGGTTCCTCTTCGGCCTTTTCCACCCACAGACCCCTCCTCTGCTCCGTGGCGATAAAGCCCTTCCCCCGTGGTGTCTGCAGATCAGCCCGGTTCTACACGGAGGCCGCTCGCCCCGCCCCTGCAGTGGTGCCGGAGTCGCAGCTGTCTGACAGCTGCAATATCAGCCCAGCTCTGTAAAGTGAATTATAACCTTTTCTCCTCTGACACAGTAAAAGCCTCCAACAGTGTTACTAGCGTCAGCAGTTTCCAAAACGTCAAAAACAACCCTCTTACAAAAAAAAAAAAATTACTAAATGAACAGGCATTAAAAACACAGTTAGTTCAATGAGAAAACCAACCCGAAGAAGAATTATTCCAGAGGATTACGGGGGAGGAGGCAAGCTCATGTATAGCCACTGAGAGAAAGGATGCTGAAATAGAGACTGCTAACCTCGACCCAAAGCTGGTGAATCCTTGCAGGGCACCAAGCGTTATATTTTGGGGGGCTGTCCTTTCTGGTGGACAAGGGTCATGTGCATTATACCATTTGCTACAGCAGCGGTCGCTAACCGGTGGTCCATGAGGTCTGAAAAGGTGGGGCCGCTGTTCTATGAGTATTCACCTACCCTTACAGACTGGCAGAATATTTAACCCACAGTGAACCGCAAGCAAATAAATGTCTAAAAGCACCGAAAGGCACACAGGCCTAGACAATCAGATGGTCCTGGGGTGGGAACAATATCCAGTAAGACTTTGGGGGGACACGTGGTCACCTGTTGGCCCACGTGCCTGTTCCCAAGCTTTAGGTACATGTATGTGATTTTCTTTACACGGGAGCATCCCAGGTGTCCAACAAGGATTGGCCAGAGCTCATCATGGTGAGAATTCTGTGCGACTCAGGCATGCAGGCGGTTTCCTCACGGGTCCTCTCGCATCGGAGACAGCGTGCCATCCCTCCCACCTGCCGGACGCAGGACGGGACCCGGGTGCAGGTCTCCCTTCTCCTCAGAAGCGAGGCAACAAGGCTTCTGACCTCAGGACCAGCAGAGGAGGTACCAGATCCCGGCACCTCGAGTCTCCTGCATCATTTTCTCCCTCGTTGTCTTCAGGGTCTGCAGGGCTGACTGAGAAATGTGTGTCTACACAGACTGAGGTCGTAGCGGGTAACTGTTATTTGATGGGGGGAAAAAAACCCACTCAAAATATCTAGTTTCAAAAATCAGCTATTGCTTGGGTCCAAAATCTTCTTTTTGTGTTTTTTTTTCCTTCCTTTTGTATCTTTTCTGAGTAAAATGTGGATGGGCACATCATCAAGAGTCCTCCCTGAAAGTGTGGACATTAGGAAACGGGCTGGAAAAGGCACATGCTGAGCAAACATTCCCTGGGGAGATGGCGCTGGGACAGATCAATGGAGCCTGGGTAATGGGCCGCCTTCGGGGGGCGGGGGTGGGGGAGGAGGGGGAGGCGCTGGAATGCTCCTGTGAAAAGGCATTAATTCCGGGTCACAATGGGACTTTATCTGAGTGAATCATTCCCACACGCAGGGTGTGGGTGTTTTCAATAAATGCAGACCAAACAATAACAAGCAGGAATGATAACGAACAGCTCTGCAGAAAGGTCAGGCTATCTCCCTCCCCGAGGCCTGTGCACATACTGTTCCCTCTGCCTGGAACAACACAACCCCCCCCCCACCCTACCCCGTGCCCCAGCCTCAGCCCTGCCCCCCTCACCCCCTTACCCTGGTCACACTTCTTTGCAGGATTCAGAAATCAGCAGGATGTTCCTGTTTCGGAGAAACTTGCAAAAAAAAATCCTCCAAAGTGGTTACTGGGTTCTTCCGCTCTGCCCTCGCTCTGCCCACATCACCCGGCTTCCCTGCTCTCACAGGGCCTGTGGGCATGTGTGTGTCCCCACCTGACAAAGCCCCGAAGGCCTGGCCTCCCTGGTACCCAGCCCTCCTCACAGAGCCGGCCCAAGACGGCATGTCATTCACTCAAAACGGGAATCGCAGGAGACCTGAACCCAGGCCTGTGGCAGCTTTTACCCGCTTAGACACAGCGGCTCTCTCAGCAAGAAGTAGTTCCAGCTTGCCAAATGTTAGCGTGCACTGTGGCCCTCCTTCAGCATAAAAACAAGCTCACGGGTTCGACTGGGCAAGTTTGCTGGGCTGCACTTACTCCTCCAAATCAGTGGTTCTCAACCTTCCTAAGGCCGCGACCCTTTAAGGCAGCTAGCTCCTCATGGGGTGGTGACCCCCAACCATAAAATGATTTCCGTGACTACTTCATCACTGTCATTTTGCTACTGTTATGAACTGTCATGTAAATATCTGATAGGCAGGATGTATTTTCATTGTTACAAATTGAACATAATAAAAGCATAGGGATGAATCCCAAAAACAATATGTAATTATATATTGTGAAATATTTATTTCTAATGACAAATAAATGAAATGTTGTCTTGAATCGTGGTGTAGCATGGGTAACAGTCTTCCTAGGACAACAGTAAACCACATGGCTACACTTTGCTACACCGAGGAGCGCTGTGTTGGTTCCTAAGACCATGGGAAATAGGTGTTTTTCAATAGTCTTAGGCGACCCCTGTGAAAGGGCCGTTGGACCCCCAAAGGGGTGGCGACCCACAGGTTGAGAACCGCTGCTCCAAATCAAGAAGGAAAAGGCAAACACCTCCCCTCGCTTTGATGGACGCCAGGTCTGTGCTGAAAAGAATCGCGCAGAATTGCAAACGCCGTCGCTGGAGGCAATGGTCCCTGCGTTCCGCATCATCAGTGACCCCAATCGTGTTCCCAGGCCCCCCACCATGCCTGGCCTGCTGACCCGGATCCGGTGCCGGCTGGTTAGTGGGCATGAGGCTGTCGGGAAGACGGTCTGACCCCTGTCCAGGCAGTGACGGCGCACCCTGACCCCCACCCCGCCCTTCCCATGTCCCAGGCCTCACAGAGAAAACCTTGTGTCCCCGGAGGACCCAGCACAGGCTGCTCTGCCCACGGGGTCACCTCCGCTGGCCCTCACCGCTGGCCTCGGTCGGCTGGCCTCCAGGGGCCTGACCTCGGAAGCCAGGGTCAAAACTCACTGAGGGAGCCGCCTTCATAAGGACAATGTGGACACTTCCCTTATCTGCCCATCCCAGGTCGCTGTGGCCCTGGACAGGGTCAGGGCCTCACGCTCAGGCTGCGGAGGGGATGAGAGATGTGGCCTGGGGTACCCGTCAGCTGCTCCTAGGACCCTGCCCTCTGCTCCTGCATCTTAGGGTCATTGCATCCTCCTCGCAAACACGCCATGCCCTCCCGCGTCTAGGCCCTGGGCCGGATATGATCAGCTCAGCAAACAGCCCTCCTTTGGGGCGGAAAAAGCCAAACCACAAAGGGGCCCTCGGCGCCTTCAGGATCTTTTATGTTTCCCTCTGCGGACACACTTCCCGCCTGGGTGGCAAATGTGCAAGGTTCCCGTCGGGTCCGAGGCTGAATTCGCTATGACCGAGCAACGAGGCAGAGACTCGTCTCAGAAAAGTAAAAGTGATACGGAAGTTCAAACACACTCTTAATCTTGCTTTTTTTTTCCCATCATCTTTAAAACTTAAATGTTGACTAGAAGATCCCGAAGATCCTTCAAGGTTTAAAACTGGTCACCGGGAAAATGTGCTGAAACAGCCAACAGAGACCATGTTTGCCCTGCAGATGAACAAAGGTTAAAGGATTCCTCGATATCCGAGTTGACGAGAGTGTGAAACAGGGGGAGGGGGAGAGGAGGAAGGAGGGGCTGATAGACTTTGGGGGGAATAATTTGGTAACGTAGAGGAAGGCTGAATAAATCCATGGGGCTTCGAGTCAAAAGCTAATCACATACAAGTTCAGGGTGACATGCATCAAAATATTCACGAGGCATGCTTTTTTATGGCAAATTTGCAAACAACTTACTGTTCCAGAAGTTTATAAAACATGACACGGTCTGAAGGTGACCCGATACACAGCAAGTAAAAGGATAACTCTATTTATATACATGACTGGATCTCAAAAACATGACCTATAGGATTGGTGTGTGTGTGTGTGTGGTGTGTGTGTGTGTGTGTGTGTGTACATATATATATATAATATTTGCATATATATATAATCAGTTGTTTTCAAGCAGGTGATTCCCCCTGCCTTATCCCCCACCCTTTGCAATATCAGGAGATGTTTTTCGGACATAATGTAGGCAATAGATGCTACTCAAATCTAGAGCAGTGGTTCTCAACCTTCCTAATGCTTCGGCCCTTTCATACCGTTTCTCATGTGGTGGTGACCCCCAACCACAAAATTATTTTCGTTGCTACTTCATAACTGTAATTTTGCTATTGTTATGAATTATAATGTAAATACCTGTGTTTTTCGATGGTCTTAGGCGACCCCTGTCAAAGGGTCGTTCGACCCCCAAATGGATTGCGACCCACAGGTTGAGAACCACTGCTCTAGAGTGTTTGCCAGACACGCTGCTAACACCCTACAATGCAGGAACAGCCCCCAACCGAAGAAGAGTCACCTGGCCTCCAGTGTCAACAGCACGGCGGCTGAGAAACTGCAGGAGAACTGCGGGTACAGGTGTCTCCCCATCTTAATTACACCACTGGAACCCCCTGGCACACCCCTAACTTCCGGGCGTGGGGACCTCTTAAGTCACAGTCCAGGTGATGCAAATCGGTTTGTATCCCGAAAAACATTTGTAAACTAAGTTTTTGTTCAGGGAAGCGTATTCTCAGTGAACCAAAGTAGGAACCTGCTCATGAACCTCCTGGGAAGGCTGTTACCATATCATAATCTCATCCCAATTCATCGCCTGTGTCCAGGACCAACGACGACACGCCCAGATCTCTTAGCAAAGCCTGCACCCGTCAACTAGAAGGCGGGAGAGCGCTGAACACCGAGGTCACAGTCCCCTCCCTGCCCTGGCCCCACCCAACACCCCCCCCTCCCTATCCAGTGGGCCCTCAATACATGTTATGCTGAACGAGTGAATGAATGAGCGAACGAATGGCGTACAGGGAGGAAAGTAAGCAACAGTTCAGCTTTATGATGATCCTGGTTTCCATTCCAAGAAGAGAACACGAAGAGAATTAGGGAAATGAGGTTCCATCAGTGGTCCGGCGGCCCTGCCCTAAGCAATGGCACTGTGGCACGTTTGGGGAGAGAAATGAAAGCCCGTGGGCTGCCCGCTGGGAGAGGGCTGCTGAGCTCGAAGGGAAGAAGACCGAGTGGAGGTTTGCAGCTGGAGGAAAGCAAGCTGCTGGCTTAAGCCCTCGGCTTCGCCACGTTTTGCCCGGGTCAGTGAGGACAGAAGAGCAAAGGCCTGCACGTCCACTGGCGCTGTTCGGTGCCAGCCACCTGCCGCTGACCGCCGGGGCTGCTGATCCCACACCTACGGTTTCCTGACACAACCTGCCTCCGCCGGCTCAGGAAGTGGCAACAGGAAGAGGCCACCTTCTTACCGGCCCCAGAAAAGCCACTTGAAGAAGCAGTGATGGAGATGTAGCATGTTCCACACGGGCAGCCCCACGGGCAGGAAGGAACAGTGGTGGCCAGTGGAGGAATTCAAAGAACGGGCCTTTGTAAAATAATAATAATAATAATAATAATAATAATAATAATAACAACAATAATAATAATAAAGTCTCCTTTCTCTCATTCCCAGCCAGCCCTGCTCTCTCCCAGCTTCCATATCTGCAGCACCATCCCCCATTGACACCCCCCAACCTGCGCCCCGCTCTCTCCATCCCCCACATTCTCTAAATCAGCGGTTCTCAACCTGTGGGTCGCGGACCCTTTCACAGGGGTCACCTAAGACTATTGGAAAATGCAGATAATTACATCACGATGCATAACAGTAGCAAAATTTCATGGTTGGGGGTCACCACCCCATGAGGAACTGTATGCAAGGGTCTCGGCCTTAGGAAGGATGAGAACCACTGGTCTAAATGAAGGAGATTTTGCTGGCTCTGGCCTTTTAAACGTGTGAGGAAGCAGGTGCCCGGCCGGCCTGGCTCAGGGGTCGAGCGTTGACCTAGGAACCAAGAGGTCACGGTTCTCGTCTCCCCTCCTGTCTCTGCGATTCGCTCCTCCACCGCAAGGCTGTGCTGGTGTCTACACCATCCCGAGTGGAGGGCTGAGGAGCTGCAGATCCGCAATCAGAAGATCTGGACTCAAACCTGGATTCTGCCACTTCCACAAGCGTAACCTTGACCAGTGGGCCTTCCCAGGCCTCAGAGCCTCATCAGAAAAGGAAAATTCTAGCAGTCACTTCTAAAAAGTCTATTGACAGAAAAAAATGCAAGAATAATAACCTAGCTAAGCCACTCAGCACGGTGCCGGACACATAATACATGCGTAATAATGTTCATCCTTGCGGTGGTTGTCATCATTAGTGCCAAAAAGGAAAAAAAATTCATATGCAAAAACACCCACAATGAGGTTTGTCTTCCAAAAGGTATCTCAGAGCTTCCAGAGAAAAGAAACATGAATGAAAGTGATCATTCTCAGCAGAGAGTAAACGGGTCCCACTTAAAGCTGAGCGTTCATTCTCTCGATGGCTTGCTGTGGGAAGAAGCAAGCGCAGAGTCTAATAAAAATAAACAGCACCTCGACGACCATAAACCAGGCGACATGTCTTAGGACGCGATTCCCAGGACATCCATAGACCCCCCCACACACAAATGAGGCTCCCAGCTCCAAGCGTATTCCGAAAGGGAAGCTGCATTCTCTCTAGCAAACCCCACTTCAGAGCCTCAGCACCGACAACACGCTCCAGCCCGTCTTTCAGCCTCCCATGTCCTTGTCACAGACGTCAGTGACTGACGAGAAATCACGCCTAAGTGGACTCCCCTCTGAAGCGGGGCTGGATTCAGCCTTCGGCGGTCGCATCTAGTTCCTCGGTCAGATGTGCTTGCAAAGCTGGGGACACGCAGCTCACCAGGAGCAGAGAGGAAAGAGCCATCTGACCTCCGATCCCTCTTAGGGTTCGCGCTGATGGACCACAGAAGAGATGGATGTGGTCTCTGAAGCGAGGGATTTTTATTTAGAGTCTTGGAAACCCCGTTGCCACTGAATAATTCAGCCAGCAGGATAAGGTCCAAGTTTCACACTTTGACCTCAGGGAGCCCAAAGAAGGATCCCGAGGCCCCTCCCCCGGCGGCCCTGACCTTGCCCCCTGGAACCCTGGCAGCAATGCCATCCAGCACCATGAGTTGCATCTCTGGGGTCAGTGGTCCATGTCTTCCCGGGTGACCCCAAAAGGATGGACACGTCTGCTCCTCAGCCCGGCTCAGGCCTCGATGGTCTAGAACAGCGGTTCTCAACCTGTGGGTCGCGACCCCTTTGGGGGTCGAACGACCCTTTCACAGGGGTCGCCTAAGACTATTGGAAAACACTTATTTCCCATGGTCTTAGGAACCAACAGACCGCTCCTCGGTGGAGCAAAGTGTAGCCATGTAGTTTACTGTTGTCATAGGAAGACTGTTGCCCATGCTACACCACGATTCAAGACAAAATTTCATTTATTTGTCATTAGAAATAAATATTTCACAATATATAATTACATATTGTTTTTGTGATTAATCCCTATGCTTTAATGATGTTCAATTTGTAACAATGAAAATACATCCTGCCTATCAGATATTTACATGACAGTTCAAAACAGTAGCAAAATGACAGTAATGAAGTAGCAACAGAAATAATTTGATGGTTGGGGGTCACTACCCCATGAGGAGTTGTCTTAAAGGGTCGCGGCCTTAGGAAGGTTGAGAACCGCTGGTCTAGAACGTGCCCAGGATGGTTACGCCACGTTCCCTTTAAAGGTGGCACAGGAGATGTCAATCAGCAGGTTCTGGGAACAGCCTTGGAGGCGAATCCGTGTGCATATGCGCCAGGAGCCAGGCCTGAGGGGGTTCAGGCTGCGGATTGCCACAGCAACGTCCGGCCTGGCTCCCAAGGTCCTTCCTCGGTGTCTCCGCCTCGGGCTTGGGCAATAAAGGGCTGGAAGGGACGGGTCATAAAAGCTAACCTTCCGCCGAAACCGGTTTGGCTCAGTGGATAGAGCGTTGGCCTGCAGACTGAAAGGTCCCAGGTTCGATTTAAGGGCATGTACCTGGGTTGCGGGCACATCCCCAGTAGGGGACGTGCAAGAGGCAGCTGATCGATGTCTCTCTCATCGATGTTTCTAACTCTCTGTCCCTCTCCCTTCCTCTCTGTAAAAAAATCAATAACATTTATTAAAAAAAAAAAAAAAAGCTAACCTTCCTGCTCCCTTTCTGCAAGGCAGATCTCATGGAATTCTCCCAACGAGCTGGCCAGAGGGCACTGCCGTCACCTCCACTGACCAGCCAGGGACACGGAGGCCAGACCACCTTGGTCCGCTGGCGGCCGCCCCGTTGGCAGGCACGGGGGACCGACACGTAGGCAGCTGCCAGGAGTTGAACTCGAAAAGCTTACACTGATGCCATGACCCTCAGTGTCCATCACTGTCACCTTCCTGGGGCACAGGGTCCTTGGAGGAAATCAAATCCAGAGGAGGCCACTAGGGAGGTCGCCGGTCCCAGGTGACCTGGGAAGATGCCTGCGTAGGCACCAGCCATGCCAGGTGGAGGCAGGAAAGGAGGGGGGCTGCCCAGCCTAGGGGAGCTGGGGCCACCAGATGCAGGAAGAACCAGGAAGAATCCTCAGGCTGAGACCCCAGAGGGTGGGCCCAGCATCCCCACTGCGAGGGAACAAACGTTTTGTGGAAGCCACCCGCTGGCTGCCATTTGTCGAGGCAGCCCCAGCCATGGAACCACGAATCCGGCTCTCACCTCCCACAGGTCCCCTCCCACCCCGGGCCTTCGCCTGCCTCCCAGGAGGGGAGGAGGGCAAAACTGCCATTCCACACACTCCTCCGGACGCGAGAACGCTGCTGGGACAAAGTGCCACCTATTCTGATCGGCTGGGAACAGTATTATTTTTTAAAAATCAGAATTGAAATCCGAGGACTCTCAGTATAGATCAGCACAGGTCACCTCTGGACCCCCACCTTCCAGCCCCCCTGTGGCCTGCAGCCGCTGTCCCCAAGGCAGTTAACCTGCAGGAAAGCGGACTGCCTTTCCCAGGCGCAGGAGCTGGTGGCCTGGCCCAGTTCAATGCAGTGAGGTAGGCGAGGCCCCCAGGAGACTGCAGGCCTGGAAATGGATCTGCCCCGGCCCCAGGGCTGAGCAAGGCAGAGAGGAGAGAGAGAGAGAGAGAGAGAGAGAGAGAGAGAGAGAGAGAGAGAGACTGACTCACGGGGGCACTGGGACATCACTACCACAGCAGAATTCTGTACCTGCCAACCAGGCTCTGACCCAGTGAGGGGCCAGGTCAGCGCCTGCAGAGGAGACTGGGCATCAGGCATCAGCAGGCTGGTGTGGAGAGGGCAGATCTAGGGACACACAGTCCTCCCCAGTCCAGGCAGGAAGTGGGGGTCAGGGAAGTAAGTGTCCAGGCAGGTCTTAAAGCAGCCATCAGAACCATCGGGGGGCATGGCTGACACCAGCTTCTGCAGGAGAGGGTCGGTGAGGCCAGGAGGGGCTGCCAGGAAGGACTGGGGCACCGAGCACCAGCCAGCTAGGCGGAAGAGCCCCCGGTCTGCTAGGGTTCAGAGGTGGCGGTCCCCAGGGTCCTAGAAACGCCTCTTGCAACCCCAACCCCAACCCCAACCCCAAGCGCTGAACCTACAGGGGAGGGGAGGCAGGGAGCACAGGAAGCAGCAGGCTCCGACCCCAGTGCGTCTGAAACTTTCTGCTGACAGGCGGAGATCGGTTTCCAGCGGAACTAGGCTGGAGGCCCGGGCTCCGTTCTAGAACCTGCATGGAAAATAAGGCAGGGCCACACCATTAAAACTCTCAGGAGAACGCCGTGTAAACGGAGCAGGGGGCAGTGTCTGACCTCCGGCGCAGCGCGTGCTGAAGAGCAGAATTAATTTGGGAGACGGCGGGAGGAGATGGAAGTTTCTGGGACTCTGCTGTCAGAAACTGCAGGGCATTCACCGTCTTTCGCGGCTGGGTGCCTTTAGGTTTTTCCAGTAAAAATGTAAGTTTGTTTTTTCCCTTTTTTGTTTTCTCAGGGTTGTTTGAAAATGAAATGTGATGTGACAGCGCGCTTGATGTGACAGCGGTAAGCTTATTAGGCAGAGTTGAGGCTGCAATACTGCCATTTCTAAGGGAGGATCCGTAATATCATTAATAAATAGCTAAAGGTCCAGGGCACTGGGGAGAGGGAATCCCCCTCAACCCAGCCTGTACCCTCTCACTGTCCAGGACCACTCAGGGGATGTCCTAAGCCGGCAGGAGGACGTCCCTCTCACAGTCCAGGACCCCTCACTCCTTCCTGCTCGCTCACTGCTCCTCGGCGTTGCTGCAGAGGTAGGAGAGGCTCCTGCCACTGTGGCTGAACTCGCCAGCCCTGAGCCCAGCTTCTGGCTCAGCGGCTCTTCCTCTGTGGGAGCGCACTGACCACCAGGGGCGGCTCCTGCATTGAGCGTCTGCCCCTAGTGGTCACTGTGTGGCATAGCAACCGGTCGTTCTGCAGTTTGGTGGATTTGCATATTAGGGCTTTATTATATAGGGTTACAAACCATTTGCGAGGTGCAGAAAACTATGAAGATGAGAATCAAGTCTGGTCCTATTATAGCTGTGATCCAGAGACGGCCAATGAGAACATGTTCATCATTTCTGTGATTTTTTAATGTACTCGTTATTTACGTGATTCGGTCCACCATGTTTCATATCATTCTGTTTTCACTCACGATAGGCACTTTTCTTTGCATAAAACATTTAGAATGACTGTACTAGTTCATTTCAGATGGCCAATGAGAACATGTTCATCATTTCTGTGATTTTTAATGTTCTCATTATTTACATAAGCCAGCTCACCATGTTTCATATCATTCTGTTTTCACTCACGATATGTACTTTTCTTTGCATAAAACATTTATAATTACTGTACTAGTCCACTGCATGGAGCCTTAACTCCAGCGTTTACCGGTCACCGGGGAATTAAAATGTGTGCGTGTTTTTACATATGACTCAGGCGGACTGCACCACTGCAGACATAAATCTTGGCCCAGTGTGACTGATAATACAAGGCAGATCATGCCTGTGGAGCTCGAAGTTCCAGGCATTCTGCTGAGCGCCTCGGATGCATGATCTCAGCTGATCCTGACCCCGCACTGCGGGACCCGCGCTGTTGATGCTGACTTTACGAGTGCGGGGGATTCGGTTGGGAACAGTAAGGAGCAGGAGGGAAGGGGCTGGGTTCTTTAACTCTGGATCTACCTTGCAGTCTCACCCCAGCCCCTCTCAGCACACAGCCAAGCCCCCTGCCCAGGCCAAAGCCCAGGACGGGACAGGGTCTTAGTGCCCAGGGAGGGGGGGCAGGAGGGATGCCCACTCTGCAGGCGGCTGGGGTGGCCAGCCTGGCGCTCCCTCCTGGCATGGGTGCTCTGTGGGAGCGTGGGCACGGGGCCGGTGGGTGGGCAGAGAGTAGGGAAACCACATGTGACCTGTGGACACCTAGCGTGGAGATGCATTCGCTGTGATGCTGAGGGACCTTTCCCTGCAGGCCCTCTGCCTGGACCGAGCCCTTCCACTTCTCGTTCTGAGCTCGGGAAATAGGCCCCTGCACACCTCACTTCCTCTTCATTTATTTTTTTTTAATATATATTTTATTCATTTTTTAAAAAATATATTTTACTGACTTGTCACAGAAAGGAAGGGAGAGGGATAGAAAGTCAGAAACATTGATGAGAGAGAGAGAGACATCGATCAGCTGCCTCCTGCACACTCCCCACTGGGGATGTGCCCGCAACCAAGGCACATGTCCCCGACTGGAATCGAACCCGGGACCCCTCAGTCCGCAGGCCGACGCTCTATCTACTGAGCCAAACCAATTAGGGCTAATTTATTCATTTTTTTACAGAGAGGAAAGGAGAGAGATAGAGAGCTAGAAACACTGATGAGAGAGAAACATGGATCAGCTGCCTCCTGCACAACCCTGACTGGGGATGAGCCCGCAACCAAGGTACATGCCCTTGACCGGAATCGAACCTGGGACCTTTCAGTTCGCAGGCTGACGCTCTATCCACTGAGCCACACCGGTTTCGGCTTCCTGTTCATTTCTAACGTGAGCCCCAAACGGGCACAGGCCTCAGACCCCACGAGACCTGGCTCTGTGCCTGTCTGGGAAGAACGGGAAGGGCCGTGAGGGGGACCGTGAACCAGTCGCATCTCCCACAGGCCAGGGCTGAACCACACTCCCCAGCCTCCTCTGCACCCTGCACCCCGTGACTGCTCTCTGGCCCAGGGAAGACGGGTAGAGAGGGCGGCAGCGTGCCAGCTCGATGCCAATGCCCAGAACCCCCGCACTGCCCCACTCTGGGGTTTGGAGGCATCAGCAACTCGGCTCTTGCTCTGCTGTCATCCATTATCTTGGGGTTCTGGCAAAGGGGACTAGCGAAGGCCTGGAAGAATCCGCCCCACCTCTCAGTGGCTCTTTGGGGCACGCCTGGGTCACAGTGACCTTGCTCCTTGGCACCTCACTTGTTTTTCTTTTTCTTTTTTCTTTTTTTTTAAAATATATTTTATTGATTTTTCACAGAGAGGAAGGAGAGGGATAGAAAGTTAGAAACATCGATGAGAGAGAGACATCCATCAGCCGCCTCCTGCACACCCCCTACTGGGCATATGCCAGCAACCAATGTACGTGCCCTTGACCGGAATCGAACCTGGGACTTCTCAGTCCGCAAGCTGATGCTCTATCCACTGAGCCAAACCCGTTTCGGCTTGTTTTTCTTTTTAATATATGTATACTGACTTCAGAGAGGAAGGGAGAGGGAACGAGAGAGAGAAACATCACTGATGAGAAAGAATCACGGATCATGGATCGGCCGCCTCCTTCATGCCCCCCACCAGGGATCGAACGCACATCCCGGGCATGTGTCCTGGCCGGGAATCCAACCTCGAGCCCCTGGTGCAGGGGTCAGTGCCCCCCCCCCTCGGACCCACCCCAGCTGGGAGGCCTCTCTCGGTCTTCCTTCCCACCAGCGAGCCGAGCTGACGGGCCCCACGCGTGCGTGCCTGTCTGCCGGCCTCGGACTCCGGGACTGGAACATCGCTCTGCCACGTGCTACTCCCGAGCCACGTCCCGAGCCAGGAGCCACGTCTCCCTGCTCCGCGCGCGGGCTGAGCCGCGGACAGGCCGAGCGGCAGCCACACGTCAGGCTGCGGACTGCTCGGCCAAGCCGCCCAGATGTGCGTCCCTCCGACAGCAGCCAGAAGCTTCCCGCCAGCACACCATCCGCTTTGCAGAGGAAAGCAGACACAGACACGAAGGCTGTGCCACGTTCTCTCCCCAGCGGCTCCCAGCCCCCTGCCTTCTGCTCCTCACCGGCTGCACTCTCTCCCCCTCTCTGCCCGGCCCGGATCTCCCCGCACACACACACACTCTGGGGGATCAGATCGCGCACGCCCCTCAGAGCCCAGCACCTCCTGCGGCATCTGATAGAAACATCACAGCTCATCGGGGCCGCGGGGGGCCTGGCCAGAGGCTGTAAATCTTCCCCGCCAGGCCGGGCCTCCAGATTTCAAGGTGGAGCAAACTCCAGGCTGGAGATGCGCCCTCTAATCGCATCCCCCCAGCGCCTGGCTGTTTGCAAACTGTCATCTCCACGCACCCCTGGCTTTTTCGGGGGTGACTGTGCAGCCAGTGGATGGAGCTGCGGAGGGAAAAGATGGGGAATGAAAAGCTCTATCAAATGGGGACCAGTGGTGGATTTCCGGGTGCAGGCAGGGGGCTCAGAGCCAGGCCTGGGGAACAGCGGCAGGAGACGGGACGCCAGGCTTCCGCTGGCCAAACCTGGCCCCCGAGTGTGACGTTTGCAAGTTCCCCAGCAGCGGGAACTGAGTGAGTGACAGGCAGCGGGGTGCCTAAGGGCACCGGGGAGCCTCTGTCCCCCACACCCTGGGTGGCCTCCCAAGAATGCAGCTCACTAGCCCATCGCCTTGTGCAACCGCGCTCGCTGTGGCCCCGGCTGACTGATGGGCGCTAATGGCTGCAACATCTGGCTAACAAGATTACAGCTGATCCCCGCAGGAGGGAATTGGCTTTCCTGTGCGTCAATGCCCCAGACGCCTCCTTACGCCTGCCCGAAAGCAGCGTTCCACCAAGCCAGCTAGCACTGTGCATCGATTACCAATGACACTCCGAGCAACCAGAGGAATCAATTCGACGAGGAAGGCGCTTGCATAATTTATCAGTCTTTTTCAGCCTCCCAAAGAGCCATTTCTGTGAGTGTAGACCAGTGGTTCTCAACCTTCCTAAGGCCGCAACCCTTTAATACAGTTCCTCATGGGGTGGTGACCCCCAACCATAAAATTATTTTCGTTGCTACTTCATAACTGTCATTTTGCAACTGTGATGAATCGTATCTGTGTTTTCCAATGGTCGTAGGCGAAGGGTTCGCGACCCACAGGTTGAGAACCACTGGTGTAGGCGAAGAATTTACATGTCCCCCCGCCAAGAGGTTAGGTATGACTGGCTTAATTCATCAGGTTTTCCACCCCAAATTCTCTGCTTCCTTTTAGCCTGAGGGATCCGGTACAGGTCTCAACGCACCGAGAGCACTGCTCAAGGAGCCAGTGGTTCTCCTGCCTCCCGGGGGAGTCAGCTGTTGGCAGAAATGTGAGACACTCTTAGGGAATTCTGTTTAGTCACGAAGCCACTGGCTTTCGTGATGTTAAAGGTCCAGGTGGATTTTAAAATCTTTAAACGGGCGGACAAAGAGGCAGAGGGAGTTGGCAATACCCACCCATCTTCCTATTGAGGAAGAGGATGTCAGAATTTTACACTCAGTGAACTGATGGTCAAACTCCAACATGTATTCTAGTGATAATACATTGTAAGATTTCTTTTTTTTTTTAATATATATTATTGATTTTTTTTTACAGAGAGGAAGGGAGAGGGAGAGTTAGAAACATCAATGAGAGAGAGATATTGATCAGCCGCCTCCTGCACGCCCCCTACTGGGGATGTGCCCGCCACCAAGATACATGCCCTTGACCAGAACCGAACCTGGGACCAACACTCTATCCACTGAGCCACACCAATTTCGGCTACTTTGTAAGATTTCTTTGGAAATAAAATAAAAACCCTCAGACAAGCTGAGGCCACGCTCATCACATCCGGTCTGGAAGCACCTCTAAGCGGCATTTCACAGCTCCTCTCCGCACAGGTGGCCACCACAGGGCACTTCCTGTTCTACTCGTGGCTCCTAAGGAAAGCTATCATGTCCTGGGCACAACCTAGTGCCAGGCCTGTCCGGCAGGGCACAGCATCCGCTGGAGGTGTTACGATAAAGAGACTGAGGCTCAAAAGCAGCACGGAACGTACTCAGCCTCTGGTACCTCACACATGGAGAAGGTGGGATTCAGGCCCGGCTGGTTCAGGCTCCTGGCCTCAGGCTCTCTTGCCCTGCACTAATCTCTTCCACGTGATAGATTATTTTCTAGCAACACGGAACAGAGCAAAGTCCGCCATCTCCCTTCAATCACTAGGCCAGTGGTTCTCAACCTGTGGGTCGCGACCCCTTTGGGGTCGAACAACCTTTTCACAGGGGTCACCTAAGACCATCGGAAAATGCAGATATTTACATCACGATGCATCACAGTAGCAACATTTCATGGTTGGGGGTCACCACCCCATGAGGAACTGTATGCAAGGGTCTCGGCCTTAGGAAGGTTGAGAACCACTGCACTGAGCCATCCTTTCATCAGTCTTTACAGCCAGACATTCCTCCAGCAGCCTACAATGAACTCCTACACATACGATGAAGCCCGAATCTCTTTACCTAACCTCTACAAGCTCTGCGTTGTTCACTTCTAAGGCTCAATAAGACTCACAGCTGTCCATTTCCTCTTACTTCTCAAACATCTATCCCGATTCCTAACCTTTTTCTGCACATTTTTTCCTTCTTTTCCCTGGAAAAAAGAAGTCTGATTTTGTAATAATCCATGAAGTCATGCGGAATGAAACGAACAACTGCTGCTGAGGAGAATGCCCTCTTGAGGAAACCCAGATTTCCAGGAGAAAGCCCGCAATGAGCTTGACAGATGCCGCCAGACTTCATTGCCTGCTTTGGTTTTAAACGATAAAAACCATCTCCCAGCAGAGGCCTCTCTGCAATCCAGGCCGCCCGTCACCCGAAAGAAGCGATGCTCTGGGGGTGGCGTGCGGTGTGGGTGCTGCCTGGGGCCTCCTGGGTGGGCCCTCGGGAGCAGGGGGCCCCTGGGGAGCCCGGAGCGGGTCCTGCAGGGACCTTCCCTTTCCCGGGACGACGAGGCACACCGGAGCCAGCTGTGAGGGTGCCAGCCTCCTGGGTAAGCCGCATGAGGCCGCACGTCCTCCCCGGCAGAGCCGTCTGCTGCCGTCGCAAATGCCTGGGAGAAGGAGCGAGGCCCAGGGAAAAGCCATTTGCCTGGTTGACTCTATCTTTCCTGCTAGTTGGTTTGTTGGCTTTCTTTTTTCTTTTCTTTTTTTAATATATTTGATTGATGTTTTACAGAGAGGAAGGGAGAGGGATAGAGAGCCAGAAACATCGATGAGAGAGAAGCATCTGTCAGCTGCCTCCTGCACACCCCCTACTGGGGATGTGCCTGCAACCAAGGTACATGCCTTTGACTGGAATAGAACCCGGGCCTTTCAGTCCGCAGGCCAAAGCTCTATCCCAGCGGTTCTCAACCTGTGGGTCGCGACCCCTTCACAGGGGTCGCCTAACACCATCGGAAAATGCAGATATTTACATCACGATGCATCACAGTAGCAAAATTGCATGGTTGGGGGGGGTCACCACCACATGAGGAACTGTATGCAAGGGTTGCGGCCTTAGGAAAATTGAGAACCACTGCTCTATCCACTGAGCCACACCGGCTTTGGCTGTTGGCTTTTTTTATCTCTCCTACTAGTGCTGGCCACCTGGGCAGCTCAGAATGCCCGGTCCAGTGGGCTCCCAGCTCCCACCTGCTGTACCAATGCCAGCTATATGGGCAGGCTTCCCATGTCCCCTGCAGAGGAGCCAGCCTGCACCCTCCACCAGTCCTTTCCCGTCTCCCAGGGCAGAGATTCGGAAGGCCACAGTGAGCTGCCCGGTTCAGACCATCACCACACAGCTTGCTCCCTGGGGACCCACCTCAAGCTCCCCTCCCCCCGGCTCTGAAGGACTGGCCATTCATTGAGTGACCACCTCTGTTACAGCTGAGCAGACCTTGGATGCCTCAGGAGTCTGGAGATGTTGGGATTGGATTGAACCTGAGCGATCCTGGCGCTTGAGCCACATGGTAAAAGGCCAGGAATTGGAATAGGAGAGATGTGATCTGAAAGTGTTACCAATGACCCAATTTGGCAACCCACAGAGATGACTTTCAAATATGGATTTCCTCATAAATAACCCATCTTCTGCGGACTGTCTCACAGGATTCCAAAATGTATTCCTTAGCAGAGGTGGACCTCTGAGAACATTCTGTGTTCAGCGTTTTGTTTTCACGGTTGGTGTGCATTACACGCCAAATACGCCCCAAGCCTAATACCAGTTTTTTTAATTGGCCATCACTTTGCAACAGACCAGGAAAGGCTCCCGCCCCCCAAATCATCAACAACTCACTCATTCACTCACAAATCTGAATGATTCCTGCTCCACGCTAGAAAATGAGGAAGTGGAGATGAAAAAGGCACGTCTTCTATCGGAGAAGATGCAGAAAATTAAGGATTTCTAATTTTCACAGAGTTACCGTCAATCACATTTATTGGTATGTCTTCCGACATCTTTGACTTGTTCATTTGTTCCCTGCTATACCCCAGTTCCTAGGGAGACACTGGATTTGGATTTATATATTAAATTAATATTAATGCCGAGACCCGTTTGGCTCAGTGGACAGAACGTCGGCCTGAGGACTGAAAGGTCCCAGGTTTGATTCCGGGCAAGGGCATGGACCTTGGTTGCGGGCACATCCCCAGTGTGTGTGTGGGGGGGGGGTGCAGGAGGCAGCTGATGGATGTTTCTCTCTCATCGATGTTTCTCACTCTCTGTCTCCCTTCCTCTCTGTAAAGAAATCAATAAAATATATGTATTCTTTTAATATTAATGACGCGGAGTCTGCCAACCATTAGTTTTGACTTGACCACGTCATCACGGACCTCCAGTTCCTCCTGTGTAAAATGAGTTAAGAGGATTAGGTTGGGTCTTACATGGGAGCTCCAGAGAATACGGGTTCTATAAAACACACCAGGTTTTACTGGAGGAAAGGGGATCCTGTGGTTAAGTGAGTTTGAAAGCCATCCATATTACAGAAAGAAAAAAAAAAAGATTTCTAAGTGCAGGCTTCTCAGCATGGAACTGCTGATGTGCAAAGATAATTCCCCAGAAAAGCCCTGTGAGTCCCACTCCAATAAACTCCAAACCCGGCATTCAGGAGGGTCTCCAGGCAAGGCCCTGGGTCCCCAGCAGTTGCACCTTCTTAAGCTCCGGTTAAGTGTCTGCCCCCCCCAGGCCTTTAAGCCTCCAAACCACAGGGTCCCCCACTCCAGGCCTCCTTCCCTTCCCTTCAGCTCCACCTCTTCCTGGCTCTGCGACCTTGGGCACATTACCCACCCTCCCTGAACTCAGGTTTCTTTCCTATCAAGAGAGCCTATTGCCGAAACTGGTGTGGCTCAGTGGATAGAACTTCGGCCTGCAAACTGAAAGGTCCCACGTTCGATTCCAGTCAAGGGCATGTACCTTGGTTGCGGGCACATCCCCTGTGGGGGGTGTGCAGGAGGCAGCTGATCGATGTCTCTCTCTCATCCATGTTTCTAACTCTCTACCCCTCTCCCTTCCTCTCTGTAAAAAATCAATCAAGTATTTTTTTAAAAAAAAGAAAGAAGAAAGGAATTTCTATAAAAAAGAAAAAAAAGAGAGCATATTGAGGGCAGTTAACCGGCAGACCAGCAGGGAGGATTAAAGGGGAGAACAGCATAAACCACTCAGCATCGCACGGTGAGCACTTGACCACGGCGGCCTGTCCCTGCCACTCCTCACCAATGTCGGGCACTTTCCTGGATGCTGGTCTCCAGGTCACCGCGAGGCCGACTCTGGCACCTGGGTGGCTGTCTAGCCATGTCCCGGGCAAAACGCAGGTTCTCCCTTCCCCAGCCCCGTCACAGGTAACCGTGCTTCTCTGAAGATCAGTGACCTTCGTCTCAGCCTAAGCAAGAAAGCCTGCGGCCAAAACAGGTGTGGCTCAGTGGATAGAGCGTTGGCCTGCGGACTGAAAGGTCCCAGGTTCAATTCCGGTCAAGGGCATGTATCTGGTTGCGGGCACATCCCCAGTTGGGGGGCATGCAGGAGGCGGCTGATCAATGTCTCTCTCTCATCGATGTTTCTAACTCTCTGTCCTTCTCCCTTCCTCTCTGTAAAAAAATCAATAAAATATATTTTTTAAAAAAAAGAAGAAAACTTGCGGAATCACAAGTTTGATGTGCTCGGTAGACTCTTTCTAAGATGCACTAAAATGAGTAATTAATTATTTAAGTCGGTTTTAAAAGGCGGCCTGGATGCCTAACTCCTCCTCCCCACCACGCGCCTGCGAACGTGACCTTCGGGCCTGCAAGGTCCTTTCCTTCAGACGCTCTTTCTCTGCTCTCCTGACCACATCGCCGCTCCACCTCTGCCAACGCTGCCTGGTGCCCCCAGGAAGCAGCGCGGTTCAGACCGGCCAGGCGCCACTTTCAGAAGCTGGATCCCCACCACGCGCCCCCCAGAAGCCAGAAGCCAGGGCCGGCCAAGGGCACGAGGCTGCTGCTTCCAGAGCGAGAATGGCAGGGAGAATTCCCTCCCACGTTCAAGTAGTTCCACTCTCCCTCTGCCAGGCAAGTTCATGTGTGTCCTGGTTGGGAACAAAACTGTGTGCCAAGAGGGACAACTCTCACGCAGCCCGATGTCCAGGGTTTGTAAAAAGATGACAACTGGAGGTCAGCCCCCGTGGCTGAGCCATGATGGGGAGACAGGTGTAAAGGCGGGTTTGGGTGTGGTGCTCGTGGGGCGGGGGGGTGGGGGTGGAAGCGGGCAGAGAGAGGATAAATAAATGCTGATGGAAAAAAATAAAATTCAAAAAGGTACGTTTTGCCCTAAGACTTTCATACTCGAACACGAAAACCCACAAAAAGCGCCTAACAGGCACGATGGCACCCAGACAAGAGCAAGAACGCCGAAGCCACCCTCCCCCCGCCCCCCGCCCCCAGGAAACGCTCAGGTTAAAAGGCACTGTGGTCCCTCCAGTGACACAGCCCCCGCCACCTCGCCGTGATCAGGCAGGGACCCCTCCAAGGTGCTGCCAGCCAAAGCAGAGCCCGGGAGAGGTCGAAGACGCCCACCCAGAATGCGGCCACGGGTCCTGGGTCCAACGGCCGATGACAGACCATTGCATCCGCGTTCTGGGGACCCCCCAACAGTCACCCCTTTTCGTGCAGAGAAACAGGCCTGAGCGGAGCCTCTGGAATCCTCGCTCTGAGGTTTGTCCTTTCAGTGGCAATTATTCTGAGCCCCATTCTCAGCTGTCACTTCCTGCCTGCCAGGCGGCAGCAGATTAGAGGCAGGGAGAGGGCTCCTGACAGCTCGCTCCTGAGAACCGCGGGCTCATGCCGGTAGGGCCCCCGGCCCTCCCCCCACCGCACCCCCGAGTGGCACCCCCACCCGCAGACAGGAGCAGAGGGGACAGCGCTGCCCGGCTCAGCTGTGGCTCCCAGCTGCGACCCACAGGCCTCGGCAGATCCGCTCTCCTGCCCAACGGGGAGGGGAGGCCCTTCTCCCCAGGGGGATCCCCAAGCCTTTTCTATTTTATTAATTTTTTACAGAGAGGAAGGGAGAGGGACGGAGAGCTAGAAACATCAATGAGAGCGAGACATCGATCAGCCGCCTCCTGCACACCCCACACTGGAGATGTGCCCACAAGCAAGGTCCATGCCCTTGACCGGAATCGAACCTGGGACCCTTCAGTCCGAAGGCTGACGCTCTATCCACTGAGCCACACCGGTTGCGGCATCCCCAGGCCTTCTGAACAGAAAGCAGGCATGTTCGGGGGGAGGAACACGTGTGAGGGAGGCGGCCGGGGCCTGTGATTCCATTTTAAAGGCGTTAATATCCCAGGTGTCACTCAGATCACACACCTCGTCTTCCTCCTGGGACGCACATCGCAGGGAAAAGAACTGGGTCAGAGGCGCACGGCGCGGCCCATAAAAGATACACTCCTTCTGGAGCTACAACAGCAGCCAATCAAAGAAAACAATGAGTGATCGCTCTTGGCACCTGCAAGATGCTTCGGCCTCTCCCCAGATATTGAAATGGTGCGAACACAGAAATAGCTCCTCCGAGGAGCTTTGGCGAGAGGCGGATGAGTCCTGGCGCGCTGCTCCTCAGCTGCCTGGTCGGGATGGAACGTTCCACCCCGGGCCGCACTGGGCAGGACCAGGCACACAGGGTATGTGCTCAGAGCCTGTCTCAGCCAGGCCACCCCAAAGACAGACGGGAAGCAGAGCTGCAGTGATATTTCATTTCAGAGTGCGGGCCAGGTCTGTCTGCACCCTGAAGATCAGACCAAGGACCCGGGGGGCGCCTGGGAAAGGCCCAGGGAATCGGCTGCACCCAAAAGCTCCCAGAAGTGCAAAGACCCCATGGATCAAAGCAGAGAAATACACAAACGAACTGCTGCTTCTCCCTGAAGCGGAAGGGAATGCCCTCTTAGGGCGGAGTGTGACCTTCCCCCAGGCCTCCTTCAGCCTCATCCAGATGCGTTTAAACTTTGAAAATGCGTTTTTACTGATTTCAGAGGGGCAGGGAGAGGGGGAGAGAGAGAAACATCAACGAGGAGAGAGAATCACCGGTCGGTTGCCTCCTGCCCGCCCCCCTGCTGGGGAGCTCGAGCCCACAATGCAGGCCTGCGCCCAGATTGGGAATCGAACCATGACCTTCTGATTCCTACACAGGTCGACCCTCAACCACTGAGCCAGGCCGGCCTGGCCACGTGTGTTTAAATTGAAGACGCAGCCTTGACAGTCTGAGCAGCTCCATAATGATGCTAACGGGAGGCATGAGAACTTCAGGGTTTTGCCCACGGCGAGTGGGTGATGATGAGAAACCTCAGCCTGATCCCTGGAGATCCTGCCTCAGTCACTGCCCCCACCACCGCGGCTGGGAGCGAGGCCTCAGGCGCGGGAGGGCTCAGGCCTCCGCCGGCCAGGGCTCTCGGTAAGCCCCTTCAGCGGAATGGAGGCAGCCGTCAGAGGGTCGGATCCGCACACACCTGCGACGCCGGCTCCTCGCGGCGTTCCAGAACCGAACCGACGGGAAGCCTACCCCACCCTGGCTTGATCCGCAGAAGCAGAAAACATCCGTGTCAAATGAGCGAAAGTTGGACCGGAATCAGAAAAATGGGGTCACGACCCTTCCATCAATTCCCAGACGGGAACCGGTTTCGGGACCCAGATCCCTTCCATGAGGGGCTTGAAGAAGGACCCCGGGGAACTGCCGGAGGTGTATGCTTGTCGGCCTTGCTCCCTGCGGCCTTTAAAGGGGGGAGCCTGTCCCTGGGAAAGAGGAACCCCTCAGACCACGTGGGGACTGCTGGACAGCGGCTCCGAACAGACCCCAATTCCAGGGACCCCGCGGTCCGCTCAGCACCCAGAGCTGGCGCTCCTGCAGTCCAGGCGATGGGCGGCGTTTGGCGCCGATCTACCCAGGGGGTCCCCAATCCCGTCCTGAGGCTGCCCCCCCCAGATCCAGGGCGCACAGTTAAAACAGGCAGAACCCCCACTGCGGAAAGGAGCAGTCACAAGGTTATTTTAACGGAGGGAGAGAGAGGGCAGTGCGAGGCCCGAGACCGGTGGTTCCAGAGGCCTGAACCGTCCCAGGGCGGACTCGGGGGCGCGTAGCGTGGGGTTTGCTTTTCGGTTTAAGAGAAATGAGCTCAGCTCAGCACTTGGACGTGGGGAGAAACCATTCCAGCGGGGAAGAGCCAGGACCCCTCTCAGGTTTCAGTTGCGGGCCGAACCCCCCGAGAGCTGCGAGAGGAGGAGCGTGCAATTACAGCCCGAGACATCCATTACCGAGGCCTCGGCGCGCAGAGTGCAGCGAGAGGGATGCGGTAGCCGCCCCTGCGGTGAGGGTCCCAGCCCCCCGCGGGGCTCGGAGGCCCGGCTGCTGCAGACACTGGCCACTGGCTGGGGGGGCGGGGGCGTGGAAAGGGGAAGGGAGAGAGACACTGTCCAGATTCGCCGCTGGCTGACCCGGGGACGAGGCACCGAGGGGAGACGTTTCGGGATTCAGGCCAAGAAATGGTTTCAGCATCCTCCCACCCACCCACGGGAGGGTCTCCTAACGCCGCTGCCCCATCGGCTTTTGGGGGGGGGGCTGGGAGAGCATGGTACGCGGGCGCCTGTGGAGCACACGCTAAATACTTCTGCAGCCCTCACCGCTCTGGCTCCGTGGTTCCAGTGTCGGCCCCAAGGACCCCAGTGTCTGGGGTTCAATTCCTGGTCAAGGGCACGTGCCTCAGTGGCCGGCTCAGTCCTTGGCCCCAGGCCAGGGAGGAGTAGGCGGGAGGCAACCAATGCATGTGTCTCTCTCTCACATGGATGTCTCTCTCTCTTTCTCTCTCTCTCTTCCCCGCCCTGCCACGTGTCTAAGAATCAATGGGAAAAAAATATCCTTGGATGAAAATGAACAACAAAAAAAAACACACAAACGTCTGCAGCTAGTCCGGCGCTGAGGACAGGCTGGTTTCCTCCCCCGGAAAGTGCCTCCAGCCAGCCCGCTGTGGGCACAGAGGAGCGACAGGAGCGCGTCACCGTGGCCACCGCAGGGGGAGGGCGCTGCGCCGCCCGCGGGGGGAGGGCTGGCCACGTCTGAGTCCGGTCTGGCCCAGGCCTCAGGCCCAGGGACCTCGGGCAGGACTTTCTGCAGCAACAGGGAGCCCGGTGCGGGTTCCCTCCCTCCTCCACGTGTCCCCAGGGGACGGAGGGACATCTGAAAGGAGGGTGGTGGGACCAGGGGTTGTGGATGCATCCCCAGAGCTGCTTCCGCCCACATGACCCCAGAGCCTGCTAAGGGGTCCCCCCGGGAAATGTCTGCCCCCGGAATGCCGGTCCACGGGCGGGCAAGCCACGTGAACCACGGTTTGAGGCAGCCTGAGGGACAGCAGCACAGAGAGGCACCCGGTGTGCAGGGAGGGATCGCAGGAAATCACGGCCGGCTCCCGGGGGGAGGTGACTGAGGGGCTGGGTCCTGCTGGCTGGGAAATGTGGGTCCAGGGCACTGCACTCTCCTGCTGGCCCAGCAAATCGCCGAAGGCCTTTCCTGTGACTTCTCCGCCTTTGCCCACAAGATCCATTTCAACCCGATTTCCCTGGAGCGGGAGTTCTGGGCTCTCCTCTCCCTGGGGAGCAGCCGGGGACCCGGTAGCTCTCCCTTGTAGCCTTTTCAAAGATCACAGGGACCGGGAGCTACAGAGATGCCTCCAGAAGCAATCGCCCCGCCATCTGGCCCTTGCAGCCCCTACCGACCGCGCCCTAAGGTGGTACCTGGGATGGGTCTGTCCCCCTCGCCACCCACTCAGCCTCCTGGCCCAGAGCAGAGCAAGCGGCACCTGGGTGGCCGGGCCTCCCCCGCCACCTCCCAGCCCCTGAACCGCCTTCAGGACCCACATCAAAGGACACTCAGGGAACAGGGACAGAATGAAAAGTGAAGTGCCATCAGCCACCGAGCTGAGGGGGCCGCTGCACAGAGACAGGCCGGGGAAATGGATGAGGAGGAACGTGGAGGGTCTGGCAGAAGGTCAAGGGCGCGGGCGGGGGAGAGGAGGTCCAAGGGCGACCACGGCCACAGGGAGGTGCCCCCTCCTCCACTGGCTGCCGGGGTGCGGGCACCTTGAGCTCGGCAGTGCCTCTGTCTCCCCGGCACTTTCTAGGAGGACGCTTTCCAGGGTGGAGTCCCGGCCGCTCTGCCTGAGAATCACCCGAGAGACTCCCTGAAAGGCAGTTTCTGGGTCTCCAGCGGCGGGGGCATTTGGAAGTCTAAGCAGCACAGAACTGGCTCCTTTATCATCCTGAGGTGCTGGCGAGGCCCACGCTCAAGCACTCGGTTCCTTTCTCTTTAAAATCTGAAGGAGGAGACTAGTGGCTGCATTGATCCTTTGGAAATGGATCCTTTCTAAATGGATCCTTTCTAAAAGCAGTAAGCGAGGAAGCGCACTGTGACCGGTTGGAGATGATGTAAAAGGGACACACCGGGGCCAGGGAGACCGCTGCCACGCGAACGTCTCATCAGATCGCTCCCTCGGGTACCACATTTCAGGGGTTCCCGCTGCACGCTCCCCAACCTCCTGAGAGGCCCTCCCAGCCTCTCTCCTCCCCCCACAGCCCTCTGCACAGTTTCAACCCACACGCATGTGTGTGACCTTCTGATGGATGGACAGTTCCCCACCAGGGTGTAAGCAGCCCCTGAAATCAGCAGCAGGTCTATCTCACTCTCAAGGAAGGACACTGCTAGGTCTGCACCACATCGCCTACCCCCAGTGCGCCCGGCAGGTGCCCGCTGCCTGCCTGTGGACCAACACAGGAAGGACAGAGCGATTCATAAGCAAACACCGGAGTCCCATGAAGACCCACGGCGGCCGTTAAGAATCTGCAATATGCCAAAGCCGGTCTGGCTCAGTGGATAGAGCGTCGGCCTGTGGACTGAAGGATCCCTGGTTCGATTCCGGTCAAGGGCATGTATCTTGGTTGCGGGCACATCCCCAGTAGGAGGCATGCAGGAGGCAGCTGATCGATGTCTCTCTCTCATCGATGTTTCTAACACTCTCTCTCCCTTCCTCTCTGTAAAAATCAATAAAATATATATTTGGAAAAAAAAAGAATTTGCAATACACTCGGCCCACTCCTAGAGGTCAGACCCTGCCTCTCGGGCACCCTGAAGACCCATGTTCATGCATCCCTTTCCCCTGCACACGATACTAGATACGCCTCCTGCACCTCACCCTTCAAATGGAGGAGCCCCCCTCTTCATACTGCAGTTCCCAGATTTTGAGAGACTCTCCACATGAACACTGCTGGGCTGCCATTTCTCTGGGCCTTGCGTTGATCCTGTTATGAAAAGTGACGCTAACGCAGCGGTTCTCAACCTGTGGGTCGCAACCCCTTTGCAGGTCAAACAACACTTTCACAGGGGTCGCCTAAGACCCTTGGAAAACACAGATACAATTCATAACAGTTGCAAAATTACAGTTATGAAGTAGCAACAGAAATAATTTTATGGTTGGGGGGTCACCACAACATGAAGAGCTGTCTTAAAGGGTCGAGGCCTTAGGAAGGCTGAGAACCACTGCGCTAACGCCTGTTCATTACTGACAGACGGGGGTTGAAATAGACTCTGCCTCGGGATTCCACAATGATGACTACACCTTCATGTGTCTTCTCGTTCCCACTCCAAGTGCCAGTCCTCAAGACTGTTTTACGGACACGGTCACAGCTAGACTTTCCGTGGCCTGTTTGAAAAGATGTCCAATAGCCCTACACAAGTCCACAATACTGACAACACCATGCCCACTGCTGTGAGACGCAATCTGGTGGGGATGTGAGTGAGCACGCCATCCTTCCCTCTGCCCTCTGCCCTCTGCCCCTGGCTGGCGAAGGCCCGGCTCAGGGCACAGCTGGTTTGCCCTCCAACTCTGCCCTTTGACACGCTGCTGAGGCAAACTGTTCTCCATCCTTCCCAAGGAGCATGACCACTCAACGCCACCTGCCAAGGTGACAGACCCAACTGGGGCCCACATGAACTTGACAGAGTGAGCATGCCATCGGGCGTGCAGCAAAGGTGAGGGCTCTGTCTGGATGGACATGACACTGGGTGGCCGCCTCTCCTCCGACAGGTCCCTGTCCGCGTCTGAGAACGGGTCCCCGGTGAGTGAATACGTCCGGGCCTCTGCGGAGCTGACACCGATTCTGGCGTGAACGCCATTCTCCTGCGAGTTAACGGCCAGCTGTGTGCTCCACTACAGAGCCTTTGTATGGCTCTCGGAGTGTTTATGTAACCCTGGGTCCTACTGAAAGCCACGCACCAGGCCTGACACGCAGTCAAGAGGCAGGACAGCCGGCCAGCAGCCGGACAGCTCACACGGATCTCCTTCGTGGGAGGGAGAGAGTGTGGCACGTGTACCAAACCCGGGTTGCATACAGGGATCGGGGAGGTGACTTCCCGGGACTCGGAGAAGGCAGCTGGGGAGGAAAGATACCCCTGTCTCGGCGCAGGGAGAGACCTTTCTCTCCCCCGCTCCTGCTCGGTGGCAGTTTGGTGTCTGCGTGGAGGCTGATTTTTCCGGTGAAAGCCATTACCGCTGACAGGCCCCTGAGCGGCTGCTTAATGAGCTGGGAGCCGGCAGCTGGCGGCCGCCGTCCTGCGGGCGCAGAAAATAGGAAGGGAGCCACAGGGGCGGCCGCAGCCGGAGAGAACGCGGGGGGGGGGGAAAGAGACACGGGTCTGCTCCCAGGGTGACCCCGAAATCAAGGGTGCAACCCAGGAAACCTGGGAGAGTGAAACTTGGCGCAAGTAATAATGCTGGGACTGCTATGGGCGTCACTAGCTGGCTAATACAGTGGTCCCTCGAGATCCGAGTGCCCTAACATACGAGATTTTTGAGATACGAGCCGTCGAGTGAGCGAGCGATTTTTGCTTTGAAATCTGAGCAACATTTGAGATAGGAGTCATCGCGCGGATCGGCCGGCTGCACATGACCCACCAGTTTACCGAGATTAGAGCGTCTCATCGTTTCCCACGCCTCAAGGTTACGGAACGAATTAAACTCGTATCTCGAGGTACCACTGTATTAATAAAGGAAAGCGAGCAAAGCGGGGGTGGGGGGGTAGGGGAGGGAGGGGCAAGCATTGCAGGCCTGGTCACCTACGAACCACTGTCCCTTTCCTTCAGCTCACAGGGGGGAGAGATCGAGCAGAGGGGAAGATGGGTACATACATGGACAGGGAAGTTGGGGTGACTTCGGGAAGGTGCTTGCCTGTCAGTCGAGCCTGGGGACCTCGACGCAAGCCTGTGAAAATGTGGGAAGCTGGTAAGTTATTTTTTTATTATATTTTTATTGATTTCAGAGAGGAAGGGAGAGGAATAGAAACATCAATGATGAGGGAGAATCATCTACTGGCTGCCTCCTGCATGCCCCCTACTGGGGATCGAGCCCACAACCCAGGCACGTGCCCTTGACCGAGATCGAACCTGGGACCCTTCCGTCGGCAGGCCGACGCTCTATCCACTGAGCCAAGCCAGCCAGGGCTAAAATCAATTTTTTAAATGGCTGCTGAATGAATGGATGAGCAAAGTATTATAATGGGTGTGGTTGAGGCCAGCAATACTTCCATTTGAAAATATTTATACACCTCTTAAGTGCAAGCCACACCTTTCTTTAAAAAAAAAAGCACTACAATTAATAAATAACGTTTCATTGTGCCTTTCTCATATAAACACAGACAAATGTTTTCAGACGCTGGATGGGTGAACAGACGGTAATTGAGAAAAGAGTTCTAATGCGTGGAAGTCACTTCCTGGCAGGGAGGTCGGTCTGCGGATGACGGAGACAGAGTCACTCCTGATAAGCAGTCTGGGTAGGACGGGCTTTGTGCAAACTCGCTGTAACAGCGACCGGCACGGAGAACACGGGATTGAGGGGCTGAGACAATGGCTTCTTTGCTTCCACGGGCCTTTCAATCTGAGGACCCCTGCGTGTGTGTGTGTGTGTGTGTGTGTGGTGGGTGCACGCACGTGGCTTTCTCTCCCACACATACCTCCATACCCAGCACCCACTATGTAGCCTCTGGAAGAGCCAGCCCCATCCCCCACACCTAAATGTTTGAGAACTCAGTCACATCCCCCAGAGCGGCCCCCTACCTAGGAGGGCACGGGGTCCACTATACCAATTCCCTAAAGATGGTGGGCAGGGCGGGGCGGGGTCAAGGGTGGGCAGAGGTCAAGTACAAGCCAGCCTGGCTGAGGGCTCTTGGAATTCACTCTGCAACTCGGCCAAAAAAACACGCCATCTCCCCGAAGGCCCTTCGCCAGCCTCCCCCCACCCCCCAAAACCACAGGCCTTGTGAGGCCCCGGGCTGAGCCAGCTGTGGCTGTGCCTGCGGGTTCAGAAGCCTCGCCTCAGGAGGAAGAATCATCTGGAAAGGCGCTGCGCTTGGAAAGGCGGGGTGATGGTGTGTGGCAGGCTGGAAAATACAGCTCACCCCGCCCCGCGCGGCCGCCGAGCACAGAGCCAGAGGCTGCTCCCGGGACGCAGCGCCAACTGACACGGTCACAAAGGGCGGAAGGAAGGAAGGAAGGGCGGAGGGTGGCGGAGGCTGGCGAAGGGGCTGGGGCTGGAGCTGCTCCGGGGACAGACAGAGGCCACAGCCGGCGACAGGGCCCCACTGTGCAAGGCAGAGAGGTGCTCTGCCTGCCACGGCAACCACGGCCACACGGGCAGGTACACAGAGAGCGGCCTGAGGTGTCACCCTGGCAGAAACCGAAGGCGCCCAGTGGAAAGGGCTCCCCTCCCCAGGCAGAGTCAGAGTCCCCTCTAGCATCTCCCTGACACTTGGCGAGGCCCTGATGGCGCTAAACGGAATATCCATACCCATCGCCAACCAGCCAGCCCAGAGGCGTTTTACAAGCAGAGGAGCAGGCCGATGGCCCATCCGTCACTCATTCTCATGCGACGTTTCCTGAGTCCTGCGACACAGGCCCCCGGAGAAACCAGACGGGGCTGGGATCCCTCCCTCCGCCCCCTGCCCCTGCTGATCTTACTCCCATCACGTACAGGTAGTAGGTGCCACGGGAGCCGGCCCACAGAACCCCAGGCCACGAAGGAAACAGCCACATTAGACGCTAGGTCAGCGGTTCTCAACCTGTGGGTCGCGACCCTTTGGAGGACGAACGACCTTTTCACAGGCGTCACCTAAGACCATTGGAAAATGCAGATATTGACATCACGATGCATCACAGTAGCAACATTTCATGGTTGGGGGTCACCACCCCATGAGGAGCTGTATGCAAGGACCACGGCCTTAGGAAGGTTGAGAACCACTGTACTAGGTGCACAGTCTCCTGCGGCCGGGGACACCAGGCAGACACAGACGCGAGATGAGGACTTGAGACCCATCTGGGTGAGGAGGACCATGCGGTCAGACAGGAAGGAGGCTCCAGAGGCCAGCTGGAGGAACGGAAGGGCCAGGAGGCGTGAGGCCACCGCGGGTGACCACGCCACGCTACAGTCTACGCAGGGGAGGGGAATGTCCGGCCCGCGGGCTGTGCAAGGCCCGAGAAATCCCTGGTCTGGCCCTGCCAGGGCCTTAGGGGTGAGCTACTTGCATGTCTGATCAAACACAGCAGCTCATTTGTACGTTGATGATTTTGTAGGGCTCGCAAAGGGTGTCACAAATACCCAAAGGGCCCTGGGCAGAGAAAAGGCTCCCCACCCCGGTCTAAGGAGTGACCTGTCCACAGAAACCTGGGCCCTGGCCCCTGTTGCTAGAAGTCTGGCCTGTCTGACAGCACAGGAGGGTCTAACTGAGCCAGAAAGAAGGGGAAGAAGGTGGACCCTCCCCCTGTACCCCGGGCAATGCCAGATGCAAGCATTTTTAGTGCCCACGGCCGGTGCCGCTCCTGGAATCTCCAGGGCACAGGCCGGCGACGCGAATGACCATCCTGCGATGCACAGGGCGGCCCACCCCGGAGAATTATCCAGCCCCGATGTGAAAAACACGGACGTGAAGACCGCCCCGAATAAAGGTCAGCGCAACGTGGGCCGCCGCCTGCGAGCAGAAAAGAGCAGAATCCGGAGCCTCGGCGCCTCCCGGGGATCCGGCCTGCGTCTCCTGCACCCCGGGCTGGGGTTCGCCCGCGGGTCAGGAGAGGCAGCCCCAGCATGGCCAGCAGTGTGCTCCCTCGCCCCCGATGGTCCCCCCAAAATGGTCCCGCAGTCTTGCTTTCAGGATGACTCATCCACAGAGAGAAACGTGTTGGCTAAAGGAATCTTTTAATTGATTTTTCACAGAGAGGAAGGGAGATGGACAGAAAATTAGAAACATCGATGAGAGAGAGACATCGATCAGCTGCCTCCTGCACGCCCCCCACTGGGGATGTGCCCGCAACCAAGATACATGCCCTTGACCGGAATCGAACCCGGGACCCCCCAGTCCGCAGGCCGACGCTCTATCCACTGAGTCAAACCGGCCTCGGCAAGGAATATGTTTCTATTGCGAACAACACTCTCGTTTTTGGTTAATGAATTGCATCCTAGCTCATATGCCTCGTTATCATGAGCTGGGGTGATAGGCACGCTGTCTCCGAGAGCAGGCTCCACTCTCAGTGCTTAGAAGGTCAACTTGGGGGCAAGCTATCCAGAGGCAGCTCTGAGAAACTGGGCCTCGGGGGTGGTGGCTACAGCCCCGGGGGGCATGGCCACCCCAGGCACATCCATCAGCGCCCGGGGGGTACACCAGGAGTGCATGGCAGCTCCATCTGGGGGTCCTGACCTCAGACTGGGGCCACCCAGAAAATCAACCAGAGGAGCCAGTAGCGCACACGGGCGTCGCACCCCACAGGACGGCAGCAAGAGCAGGGACAAGAGGCCGAGAAGCCGGTGCCGCTCAGACCTGCTCTCCAAACACCGTGACATTTCATTCCCCCAAGTCGCGCCTGTAAAGCTGGATGGCGATGTATATTGCTGTCTCCCATCATTCCAAGCAGCACGCCGGGGTGGGGGTGGGGGTGGGGGGTGGTTTCAGCTGCCGGCACAAGCAGGACAACGGCCCCCGGATGCTGTGACTTCATGCCCACGGGGGCACGCCCCATCAGGCCTTCCCTGACCGCGGCCCCAGGCCCTGCTGCGTATCCAGCGGGCACGACGCTGCTCCCTGCAGGAGCGGGGGGCTTTCCAATGCTCCCCCCCGCCCCCCAAGGACTGTGCTCCCCGCGTTAACTCCTGGAACCTCCGCGTTTTTCACGTCGGGGCTGGATAATTCTCCGGGATGGGCTGCCTGGTGCATTGCAGGATGGTCATTCGTGTCGCCGGCCTGTGCTCTGGAGATGCCAAGAGCGGCACCAGCTGTGGGCGCTAAAAATGCTTGCACCTGGCATTGCTCCGGATGGGGGTGGGGAGGGACCGCCCCCCTCCCAGGCGGGCACCACTGCGTGGTTTTCTGGCTCAGTTAGACCTTCCTGTGCTGTCAGACAGGCCAGACTTCCAGCAGCAGGTGCAGGGGCCAGCGCCCAGGTTTCTGTGGACAGGTCACGCCTTAGACCAGCGGTTCTCAACCTGTGGGTCGCGACCCCTTTGGGGGTCGAACAACCCTTTCACTGGGGTCGCCTAAGACATCCTGCCTATCAGATATTTACATTACGATTCATTAACAGTAGCACCGTGACAGTGATGAAGCAGCAACGGAAATAATTTTATGGTTGGGGGTCACCACCACATGAGGGCCTGTGTTAAAGGGTCGTGGCCTTAGGAAGGTTGAGAACCACTGCCTTAGACCTAGACTGTAGTGTGGATTCCTAAAACCCAGGTTCCAATGATGATCTTGCTCAGGTTCTGGAATTCAGGGTTTGTGGGGGCCCGGAGCACTGACTGCGATTCATCCCCTCTTTCCACGCCTAGCTTCTTGCGAGTTCTGTTGGGGGAGCGAGCATCCCTTCTCCCTCCCACAGGGCCCCAACCAGATCCTGGGCTGTTCCCCTGCCTTCGGGCCCGTGATGAAAACAGCTCCAGCTGTCCGTCCCTGCACTTACCCCGCACACGCCCCCAAGAGAAGAGAGAGTGCGTCTCGGGCCAGTGCTGGCAGCCTTCCGTTCTGGCTGCTATCAGAGAGTTCCGATGGTGAGCGCTCAGGCCTCCCAAGTTATCCAGAGACCCGAGGGCTCCCACCGGCCTTGCGGCATGCGTTCAGGCCGGTTCTGTGGACCTAACACCCCACGCTAGGCACCTGCATCGGCTGCCACAGGCCACACACAGGCCCAGAGCCACACGCTGTCCCCTGGATGGGTGGGACAGTGCGCAAGTTCTCAGCCTCCTTCTTTAGTTGGCCAGTCCCCAAGCCAGGTCAGCGGCAATGCTGCATCTCATTATGCGGCCCCGTAATGTGCCTGCCCCCTGAAGAGCTGACGATTGGCTTTGCGATGCTCGGAGAGTTATTAAAAGCACGCATAAGCGGTAATCCTAGGTGTAAAAAGGAGAGAGGAAAAGCCGAGCAAAGCTCCAAAGACCTCAAACCTTTACACTGAAGTTGGCCAGAAAAGAAGCTCTTTGGTCTTTATCCTCTAACTCAGTGGTTCTCAACCTTTCTAAGGCCACAACCCTTTAATACAGTTCCTCATGGGGTGGTGACCCCCAACCGTACTTCATAACTGTAATTTTGCTATTATTATGAACTGTAATGTGAATACCTGTGTTTTCCGATGGTCTTAGGCGACCCCTGTGAAAGTGTCATTCAACCCCCAAAGGGGTCGCAACCCACAGGTTGAGAACCGCTGCTCTAACAGAAGCCAGAGAGTTATTACGGACGAATGTCCCGCTTCTCCGTGTCTCCGGAGTGAAAGTCGGGCCTAGCCCTCCACCGGGTTCTGGAAGCAGAAGTGCTGAAAGTGACGTCCAAATGGCTGTTGCATTTATGGCACCTGATCCAACATGTGGAAATAACCTCTCTTCAGGAGAGAAAGCCAACAGCTTTCTGTAAGGGGAGGGGGCAGTGAAGCATTTCTTAAAGTACAGTGGTACCTCGAGATATGAGTGCCCTAACATACGAGATTTTTGAGACAGAGCCGTCGAGCGAGCAACATTTGAGATAGGAGTCATCGCAAGGATCGGCTGGCTGCACGGGACCCACCAGTTTGCCGCAACTTGAGCATCTCATAGTTTCCCACGCCTCAAGGTTACGGAACGAATTAAACTCGTATCTCGAGGTACCACTATACAGCTCTTTAGCCACTTCCATCAGAATCCCTTGCAAAATAGTTCAAAAGGTACATTCCTAGGGCCTTCAGAATCATAAATACAGATTTTTTTTTACCATGACTCACATCTATTTATCTATATAAAAGCCTAATATGCAAATTGCCCCCTAGGGAATAAAAGCCTAATATGCAAATTGTCCCCT
>JAAGEH010000337.1:4357193-4359693 GCA_011751065.1 Lasiurus cinereus
CAAATTGCCCCCTAGGGAATAAAAGCCTAATATGCAAATTGTCCCCTGGGGAGTTTGGCCAAGAGACCTTGAGTTAGTTCAATCGCTCGCTATGATGTGTGCTGACCACCAGGGGGCAGCATGGAACAAAGGAAGGCCCCAGCCTAATGGCTAATTCGCCCTAATCGCTGGCCAAGGCCCAGGGACCCTACCCGTGTACCCAGGCTTTAGTGAAGCACTAACACTCGACACTGCGATCCAATGTCTGTTTTCTGCAACACTCCGTTTCCGCTGTCGTCTCTCCTCTTGTGTGTGTCCAACGGCTGGGGGGTGGGATCCAGGCCTGGGCTGCGACCCTCACGTCAGGCGCCCTGGCCAGGCTGACCAGGGCTCCTTGCGCAATGAGGGCGGACACTCGAGGCTTTGTGCTGTGCAGGAACTCCACACCTGCCCAACCGAGACAGAACGGATGGCCTCCAAGCCAAACTGTCCACGCTGATGGCTTCCGGCAAGCAACTGTGGTTGCAGGCTTCGGTGACAAGCCTGAAGGGTGCCTACTGTCTGCCATCCAGACAGGGGGAGAGCCCTCCCTGGGAACCGCAGCCTCCAGGCCTGCCAGTGCAGGAAGGTGCCACCTGAGCCAGGGAACCTTCACTGGGGCGCGCCCCCGGCCACTTCCTCTCTGCAGAGGGCTTCAAAGCACGTCTCCGCGTCTCCCCACCCAGTCACACCAAACACCCACAGGGGGTGAAGTACTGGGAAACACTCAAGCATTGTCCTAGCTCCACACCATAATGGAATACAGTGGTACCTCGAGAAACGAGTTTAATTCGTTCCATCACCTCGAGGCGTGGGAAACGATGAGACGCTCGAGTCCCGGTAAACGGGTGGGTCGTGTGCCGCCGGCCGATCCGCGCGATGACTCCTGTCTCAAATGTGGCTCGTATTTCAAAGCAAAAACCGCTCGCTCGACGGCTCGTATCTCAAACATCTCGTATGTTAGGGCACTCGTATCTCGAGGTGCCACTGTAAAGGCTTTGCATTTAGCAGAGCAGGCGAGGTCCCTCATCCGTTTTCTCTTTCATTTGTCTCCTAGGCATGTCTCCTTTCCCCTCGGCATCTGTCACCCCCGGCCTCTCCTCTCTCCCTCCCTCTCCCTCCTCTGCCCCCCTCCCACCGGCTGGGAGAGCAGGGTGGGATACAGCCTATGTCTGCTCCTTCCTGGTGTAGTCTTTCTGTGGCTAACACAACGCTCCTTTTGGAAAGGCTGTCCCCACGGAGAGGGATGCACGCCGGCTCCAGAGTGGGTCTATGTTTCTGATGACCTGTGCCTGTTTACCCCTCCCCCGAGGAACCACTGGGTTCCTGTCTTTGGGCTGGAATTCTCAGGGAAGGGTCTACTCACGGCGGCGGAAAGGGGTCTGCGGGAAGAGCAGCGGGGCACGGGAGGGAGCGCACGGAAGAAAGAGAAAGTCTGCCAGAACCGGTGTGGCTCAGTGGGTAGAGCGTCGGCCTGCGGACTGAAAGGCCTCAGGTTCGAGTCCGGTCAAGGGCATGTGCCCTTGGTTGCGGGCACATCCTCACCCAGTAGGGGGTGTGCAGGAGGCAGCTGATGGATGTTTCTCTCTCATCGATGTGTCTGACTCTCTATTCTTCTCCCTTCCTCTCTGTGAAAAATCAATAAAATATATTTTTTAAAAAAGAAAAAGAGCAGTCTGCTGCCGGGCTTTTTGCGTGCCGCTGATGCTACAGTACTCTGCTGGCATCTTTCCCCGGTGAGCATCGCCCGTAACAGACATCTCTAATTGCGTCCGTCAACAAGTATTTATGGAGCACCTACTCTGCCAGGAGTCAGTGTAGCCTCTGGACCTGGGAACAAAACCAGGCCCCTGCCCTCCTGGAACTTCCATCTAACGGGGGAGACACGCCATCATCAAATTGACAAATCGATATATAATTAAGTACTGTACTTTCCAGCGTACAAGACGACCCCCAACTTTTCCAGTTAAAATATCAAGTTTGGGATATACCCGCCCTTTAAGACGACACCCAACGTATAAGACGACCCCCGACTTTTGAGAAGATTTTCCCGGGTTAAACGTCGTCTTATACGCGGGAGAATATGGTAGGAAAGATTGGGTAACTTAAGAGAAGCAGGGAGTTGCGAGTTGCTATTTTGTCTGAGCTGTTCAGGGAAGGCCTCCTGTACGCTGACCACTGAGGAGAGACCAGGAGGAGGCCAGGCAGGGAGCCATCGGGACGAGCAGGGAAAAGCTCCCGGTGCGAGAGGAACAACCTGTGCAAAGGCCCTGGGGCGGGAAGGCGGTGCCCAATAAGAAGGGAGGCAGTCAGAGTGGCTGCAGTTAGAAGGGCAGCGAGAGGAGACCTGGGAAGGGGATGGCGGATCGGGCCAGCAATAGGCCCATCCACCCTGCAGCCAGTGCCCTCCCCCAGACCCAGCTCCTGGCTGGTCTCCCAGCCAGCCCCGCCCAGACACCTACTGAGCATCTTCCCCAGCCCC
>JAAGEH010000337.1:4362193-4377961 GCA_011751065.1 Lasiurus cinereus
GCCCCGTGCGCGCGGCCGCTCCCCGGGATGGCCGAGGGGGCAGGGGAGGGACCCACACTTTTTGAAGTCCACCCGCCCCCAGCTTACCATGGAATGCCCGGCGCCCGGAGAGCCTCTGATGGGCTGTGCATGATGTGCGCGCCGGGCAGCGGGCACTCCTGGCCTCCTCCAGCTCGCTCCCAGCGCCACCTCCAGGAGGCCCGCAGAGTGTGCTGGGCATCTTTGAGGCGCCTGCCTTGCTGGCTGGCAGAGGGTGTGGGGTCTGGGGGGGAAACTGAGGTGCAGGTGGGGTGTTGGAAAGCTGCTGCAGGAGGCTGGTGGGTCTGTGCTGACTGTTGGAGTCTGCCCTGGGGCGGGGAGGTATAAAGAGGCCAGAACAAAGAGGTCTCCTGTCCCCTTGCCCCGCCACCGGGTACCTGCCCATCCATGGGCCGCAAGCTCTACTGCTGAGGAATGAAGCCAGGGACTCCCTGGTTTTGCATAACTTTGCCTAAAGCCAGAGGTTCTGCCCCCTCAAATTGGTATTTAGGAGCAGCTTTTTTAAAAAATTATATTTTATTGATTTTTCACAGAGAAAGGGAGAGGGATAGCAAGTTAGAAACATCAATGAGAGAGAGAGACATCCATCAGCCGCCTCCTGCACACCCCTCACTGGGGATGTGCCCGCAACCAAGGTACGTGCCCTTGACTGGAATTGAACCTGGGGCCCTTCAGTCCGCAGGCCGACGCTCTATCCACTGAGCCAAACCGGTTTTCGGCTGGGAGTACCTTTTTAATGCAGGCTGCCTACCTCAGGCCTCGCCCAAGCAGAAATCAGGAGCGTGAACTCACAGCTCAACGACTGCCAGGAGGGAAGGGGCGCCGGGTGGCAGGTGGCAGGAGAAACATCTGTCCGCTGCCAGTGCAGAAAGCTCTCTGCGGGCTCCACCAGAAAGTGCCAAGGCCGGGGCAAGCCCTCCTTCAAATGCCGAAAGGGGGAGCTGGGGGCTGAGGGGCGCCGGAGCCCCAGGTGGAAGGCAGAGCTCCTCTTTAAATTTCACCCCCTCCACCCTCCCCCACCCCCACCCCGACCCGCAGGAGGCGGAAACGGTAACCCTGTGCTGGCTGCTCTTTCTCAGCAAGAGCTCCGAGCAGCTGCGGGCCACCTGAACGTGGCCAGTCCTGCCTGAGATGTCCCGTTAGTGGCAAACAGACGGGAGACGCGGGGTGCAAAACAGCAGGTAAAACGGCGCTCATCATTTTAGTTGTTGGTGACATCATTTGAACAAATGTTAATAGTTTGTTTTTTAATATATATTTTTACTGATTTCAGAGAGGAAGGGAGAGGGAGAGAGAGAGAGAAATATCAATGATGATAGAGAATCATTGATCAACGGCCTCCTGCACACCCCACACTAGGGATGGAGTCCGAAAACCGGGTATATGCCCTGACCGGGAATCAAACTGTGACCTCCTGGCTCATAGGTCCACGCTCAACCACTGAGCCACACCAGCTGGGCATCAACTGACAATAGAGTCCATTGGGTTAGTGTGTGGGTTAAGATATACATGTATATAGTGTCTATGTGTGTGTGTATGTGTGTGTGTGTGTGTGTGTGTGTGTGTGTGTGTGAGAGAGAGAGAGAGAAAGAGAGAGAGATGTGGAAACTTAAAGTAATTTTACTGGTTTCTTTCTGTATTTTTCTATATACCAGAAAGGTAAGATTCCAGATGGCTTTCATTAGCAGCTCACATTACTTTTCTGAGTGACCCCTTCTTATGTATGTAACCTTGGGAGGATGCATTAGTAGCAGGAATACTTGGGTCCGGATCATTAGAAGCCAGTAACCAAAAGCAGGAAAGTAATTGAGCGCCTCTATTTTCTCGTCCGTGAAAGACACTGGTAGAATAACAACAGTCAACAGGGCAACTACCAAGTGAGGTCCCTCATCCAGCTGTGGGTAAAAGGGCCGCTCACTAATGATGCTGCGAGGCGCTCGGAGGGGTAAGTATGCATTTGATCCAGAACTTTCTACCTGACATACAGAGGCCTTAACTTCAGTGCGGAGCCCTCAGTAAACACTGGCTGTTAAAACTGTCCCCAGAGCAGATGGGGAACTCTGTGTCCCCATCTTGCACAGCAGGAAACAAACCTACTCCCCCCTCCTGCCCCCATCCTGTGACCTTTGCTCCCAGCTCTGCCCTCTGCAGCCACAATCCTTCCTCCAAGAGAGGACCCCTCAGATGTCTGGAGACGGCTTCCCATCCCATCCAAACGCTCTCTTCTGAGGAGTAGACACTCTCGCTCACTCTGATTTACCTTCCTGTGCCACGGTTTCAAACAGTGGTTCTCAACCTTTCTAATGCCGCGACCATTTAATACAGTTCCTCGTGTTGTGGTGAATCGTCATGTAAATATCTGTGTTTTCTGATGGTCTTAGGCGACCCTGCTAGCAGTTCCCAACCTGAGGGTCACTGCTGTAGAGCCTCAGACCATCAGAAAACAGGTCGCGACCCACAGGGTGAGAACCGCTGGTTTCAAATCTCTCTCGTCTTAGCCTTCTTCTTCCTCCTGAAGGACACCTGCCTCTGGCCTTTCAAAAATGGTAGTTGTCATACAAAATAATTAACTAATTCACACCATCAGTTAGCCTGACTTCTTGACAGTTTTTTAAAGTAATTAATACAGCCTAAGCTTTTCTCAATTATTTTTCAAATATATCTGATTACTGTTGACCCCGGTGCAAGGGCAAGACTTGGAAGGCTTTGCTGTGTTCCCGTTCGGACAGATCGTGCTTATGGGGTTGGTCTTAGCCATCTTCCCCAAGTCTCTCGGTTTGATTCGGGCACCCCAGTATCGCCCACATCTGCAGATTAGGTAAGGGCGCTAGGGTCTCGGATGACCCCCAGGATGGGGCTCCTCTGCCTGACGGGGATCAGTCTCCTTTGGGTTCACTGGTCCGTTCAGTTACTAACAACCCTCTTCTCTGCCCCATGCCAAGCCTTACGTTCCCGCTGTCCTCCTAGATATCCTAGAGGCGTCAGCGGCCTGAGAGAAATCCACTTTCGCCCTGGCTCCACTGGCGGTCTGCAGGGGCCTAGCCGGGTGGTGGTGTCACGGGTAAGGGCGCCCACTCTGGACTCGATGGCTGGGCACCAACCCCAGCATCGCCCTTTACCAGCTGCATTACCCTGTGCACGTGGCAACACATGAGATGGGCACCAGCTCTTCCTAGGAGGGCCGAGTGAGGATTGTAGGAGCTCATACATGTCAAGTTCTTAGGGCAGGGCCTGGCCTAGGAAAGCAGGTCATACATGTGAGCTATGAGGATGGACACCAGTCTTCTCACCAACCGGTCAGGGTAGCAGGGTCCCCAAAAAGCAGAGCCAGACCCCCTCCTTTTCCAGGTAGGCATTTGCAGCCCTGGGGGAGAAAGAGCTGGTGTGACTGCTCGGGTTTTAGTTCAGCGCCTGGACAGAGCTGGGGCGCTCCATCTCTGGGCCACACCCTGGGAGAGAGGGGGCCTTGGAGGGGCGGGCGGCAGAACTCCAGGGCAGCCCCTCATTGGCAGGTGCAGAAGCCCTGGGGCGGGGCTTAGGCTCACCTCCAGCTCAGGTGTGAGGAATGGGCCTGACATCTGGGTTTTAGGATGGGCAGGAGGAAAGGAAGCCGGGAGGAAGGGAGGAGAGCGGGCTGGACCCCGCAACTCACTGAAGCCGCAAGTCCCAGCTGATTCGCTGGACCAGGCTGATGGACAGCTTTGCACTGTTGCAGGTGGACACGTGTCTGGGGGGACTTCCCGCATCTTCATTTCTCCATCGGGGGTTTCCCAAACCTTTTTGTTTTTAATTTTATTGATTTTTTTACAGAGAGGAAGGGAGAGAGATAGAAAGTCAGAAACATGGATGAGAGAGAGACATCGATCAGCCGCCTCCTGCACGCCCCACAGTGGAGATGTGCCCGCAAGCAAGGTACATGCCCCCAACCGGAATCGAACCTGGGACCCTTCAGTCCGCAAGCCGATGCTCTATCCACTGAGCCCAACCGGTCTCGGCTCCCAAACCTTTATCCTTATACGTGCATGGGGTCCGAGAGAGGAGAGTGAGTGGGCACCCCAACCTGCCGAAACAGGCTGTTATTTTTTAACCAAGGATGGCTCAGGTTGATCAACTTTCTTCCAAGTGCTCACACATATTCATTCCCGATTCACTGGAAAACAACCGCCTCCACTCACTGGACTGCAGACGGGCCAGGAGCATTTAGTAATGCATTCCGTCACTGGCCCAGCATTCTGCCCCCGCCGGCCTCAATTTCCTTGATCTGCTGCTTGAAGCATCTCTTCTCTTCTCCTGCCTTAGAGTCAGGCTCCTGTTGGCTGGACTCCCCACTTCCAACCGCTCGGGGGACAGAGAGAGCGGCTTCGGCCTCAGGAAGCTGCTGCAGCGGAGATAACGAGGTCCGGGCGCCAGCAGACAGGCGAGGGACAAGGAGGTTTCCTGGGCGAGGGCGCCCTTTCTGTCCATCACTCATTAACCCCGGGGGCGCTTCCTGTCTTCACAGAGGGTGAGCTGCTTTGAGAGAGGCTGCCACCGGGAGCCCGAGAACCACACCACGGGCGCCCCCTCCTGGCCTCTGGCTTCTAGCTGGGAAGACAGAGGTGAGGTTAGGTACACCAGGAAGGGGCAGGAGCCTGTGGGGGCAGCATGCGAACATCACCCGGAGCATCTGGGGCAGTGGTTCTCAACCTTCCTAAGGCCGCGACCCTTTAAGACAGCTCCTCATGGGGTGGTGACCCCCAACCATAAAATTATTTCCATTGCTACTTCATCGCTGTCATTCTGCTACCGTTATGAACTGTAATGTAAATATCTGATAGGCAGGATGTATTTTCGTTGCTACAAATTGAACATCATTAAAGCATAGGGATGAATCCCAAAAACAATATGTAATTGTATATGGTGAACTATTTCTTTCTAATGACAAATAAATAAAATGTTGTCTTGAATCGTGGTGTAGCATGGGCAACAGTCTTCATAGGACAACAGTAAACTACATATCTACACACTGCTCCACCGAGGAGCGGTCTGTTGGTTCCTAAGACCATGGGAAATAGGTGTTTTCCGCTGGTCTTAGGCGACCCCTGTGAAAGGGCCGTTCGACCCCCAAAGGGGTGGCGACCCACAGGTTGAGAACCGCTGCTCTGGGGGCTTCTGAGGGAGCTGAGACTGAAGGTAGAGGATGGGTTCGCCAGCACAAGAAGGGGGAGAGGAACTGGGGTGCATAATGGGGTTGAGGCCAAAAAGAATGACAAGAGAAAACAGTGTGAAGGAAGAGATGGCAGTGGAGACGGAACTTCTACAAGTCCACGGGGTCGCAGTGCGAAGACATCGACACGGAGGCTCAGAGCAGCGGGAAGAGGCCCACGTCCGGCAGGCCTGAGAGTGATGTCACGGCACTAGATGCACAAAGGGGAATGGGAGGCCCCGACAGACACCCTTTCGTGTGAAAGACAAAGCAGAAACGAACTCCCCTCCATCTTGTCCTCTAGGGCTGGGCCCCCTGCCTAAACCCCCTCCCTTTGCTGGGAGGGGCCACAGGGGTGCCAGCAATGTCCTAGCTTCCCCGACCACCACCCAAATGGACCAATGAAGCTCCAGGGACACAGCGAGGGTCTTAATAAGGCTAGACCACAGAAAACCGAGACCAATCTCTGTAACCCTCGTCACTTCCCAAAGCTCGCCCAATATCCTACCCATATCACCCTCTGTTCCTCCGGGGCTCGCTCTCTCATCTCGCTGCTGCGCCAGAGAGAGGCTGGGAGTCACACCCGGGTTCGAATAAAGACTCTTTGCGTTTGCATCGGAAAAAGGCTCCCTGGTGGTTGATGACTGGGGACCCCGAACTCTGGGCATAACATGTGTTGTTTTTGCTTTGTTTCATTTTCCAAGTGAAATGCTTTCAGCAGGAGATGGTCATGGTCAGCTTTTTCTTAAAGCGTCTTCCACCACGTGAAGAATGAATCAGAGGCGAGACGAAAAGCACATGGGAAGAACAGAGAGCTATGCAGGAGGCCCACGCTGGAGGTGATGGGCACGCACTAACCAAGGGCCCGGGGAGCTGGGGAGACTAAGCGTTAAAAAGGCGGGAGAGGCCCGCAAAGCCCGCAGCTGTCCATCCCATTGGGGACGCCCCCAAACAAGCAACTGGCCTTCACCTTGCTGCTTTGGCATCCGGGTCGGCCATGTGTCCGCTCTTCCTTAGCTGGTGATCATTCTGTGACATGGGGTTCATCTCTGGCATGTCCCCGTTTCACAGTCATTATATTGCTGCTCAGTGGGGCAGGGCATACACCCCATAATGGGAACTCTACTCTCGGCACAGTGACCTTCTGGTCTAGCCATCTCACCCCACTTAAAAAAAACACACAAACTCTCCAGCCGAGACTGGTTTGGCTCAGTGAATAGAGCATCAGCCTGCGGACTGAGGGGTCCCAGGTTCAATTCCGGTCAGGGGCATGTACCTTGGTTGCTAGCACGTTTCCCGTGGGGGGCATCGTGCAGGAGGCAGCTGATCGATGTCTCTCTCTCATCGATGTTTCTGGCTCTCTATCCCTCTCCTTTCCTCTCTGTAAAAAAATCAATAAAATATATTTAAAAAGAAAATCTCTCCAGGGACTGCCACGTCCCCTCTTCACCCCATGAGCGAGCACTCCTGTTTGGATTTTTTTTTGGGGGTGGGGGGCTGAGTACCGGGCATGATAAAATAGGGCTCTCTAGGCCCCGCCCCTCCTTCAGGGGGTCTGGGATGGAAAAGGTGGTCAGGAGACTCTCAGTGTGTCGGGGGATCGATCCGGGACAGGGACTCCCCAGCAGCGGAGGGCCACTCTTCTTCTTGCTGGGGGTAGTGACCAGGGGGCTCTTCCTCCTTGGAGGCCATGGGGACCATAAGGTGCACCCCCTCCCCCCATTGCTGTAGCCAAACTCACTGTCAGACCAGGAAACGAGCTTGACAGAGTGGCCACTGAGGGCAACGCCAGGCCCAGCCTCAAAGGTGGAGGAGTGGGTGTCACTGTTCAAGGGGCAGGAGACCGCCTGGTCCTCAGTGTAGCCCAGGATGCCCTTGAGGGGGCCCTCTGATGCCTGCTTCGCTACCTTCTCCATGTCATCGTATTTGGCAGCTTTCTCCAGAGGCAGGTCACATCCACAACAGACACACTGGGGGTGGGGACACGGAAGGCCATACTAGTGAGCTTCCCCTTCAGCTCAGGGATGACCGTGCCCACGGCCTTGCAGCGCCAGTAGAAGCAGGGATGGTGTTCCAGCAGCCCCTCGGCCATCACGCCACAGCCTTCCGGAGGGGCCACCCATGGTCTTCTGAGTGGTGGTGATGGCATCGACTGTGGCTATGAATCCCTCTACGATGCCCAAGTTGTCATGGATGACCTTGGCCGGGGGATTGGGGGACGGGGAGAGTGGCAAGCAGTTGGTGGTGCAGGAGGCACTGCTGACAATCTTGACCGGGTTGTCATACTTGTCACGGTTCACACCCATCACTAACACGGGGCGTCCGCAGAAGGGGCAGAGATGATAGCCCTCTTAGCTCTGCCCTTCCAGTGAGCCCCAGCCTTCTCCGTGGTGGCGAAGACCCCAGTGGACTCCATGACATGCTCAGCGCCAGCATCCCCCCCTCCCCCATTTGATGTTGGCGGGACCTCGCTCCTGGAAGATGGAGATGGACTTCCCATTGACGACAAGCTTCCCGTTCTCGGCCTTGGCCGTGCCTATGAGCTTGCCATGAGAAGAATCGCACCGCAACATGCAGACCCTGTAGTTGAGGTCAACGAAGGCGTCACTGATGGTGACAATGTCCACTTCGCCGGAGTGAAAAGCAGCCCTGGTGACCAGGCACCCACTGCCGCCACCTCCGTTCATGCTGACCTTCACCGCGGGGTCTCGGGGCTGGCACTGTGCAGGAGGAGAGGCTGTCTGACCAACAGGAGGAGCGGCAGACAGCCTCCTGTTGGGATTTAGTTTGGCGGGACATTTATCAAGACTTCTCAGTGTTTACCACCTATGGCCCACAGACCCATGGCCGAAGAAGCCATGTTGGTAAATACCTCAAGGAATCCCTACAACAGTACCGTAAGCACTGAGAAGAGAATTAGCCCACAACCTCATCAGAGTAAAACTTGTAGAGCATTGAAATATCCGGGCTGGGGGATCTACAGATACAGAAAAGAATCCCAGCTCTACTGCTCAATAGGCACATGACCTTGAATAAATTTACTGTGTTTTTCTCTGAGTCTCCCAAATGGAGGTGATGGTACATCTCTCAAATTATGCCTTGAGTGCTCCATAAACGGAGCCAAAATGAATGTCAATCATTATGTACTCTACACCATGATAGATGAAAAGATCAACATTCTTAACTTAAAGTTTTAAAAGAAATATGCCTATTTTTAAAGTATAAAATAGTAAATGAAAAGTCTTCCCATTCCTATCTCTAGTCCCAGTCCCTAGAGCAGCAGTTCTCAACCTGTGGGTTGCGACCACTAGCAGGGTCACCTAAGACCTTTGGAAAACACAGATATTTACATTACGATTCATTAACATAGCAAAATGACAGTGATGAAGTAGCAACGAAAATAATTTTATGGCTAGGGATCACCACAACATGAGGAACTGTATTAAAGGGCCGCGGCATCAGAAAGGTTGAGAACCACTGTCCTAGAGGTTAACGCACTTCATTTCTGTTTTTAATTCTTTAGGTGATTAGTGCTATGGTTTTGATTGTGAACACTAGTCTCTCTTGGTTCATCAGCTTCATAGAATATCTATGAAAGCTTTCTAAAACTTTGACTTACACCTGTTTACCAATTCTTTTTTTTTAAATATATTTTACTGATTTTTCACAGAGAGGAAGGGAGAGGGACAGAGAGCTAGAAACATCAATGAAAGAAAGACTTCAATCAGCTGCCTCTTGCAAGCCCCCTGCTGGGGATGCGCCCACAACCAAGGTACAGGCCCTTGACCGGAATCAAACCTGGGACCCTTCAGTCCGCAGACCGATGCTCTATCCACTGGGCCAAACCGGTTTCGGCTGTCTACCAATTCTTCTATCGCTTTGCTGTTTATAGCGTAATTCGTTTTTATGGGTGGATACTGTTCCGCATTGACTTTCTCCTGTTACCATTCATGCCACTTCACTTTTCCCTCATGCTTCCTATTCCTATGAGCGCACTGCCCTCTGGGAGAAGCCCGGCTCTGTCTTCCAGCTCACTCACTCTGTCTTCAGCCTTGTCCATTCTTCTCATTTACTTTTTTTTTTTTTAATGATCAAAACTTAAATTCCGGGTTCTCTAGTCAACACTTGGCCGCAATTACCTGTAGTGGATGCTGTGAGCGCCACCCAGTTCCCTCCACCCTCAGGACCGAGGCACTAGGTAAGCGTCCCCCTTCATGGAGACACCTCTGTGCTCTCCCCTCCTCGGAGTTGTAAATTACCAAAGCATCTGCGTGTCTTCCGTGTCCTTACAACTGCACCCCTTTCCTCAACCGCGCCCCCTTTCCTCCTGAAGACATTCTCTACGGAGTCCACAGGCTTTTCTGCCCCATGTTTCCCAGGACCCCCTTTCATTACCCTGTAGTCATACCCTCTCTTTCTCTTTCTCTAATACCTCGGTTTTTGCTAAGACTCCTTTTTTTTTTTTAACTGAAATACATAAAAGCAAATAATTTTTTTCCAGGAAGTATGAACGGGAGGTAAGCTTTTCTGAGAAACCGTATGACCAATACGGCTGCCAACCGCCTTGGAGTTGCCAACCCAGAAGGAAATCTGCCCTCATTCCCTGCCTCTCCCAGGGCCTTCCACACAGGGAGCGCTTTGCTCTCCTTTTGTTTCTCTTCAACTCACACATTCCGGCCCCTCCTCTGTGGGCTCCTTTGCTCCTCTCCCCTCTTCCATCTGACCTTCAAATGTTTGGTTGCCTCGGGACTTGGCCCGGGTCCTGTCCCGATCCTTCCAAAACAATCTGTTTCTGTCCCATAGCCTTAAATACCATGGAAATGTGGATGGCCCACATCACATCTCACTGCCAGACATTTCCATGAACCACGGGCTCCTATATCCATCGGCCCGCTTTGTTTTTCCACTTTCACGTGAACCTTGACTACAACCCAACCCTCCCCAAACCCCAAGCTCCACCTTCTCCCCCATCTCAGTGACACCACGGTCCACCCAGAACCTGTCTCATGCCAATGCCCTTCCACGGTGATCTTCCAGAAGGAGAAATGAGGTAATGTCACTTCCCTCCTTAAAACTCTTGAGTGGGAACTCATGGCTAATGAACTCCAATGAACATAAGTCACCCCCACTACCCCATGACTGCAGGACAAGTGTTATCTGGGTTCTTCTGTCTAACTGACTCCAGCTCTTGCCACTCTCTTCCCTGATGAGGGATTCCCACCCTCTGGTCCAGCCACCCAGGCCTTTGCTTTGTTCCTAGGACAGAGCAAGCTTGTGACTACCTCAGGACCTTTGCACTCACCCTCTTCTCTGCCTGGAAGTCACTTACCTGGCTCCCCGGCATAGCTAGCACTTTCTTGTACTTTAGACTTTGGCTCTAGTTTCCCCTCAAGTAGGTCTACCTCGCCCACCTATCTAAAGCAGAACCGCCCACACTCCGCGTAGCTCAGCCCATTTATTTTGGTCACTGCTCTCTCACAAGCAATCATCTTAGTAGGTAAGCTTGGAAGCTCGATATATTAGACAGTACCAGGTCACTCTCCATTAGCTGCTCAGTGCTATATATAACCTGGGAGTCTGGTAGAGGGCCCGGCATACTGTCTGCTGTCCGTAAATACGGGTTTACTGAGCCCAGCCGGTGTGGCTCAGTGGTTGAGTGTTGACCTACGAACCAGGAGATCACAGTTCGATTCCCGGATTAAGCACACACCTGGATGGTGGGCTCCATCCCCAGTGTGGGCATGCAGGAGCCCAGCAATGATTCTCTCATCAATATTTCTATCTCTCTCCTTTCCTCTCTGAAATCAATAAAAAATATATTTTTAAAATACAGTGGTACCTCGAGATACGAGTTTAATTCGTTCCATAACCTTGAGGCGTGGGAAACTATGAGACACTCGAGTTGTGGTAAACTGGTGGGTCGTGTGCAGTGGGCCGATCCGCACGATGACTCCTATCTCAACTGTTGCTCGTATTTCAAAGCAAAAATCGCTCCCTCGACGGCTTGTATCTCAAAAATCTCGTATGTTAGGGCACTCGTATCTCGAGGTACCACTGTATGGGTTTATTGAATGCACGTTATAGTGTTTTGAGAATGAGACCAGGCCCCGCCCTGCTTGATATGCATTATCATGACGATTGTATGTGTGCAGTGGAAACCCATATGTGACGGAGATGCTTCACGGAGGGCTGACGTGGGAATTCAGATGAGTATAACCATGAGGAAAAGGAGGTGGAGGAAGCTTGCTGGAGCCCAGCAAACGGCATGAGCAAAGGCCTGGAGGTGTGCCATGTTTAAACTGTTTACTCAGAGAGTTTTCCAGAGAGAGGAACATTAATACCGATGCAGAGAATTTGGGGCAAGAAAAGTCAAGACCAAAATAACATCAGATGGTGGCGAGAGTTTTAAATGTAAGCAGAAAATGCAATTTCACAAATAGGGCTCATTGAAGCTACTGGTAATGAGAAGCATATATAGTAACAACCGCCACCTGGGTTCTGCAGGTGTGAGTTAACCTCAGAAAAATGTGGGGGAGAAGTAGTTTGCAATGAACCACGGCTCTGAGCTCCAGAGCAGGCATAAACGAGGTGATGTCAACAACCACTTACATAATTTCCTTTCACCTTCGTGTGACAGACAGACACACACGCTCCGGACCAGGTAGTGGGACCAGAAAAAAAGAAATTTCTGGGGACCTAAAAGAGACCACTGTCTGATCAAAGAAAAAGGTACCTCAAGAATCGCCATTCTAGCCCTGACTGGTTTGGCTCAGTGGATAGAGCGTCGGCCGGCGGACTGAAAGGCCTAGGTGCGATTCCGGTCCAGGGCATGTACCTTGGTTGCGGGCACATCCCTAGTGGGAGGTGTGCAGGAGGCGGCTGATGGATGTTTCTCTCTCATCGATGTTTCTAACTCTCTATCCCTCTCCCTTCATCTCTGTAAAAAAAGCAATAAAATATATATTTTTTTAAAAATCGTCATTCTAGGATTTTAAGAAAAGAGGAATCTTCCAGGTAACCTCAGTAAATATGCAAATGGTTATTTAAAGCAATGCAGACTGTTTCCCCAAGTCAACGGGAAAGTCTGCGCTGAACCCACTGTCCGTGCGAGTCCCCACGTGGGCTGCACAGAGCAAACCAGTCCAGATTGCGGACTCCGTGGGAAGCGCCCGTGAAGCTGCTGTCATCGGTATGTGAAAGATATCCCTTCATTATAAGCTTGCTCTGGCTGAGACCGGTTTGGCTCAGTGGATAGAGTGTCGGCCTGCGGACTGAAGAGTCCCAGGTTCGATTCCGGTCGGGGGCATGTACCTTGGTTGTGGGCACATCTCCAGTGGGGGGCACGCAGGAGGCGGCTGATGGATGTCTCTCTCTCATCGATGTTTCTGACTTTCTATCCCTCTCCCTTCCTCTCTGTAAAAATCAATAAAAATATATTAAAAGGAAAAAAAAAGCTTGCTCTGCTTATGGGTTAGTTTTCAAAAAACACCACAAATTGAAAAGAAAACAATTACATCCCACCAGGTTCCACATAGATATCAACAAGCATCGTGAACACTTAAACTAGGATCACCTATGTTGCATGTATCTCCACTAATGGGAAGGCTCTACATTGTGCATTTTTTGTAGATATGGGTCAGTTTTAAGTTTTCTTCCCAATACATATAAAAAAACTGTCATCTTCTTAGACTAAAATCAAGAATGAAAAGCTACGGGGAATTTAAAATCTCCTTTTCTATGAAAGTCACCATAATTCCTGGGTTTTGTAAAATAATTTTAAGTTTTTGACCAAGATTTTGAGAATTCAATTATTCTGTTGTCATACAGAGCTTCTTCTTCTTCTTCTTCTTTTTTTTTTTTTAAAAAAAACCTTTTTAGACTTACTGGTATTGTAATTAAATCTTCAATAGTTATTTGCACTAAGTGGAGTCTATTGTTATTGGCTGACTTATGTGCCATAAAATCTATGATCTTGAGTTCTTTATTTCACTTTCCCATTCAGATGAAATATACCTTTTTATAGCTAATAACCTATTTTCCTTACACATCTAGGATACTTTTAAGTCAACTTTGCACTTCAGGAAGGCAGTCTTCATGCGATAAAATTCTTTTGTTGCAATTTTTTCCCTCAAAGCCCTGCCAATACTTTATCTTTCTCAAATCCTATCACAGGAGAAAATACTGAGGCCAGAATGGTTTTTATCCTTAGTGCATAACCCACTTTTGTGCTTACTGGCTTGCTTTCTTCCTTTCTTTCTTTCTTTTCTTCCTTTTCTTGTGGTTTGTGTAGATCAAGTATTTTGTCAGGATGTATCTACATTTTCTCAGACTGTGTCGAGCCCTCCTGAGTTGAATTCCCCAGTACTTCTGGTCCGGGAGATGTTTTTACGCCTTATTATATTTGTCTGCTTTTTTCCCTCTTGCTCCGTCGTTGACTGCTTCGGCTGCACTCCATAACTGCTTGGTTGAGTGTATTGTCTATCCAGACCCTTACCACCTTGTGTCTTATTTTTTCTCTATATTCTCTTTCTCTGTTTTTCGGGAGTTTCTTTCATCGTGCCGTGCCCTCTATTACTGACCCGGCTTTCCGAACTGGCGGTTGATTCTGTGTTCTCCCAGTAACTGCTGTGATTTGGGGTTCGTGTTCTTGAATCCCTTCCTCACCTCACCCATCTCCCTCTTCACGGCGGGCTCTGTTTCTGGTTTTTCTCCGCTGTTTTTCATTTTTTTTTTCATGAAGGCGAGAGCTCCTTTCATCCTGTGGAAGTTGACAGTGTCTAGTAATTGCTCTCGGTGTCTGAAATAAAGCCATTTCAGAGGCTGTTATTTCTTTTTTCCCCTTTGAAGTGTTTAGCATCATGTTTGACATTCTTTAACCTTAGTAATCCCTTTCTCCCGTGTGTGTGTGTGTGTGTGTGTGTGTGTATATATATATATATTTTTTGGCTTGCCTATCCATCTCAGAGGAAGAGAAATCGATCAGAGCCCCCTCTTGGGTCTTAGCAACCAGCATTCAAACAGTGTAAGATGAAAGCCAGCCGCTCTCCGCTGTGACAGAGGGGCAGGCCTTGAATGAGCCACTGATTGTCCTTTCCAATCCCATCGCGTCGGCCTTAGCGCTACAGAGCATCCTTCCCACCCTGCAGTGATAGGTCGCTAGACAATCTTGGCATTCGGTGTCCGCTATCCCCCTCCCCCCGGCATCTTTCTCGGGTGTTATTTTGGGAAGTCGGAAGGAGCCACTTGGGGACAATCACCTCACGTCCTTCCTCCCCACCCCCCCTCCGTGGAAGTCACCTCCTGCAGACCAATTTCTCCGGGCGCGGAACAGCTCCTGAGCGGTAAGAGCATCCACTGCGGATGCTCTCGCCTGGACCTCCACCTTGCGCTCCGGAGAAAATCGCCCTGCTCTCCCCAGCAGCCCTCAACCGGCCTTTTTCTTGGTGCCGGTTGTGCCCAGTAAATGGTCAATAATAAAGCCCGAGAAGTCTTTCTCCTGAAGGCGTTCTGTGAGCGCTCGCTTGGAGAGGGCACCTCCCAAGGGCGAGGGTGAGGATGGTTCCCAGGCAACAGAGCCAGGCTATTCGGTCTCGAATTTGCCCTTGGCCTGGCCTTTCAATGCTGTGATCAAAGTCGCAAGCGAAATGCTTGGTTTGCCAACCTCCCAAACCGGCGGTCGGCAAACTCATTAGTCCGCAGAGCCAATATCAACAGGACGACAACGATGGAGATTTCTTTGGAGAGCTACATTTTTAAAAATATATATTTTATTGATTTTTTACAGAGAGGAAGGGAGAGGGATAGAGAGTTAGAAACACCGGTGAGAGAGAAACATCGATCAGCCGCCTTCTCCATGCCCCCTACTGGGGATGTGCCCGCAACCAGGATACATGCCCTTGACTGGAATCGAACCTGGAACCTTTCAGTCCGCAGGCCGACGCTCTATCCACTGAGCCAAACTGGTTTCGACTGAGAAACACATTTTTTTAAACTTCAACTTCTTCTAACGCCACTTCTTCAACATAGACTCGCCCAGGCCGTGGTATTTTGTGGAAGAGCCATACTCAAGGTGCCAAAGGGCCGCCTGTGGCTCTCGAGCCACAGTTTGCCGACCACTGTCCTAAAACAAATCTATGCAAGTGCCTTTCCGCGTTCCTGACCATGTCTGTTTTCTGTCAGGTTCTCCGATGCTTCAACATCCGGGCCTTGCTAACCTGGAGGGACTGCCCACCCAGGACTGGCCAATTCCTGGAGCGGGTAAAGGCACTGATCGCTTCTTTCAAAGACAAACTAACCAATCCAACCCTCATCTCCAGCACCTCCTCCATCCCGGTCCCCACTCTGGCCACATGCCCTAATCACCACAGCACCGGAGACTAGACAACTAGGGATAGGATCCTCTGCTCCAGGACCCGGTCAGTTCATCCCAACCAGCCAATCCCTCTGCTCCAGGACCCGGTCAGTTCATCCCAACCAGCCAATCCCTCTGCTCCAGGACCCGGTCATTTCATCCCAACTAGCCAATCCCTCTGCTCCAGGACCCG
>JAAGEH010000337.1:4378214-4394799 GCA_011751065.1 Lasiurus cinereus
GCTCCAGGACCCGGTCAATTCATCCCAACTAGCCAATCCCTCTGCTCTAGGACCCGGTAATTCATGCAAACTAGCCAAGAGGCATGGGGCTCTCTTGTCGCGGACAGAATCAAGGAAGCGGGGCAGGGAGCAAAGAGGAAGAGATAGGGAAGGCCCCAGAGCTACCTCCAATCCTACCAGCACATAACCCTCTAATCCAGCGGTTCTCAACCTGTGGGTCTCGACCCCTTTGGGGGTCGAACGACCTTTCCCAGGGGTCGCCTAAGACCATCAGAAAACACCTATTTCCCATCGTCTTAGGAACCAACACGCCGCTCCTCGGTGTAGCCAAGTGTAGCCATGTAGTTTACTGTTGTCCTAGGAAGACTGTTGCCCATGCTACACCACGATTCAAGACAACATTTCATTTATTTGTCATTAGAAATAAATATTTCACAATGTATAATTACATATTGTTTTTGTGATTCATCCCTATGCTTTAATGATGTTCCATTTGTAACAACGAAAATACATCCTGCCTATCAGATATTTACATGACAGTTCATAACAGTAGCAAGATGACAGCGATGAAGTAGCCACGGAAATCATTTGATGGTTGGGGGTCACCACCCCATGAGGAGCTGTCTGAAAGGGTCGCGGCCTGAGGAAGGTGGAGAACCACTGCTCTCATCAGTGCTCGGGCGTTTCAGTCTCAGGTTCTAGACTCGGCACCAGGAGGTCCCAGAGCATCCTCCAGCCCAGCCGGCCTGGGCAGAGGGGACCAGGAGGCAGGCTGCGTGCCGAGGGCATGTGCGTTCACAGGTGGAGCCATGCCAGCTGATGGCCACGGTGCAGGCTGGGCGTGGCCTCCCCCTGGTTTCAGCTCCCTGTCCCTTCCTTCTGGCCACTGACTTTTACTCTCAGCCTTTCTATTCTGACATCAAACGCAGCATTTCTTTTGTGCCCGCTTAATTCTGTCTTTCTCACAAATTGACTTTTCCCCAGGGCTGACAGGCGCGCGTGGCGTTCGGGGGGAATTATCTCTTCCTCCCGCAGTGGCACGGCGACCTGCCGGGCCGGGCTCCGCTTCCACGCAGGAGCCGCTGGCCCGCACTCACCGGGCGAGGTGGGGGGTGCAAGGCTTTCCGTGAAGGTCACGGACCAGCAAAGGCTATTTTGGCTCCTTCGCGGTTCGACGGACTATGCTTCCTTTTTTATTAACAAGCCCCTGCTTTTCTCCCTCCAAGTTCTGGGTGAATTCACGGGTGGCGGGGTGACAGCTTATTCGTCCGGGAGAATCAGAAATGAAATGACTAACCGGGCAATTATGGGAGAATTCTGTGCCTACGTTCTCCTCGAAGATTAAACTTCCAGTGTGATTGGAAGTGGGTTACGGTCCTAGAGATTTTTAATAATGACGAACTAGTCATTACGAACGCTCCAAGGATAAATGTTAAGTCAGCGTCTGTGCTCTGCCAGGCACTGCCCTAGGTCCCGGGCAGGTGGCAGTTAACAGACAGAATTCCTTCTGTCACAACTGAAATTGCTGATCGCTTTGCCACGAAAGGAAGAAGGGCAAAGTTACCAAAAGCTACTCGTATCTCGAGGTACCACTGTATTTGTGTGGAAGGGATTAGAGAGAATCATGCTCCATCCAGCAAGGTGCTATGTCATTTTCAAAACCGAGAGATAACAGTCCTGACATCCATCCAATGTGGGTTAATTCATTCCCACACCTGGCCTTGCAGGCGGCTGAAGGAGAAGAAGGCTCCTCGGAGTTGTGCCTGGGAGACACGTAGGTGCCAGAGCCAGAGCGGGTGAGGGCAGAGGGTTTTTGAGGCATAAACGCGGCGCTGCTTCTGGCACCTCCGCCTTGAACTCCGCAGGCACCGCACCCTGAACCGGTGCAGCTGCCGCACGGTGACGGACGGCTGTCGGCCCGAGGGCTCGCCGTTCTCCGGCTCCTGGGACGGTGTCCGTGGGAAGCTGGCTGAGGCCGGGTCAGCGCCCGCTGGCTGCATGCCAGGTGGAACCAGCCACGGCTCGTTTGAGAACCAGAGTTTCCAAAGCACGTTCCTTCTGCAAGCAGGTGGCACGCCGTCACTCTCCGGGACACCACAGTCGAACCCTGGGTGATGGTGATGAAACACCTAACCTCATCCCTGTCCTAAGGCAGGACAGTTTTTTATTTTCTTTCCTCTTTGTGATCCTCACCAGAGGGCTTTTCCGTTGATTTTTAGAATAAGTGGAAAGAGCTGGGGAGGGGGGAAGGGGGAGGAGAGAAAAAGAGAGAAACATCAATGTGAGAGTAACACATCGACTGGAGCCAGATCAAATCTGTAACCCTCTGGTGCTCAGGCCTATACCCTAACCACTGAGCCATGCCAACAAGGGCATTTTTTAAAAAGTAAAACAGCCAGTAAATCTTGTTACAGTGGACCTCGAGATACGAGTTTAATTCGTTCCATAACCTTGAGGCGTGGAAAACGATGAGATGCTCGAGTCTCGGTAAACGGGTGGGTCGTGTGCAGCCGGCCGATCCGCGCGATGACTCCTATCTCAACTGTTGCTCGTATTTCAAAGCAAAAATCGCTCACTCGACGGCTCGTATCTCAAAAAAATCTCGTATGTTAGGGCACTCGTATCTCGAGGTGCCACTGTATTTGTGTGGAAGGGATTAGAGAGAATCATGTTCCATCCAGCAAGGTGCTATGTCATTTTCAAAAATGAGTAGCTGCTCAAAAGTGTCTAGAAAGTTCCCTCTCCCTCATGTTTGGCAGAGATAGTCTTGCCCGAACCAAAGAGCCAAGGTCAAGGGCGAGGGCAGGCGGGACCGCCTCCCCTGAAGTGTGGCAGCAACGTGCACTGTGCCAGGCACAGAGTGGATGTCGGTTGACCCATGACCAATGGTGACTTGTTCCTGAATGCACGCCCGACGCCTCCAGGAGACGCCCCGGGAATCTTTGGGGTGGGCGCTTGGCGGGAAGCAGGCCTCGTGGGAGCTGATGTTTCCTCCGTCAGAGAGGCTGCGACCCATTTCTTTGCCAAACACCTTGCTAATGCTTAGGGTGGCGTCCCTAGGATTCTGCTGCCCAATCCAAAGTCACAGGCACCCCTCTGTCTTCTTGCATGAGTTCCACAGGTTTGGCTGTAACATTCAAACCGTCGATCCATTTGGAGTTAATTTTTGTACATTATTTCTTTTCTTTTTTTGTTTGTTTTGTTTTCAGAGATGCAAGAATCCAATTTGTTTAAGTAACACATGTGAACATGCATCAGCTGGTTCCTAGGGTGTCAAAGAAGGGGCGCCTTTAGGCAACAGGGTTAGTAGGTTTTGAGTCTGTGGGGTACACATTCCGTGATCAACACACATCGGAAGCTTCCTGGATCAAACTGTGGTCAAACAACGTTCAGCATCTCACCTCCACCTCCTCCTGGCGAAGGAATATTTCTCTCATTTCGCTTATGAATATTCATGCCTTCTTTCCATTCTGGCTCTACAAGCTGTTTCTAACGGTGCTGCTTATGTAAGCCAGCTTTTGTTCCTCATTAAAAAAATCTGCTTTCTCCACGGGCATGCGGACACACACACACACACACACACACACACACACAAACACACACACACACTACACTACCTCTTCCTCATATAGTCACCTTGTATGGACACAAATGTCCCTACCATTCTCAGCACTCACCTTTGAGTCACACACACACCGGGGCTCCCAGTTGTTGATACAGGCCCATTCCAGAATGAGGACCCGTGGGTGAGAAGGGAGGAAATCACAGGGGGGAGGAAGGGCGAGATAACACATAGAGCAGCGGTTCTCATCCTGTGGGTCGCGACCCCTTTGGGGATCGAATGACCCTTTCACAGGGGTCGCCTAAGACCATTGGGAAATGCAGATATTTACATCACGATGCATCACAGTAGCAAAATTTCATGGTTGGGGGTCACCACCACATGAGGAACTGTATGCAAGGGTCGCGGCCTTAGGAAGGTTGAGAACCACTGCCCTAGAGTTTTCACAGAGAAATGGGAGATGTCGCCATGGAGCGAGCACACGGTGCAAGCCCCACGTTGGCATGCTAAACGCAGGCGCTGCATCCGCTCTGTGCATACGGCGAGATCGGGTTGTGGGGAAAATGCAGGTTTTGCATTTTCCCCACAAAATGAGTGAGTGGGGGTTGGCGGGGACTGGCCTTCTGATGCTCATTCCAGAATGCACCGACGCCTGCCGGAGGCGGAGGCAGTGCTGTCTGTCTGCTCTCCTCTGCATTCTGTCAGCAGCAGAGTGAGGGGTCCCCTCCCTCTCTGGATGGCTCGGAAGGCAGCAGCCTAGCAGGTACTTCTGATCGATCATCAAGTAACTCCCTTAGCTGTAACCCGTGTGGCTCAGTGGACAGAACGTCAGCCTGTGGACTGAAGGGTCTCAGGTTCGATTCCGGTCAAGGGCATGTACCTTGGTTGCAGGCACATCCCCAGTGGGGGGCGTGCAGGAGGCAGCTGATCCATGTCTCTCTCTCATCGATGTTTCTAACTCTCTCTATCCCTCTCCCTTCCTCTCTGTAAAACATCAATAAAATATATTTAAAAAAAAAAGTACCAGAGTTTGGAATCCTGAGCGTAAGGGGCCCGGGAACGCAGAGAGGGAGGGAGGGAGAGGAGCCGTGGAGGTGGGGGTGCTGGGGTGTCCAGAAGCTTTCGTGGGGACTGTAGGTTAGGACTGTGTAGTAGAGAATGAAAACAATTTCTTTTTAAGTAAAAGGGGGGGAAAAAACTAGAGAGGGCACACCACCTGCGAGGGAGGAAGGACAGGGACTGAGCTGATGGAGGACCTGGCACTGGCAGAGGCCTCGCGGTGCCCCAGGCGGTTAACAATGCTGGAAACGGGTGGATGACCTCCGGGGGAGTTTAACCACGTTCTTGGTCACACCACCTCGCAGCAGTCTCAGCGTTGGGATCGAAAGTTCGGGGTCTTTCCCCAGCAGCACGCGCTGCAGCTGCTGTCCACAGGCAGCCCGAGTCAGGCCCGTGCTCCCCGGCACCCCACTTCCCCCCTCCTGCTCCCTCTCCCACCGGAAAGACGGCGCAGTTAGAGAACCACCGCTGCACGACGTGCTGATTCTCAGAATCATTCAGGCCAGCGGTTCTCAACCTGTGGGTTGCGACCCCTTTGGGGTTCGAACGACCCTTTCACAGGGGTCGCCTAAGACCATCGGAAGATGCAGATATTGACATCACGATGCATCACAGTAGCAACATTTCATGGTTGGGGGTCACCACCACATGAGGAACTGTATGCAACGGTCGCGGCCTTAGGAAGGTTGAGAACCACTGATTTAGGCATTAAAAGCAATGACCTGGCCCAACTGTGTGGCTCAGTGGTTGAAAGTGGACCTATGAGACAGGAGGTCATGGTTCGATCCCCAGTCAGGACACATGTCTGAGTTGCGGGCTCCACCCCCAGTGTGGGGTGTGCAGGAGCCAGCTGGTCAATGATTCTCTCTCATCGTCAATGTTTCTCTCTCTCTCTCTCTCTCTCTCTCTCTCACTCCTCCCCCCACTCCTCTCTGAAATCCATCAAAGCATGTATGTTTTTTAAGTGAGGATTTGGGTTTAGAAAGCATTTCACTCAGTCATGGCCAGCGCCCAGGAGTTCAAACCAACAGAAAGCAGAGGGGAGAAACGTGGTCCCCGCTGAGGGAAGGGAAGAAGCAGAGAGGAATGTCAGATCGCAAAGAACCAACCACGTGCAGACGAGGGGGCTCATGTGTGGCCGCTGTGTGGGCCTGCTCCAACACCTCCACCCTTCCTTCCTGCACACACCCCACCTCCGGGGGAGGGGAAGGTGATGCAGAGGGACACACCTTTTTCTGGTGACCCCCGCCCAGATGAAACAGTCACTTTACAAATTCCAATGCCAAGAGGCAGCAGCCATAGCCGATCAGCCACACCGACACCCCTCCGATGGCAATTGGCAGAGAGGGGTTTTGTGAGGGACCCCACTTTTCTGGCAAACAGGGAGTTAGTGACAATCTCCAGGCAGGAAAGCTGAAGGAGCTGCAGAGCGCCAGGCTGGCTGCCCCCTAAGAATAGAGCCCCCCACACCCAGTGGCAGGCCCGCCTGTCAGCTCCCCATCTGCAGGGCTGCCCCTGGCTCAGAGTGGGGCGGGGGGGGTGGGAACCTGCTTCCTCACCTCCCCATCTTCCCAGCACAACCACACCCCACCCTCAGCGTGCCTGGGGTTCTCCCGTGCAGAGAACAGACCTCGATTCCACGCGGGTTTTCGCTTCTGCCTCCACGGAACAAGGTGCCCGAGTGAATCACTGTTACTGCGGCCTGATCCCGGCCACTTAGCCAGGTGACAAATGATGGATCCAGGCTGGAGATAAATCTCCTGCCCGCTCTGACTCGCCGATTCCGCAAACCAGAACCGTCTCGGGCTGATTTAGCAAACCATCCCCAGGGGCCGCGGGCGGAAGACAAACGCGCAGTGTAGGGGCAGAGTTCCTGTCTCCCCTGCCCCCGAGTTTGTCTTCCCGATGCTGTGAGCAGCTCTCCCACCTCCCAGGTCCTGCGGGTGCTCTGCCTTCTTCTGATGCCGGTTTGAACAGGTTCCCCCAAGCACCCCCTGGGGACACGGCTCCCTTATTGGACACTGCACTGCTGGGCAGGCCAGGCCCAAGGGAGTTCCAGGAACTTCTAGGATCAGCCTCATTAGCTAGGTGTGTTTTTTCTATCTCTTAATGAGAGAGAGAAAGAGAGAGAGAGAGAGAGAGAGAGAGAGAGAGAGAGAGAGAGAGAGAGAGAAGAGTAAAGAGAAAGCAGTAAGAGTGCATTTCAGGCAGGTGCCTGCAGAACAAATCTTTAAATATTTTTCTTTCCCCTTCAGCAGTCCTTCCAATCAGTGTCTTGTTTCCCATTCCTCATGGCTCGCTGCTTGCAGGGAGCAGATTTCCGGGGTAACCACGTGAGCAGTGCCCCTGAGGCCCAGCCACTACCAGCTCCTCGACCTCTGCCCCCCCGGACTGGCTCTGCACGCCTGGCTGTGCCCTCTCTCTCCTGCACGGCCTCCTCCTGGAACACCCAGCATCCCCATGGCCTGGCCGTGTCCAGATGTGGCAGCCACACGCATCAGTGAACATCTGGAGGCAGCAGCCAGGTGCGGGGCCTGGTTCCTTCCTCCCACCCCGGGCCGTGTCCCCGGCTCCCCCTGTCGCCTGCTGAGGGTGAACCACCAGGGGGATGAGTGCCACCACCGGCGGCAGCCGGTTTCTTCCTCCACAGGCTGACGTGCGTTCCAGCCAGGCCTCTCGGAGGCGGCTGGCCCTCGGGGAGACTCCGGGAGAAGGCGTGTCACGAGCTCTCAGCTGCAGGGATGGAGGCGTGCTCTGCTGTTCTCTCTGTGTGTGTGTGTGTGTGTGTGTGTGTGTGTGTGTGGGTGTTTAATGTACAGTGGTACCTCGAGATACGAGTTTAATTCGTTCCGTCACCTTGAGGCGTGGGAAACTATGAGACGCTCGAGTCACAGTAAACTGGTGGGTCCTGTGCAGCCGGCCGATCCACGCGATGACTCGTATCTCAAATATTGCTCGTATTTCAAAGCAAAACTCGCTCGCTCGACGCCTCGTAGCTCAAAAATCTCTTCTGTTAGGGCACTCGTATCTCGAGGTACCACTATATTTTTATTGATTTCAGGGAGGAAGGGAGTGGGAGAGAGAGAGATAGAACCATCAAGGAGGAGAGAGAATCACTGATCACTGCCTCCTGCACGCCCGCTCCTGGGGATCGAGCCCCTAACCCCGGCACGTGCCTGACCAGAATCAAACCGTGACCTCCTGGTTCAGAGGTCAACCCTCAACCACTGAGCCACTCTGGTGGGGCTGTTATTTTTCATTTAGATTAATTACCTCTCCTCCTCCTCCTCCTCTTCCTTTCCCTCCTCCCTCCTTCTTTCTTCTCCTTCTCTTCCTCCTGCCTGACCCGGAATCAAACCGTGACCTCCTGGCTCAGAGGTCAACCTCACTGAGCCGGCCCGGTGGGACTGCCTGCTGTTCCTTGCGCAATAGCGGCCGTGCCCATCTCACCGCCGGTGCCTCCTCACACCGATGGCCACTCCCCCGAGGAGTCTCGACTGGGCCAAAGCTACCAGCTGCCAACGTCACAAGTCCATGTCCCTGGCCAGAGGGCAATGTGGCAGTCGTTTACAACTTGCCTTTTCGTTCTGAAATAATTATACGCTCGTGAGAAGGTTCCCTGATGGTACAGAGAGGTCCCACGTTCCCGTCACTCAGCCTTCCCCCACGATACCATCCCCCACAATATCGTGCATGCACACAGTCAGGAAGTTGGCAGCATTTTTATGGCAAGGGAGGCGGGGCATCAAAAAGCCTCAGGTGTGCACATAGTAGGTGGAGTTCCTGTCCACTGTTTGTTTAGAGGATGGCTCTGACTCAGTCCACAGTGATGCTCCATGAATGACAAGAAAAGAAGGGTCCCATTGAAAGCCACTCTGGGCCACCATGAACTCTCTCACACACATGCACACACGCACACACACACATACTAAGTCTATGCCAAAAATGGTACAATATTCAGGAAGAGGGGCTTTCAAAAATGAAGGATCTTCAAATATTCTTAATACTCTAAAAAACAGATGATCTTGGCTCAGACGGGTTAATCCTGGCATCTTTTGGGGTCACCCACTTGCCTAGATGTGTTGAACACTAGTATTTTGGCTGAACGAAGCTTAGTGAGAATGGAAGGCCCAGTCTTATGAACAGTCCTGTACTCAGGGTGGGTTGGCAACATGTGGTGGGCGTTTATTACGTAGGAGGTCAGAGCTTGAATCCTCAACTCAGAGAGGTCATGCTTACGTCCCAGCCCTGCCCCTGAACAGAGGGCTGACTTGGAACAAATTACTTGATTGCTCTAAACTTCAGTTTTCTTATGCTTACACTAAGAATGACATACCAGCCGAAACCAGTGTGGCTCAGCAGATAGAGCATCCACCTGCGGACTGAAGGGTCCCAGGTTCGATTCCAGTCAAGGGCATGTACCTTGGTTGCAGGCACATCCCCATTAGGGAGCGTGCAGGAGGCAGCTGATCGATGTTTCTAACTCTCTATCCCTATCCCTTTCTCTCTGTAAAAAAATCAATAAAATATATATATAAAAAAAAGAATGACATACCACTTGATAAACTAGTGCAGCTGATTAGAAGCTTTCAGGCATACAGTAGGCACTCAATAAATTTTCACTGTTATGAGTAACGGTCTCTGCGAAAGGTATTCTGGGAAACCACAGTCATTCCGTTCGGTTTCTTGGACTTGTTTTCAAAGCTGGTCCAGATGATTGGTGAACTGTCTCCTGGTCTCCTGGTATGTAGGGGAGCTGGCTGAGAGCGACTGCTCACTATATTTGGAAAATCATTCTGATTTCCACTGTAGCTATAATTTTAAAATTTAAATGAATACTGGCCTGCTATCTGGATGGGGAACTATTTTCTATTCTTGCTCAATATCCCACAATGCATTTTATAAGTCATTGTGTAACTTCCAAATTATGAGCTGTTTGTTGATACGTTGCTTGCATCGTAACATAATCTACAATTGGGTCAGAAAGCAGTTGCAGGATTTTAAAGTCCGCAGTTAATATATCCTATGTCTATACAACCAGTCTAAAGTTAAATACGTGGAGGTCTACAGAAGCAGTTCTCAACCTGTGGGTCGCGACCCCTTTGGGGGTCGAACAACACTTTCACAGGGGTCGCCTAAGACCATTGGAAAACACAGATGCGATTCATAACAGCAGCAAAATGACAGTGATGAAGTAGCAACAAAAATAATTTTATAGTTGGGGGTCACACCACATGAGGAACTGTATTAAAGGGTCGCAGCATTAGAAAGGTTGAGAACCACTGGTCTACAGTCATCCGGGCATTAATTTCTTCAGAAATGTGACAGGGGCCATGGAAATGGCTTGTAACAATTAATTAGATACCAAGGAACATTAATTGGTTTGGAAAAGAATGTGTTTGTGGCGAAACGGAGACCCGTTACCATGGTTACCTGTGTCTTATTTATAATTGTCGGTTTTCTGTTCTTGGCAGTTGCAGGCTGGTTTAGTAACCAATGGCAAATCTACCCCTTTCAACATCAGCCCTCCTTTAGTCGATGCTTAATTAATAAATCACCGGCAACCGCCTAATTTAAGGCTTCGATGTTAGAGTCGAGTCTCCCCCAAATATGTTTCTGCTTGTTTCTAAAAGCACAGTCGACGCCCAGCGATGCCGGCACCAATTAGTAGGATGACAGAGAGAGCGGTTTATCTCAGAGCTTCCCGGCGAAGAAGAATTATCAGCAAAAGGCTTCGGCATGAAAGGGGCCCTAATTGAGGCTTTGTTGGCAGACAGCGTGATGCTTCGTAAACAGAGACGACAGTGATCTGGTGCAGAAGGCTGGCTGGTGGCTCTGACTGGAAATCATGCCTTTCAGGGCTTGGGTTTCAAAAGTAACACCTCCTGAGCACCTCCAGTCTTCTGACCTCTTTTTTACTTAAATATGTTTGATTTGAGAGAGAGAGAAGCATCGATGTGGAAGAGAAACGTCAAATCAGATGCCTGCCGCACACCCCCTATTGGTTATGGAACCCAAAACCTGTTGTGACATGGGACGACGCTCAACCCACTGAGCCACACCAGCCAGGGCTTGCCTTCTTATCCAGAGAACCGGCCCGGTGAATCACGGTGCCAGCACGAAGGTACCAAAAGCCAGTCCCCTCTGTCAAACGGTCATTGCAACGTGCACCTGTGCACACACCGAGTCTCAGAAGTATCAGAACATACGTGTTTTCACCTTGCCTCTAACCATGCAGTCTCAGACAGAGAGAAGAAACCCGAGAAGCCCTTCCCCTTCCCGGGTTAGCAGGTTGGTTGATCAACCCAGAAAAAGGACCGTTTTTAAAGGAAACGTAAATGAATACTGATCGGATGTCTGGATGGGGAACTATTTTCTAAGCATAACAGCAATGGAAGGACTTGCAAGAGAAATATCAATATACTTGCTTAAAAATGAACAACTTTCATATATTCAAAATCCTCTATCATAAAAGGGTAAGATGCAAATGAACCCTAATGGCTGAACAACCAGGAATGATGGATCGCTATGATGTGCGCTGACCATTAGGGGGCAGATGCTCCATGCGGGAGCTGCCCCCTGGTGGTCAGTGCGCTCCCCCAGGGATATCTGACTGCGGCTTAGGCCTGCTCCCCATGGACACCACCCAAGGGCTCTCGAGCTGCCAGAGGGAGGTCTGGCCACCTTAGGCCTGACCCCCCAGCTCCCAGGGAGTGGGCCTAAGTTGGCAGGTGGACATCCCCCAAGGGCACCCGGACTGCCAGAGGGCACAGGCCAGGCTGAGAGACCCCTGAGCACACACATTTTCATGCGCCGGGCCTCTGGTATAACTTAAGTGACGAACAGAAACAATATTTAGCCACCGATAGGCACAGAAAAAGCAAAATATTTTTAATATTGAATAAGTCTATATTGAAAAAAGTCACCCCACTTCTCGGAATATATCCTAAGAAACCTGACACACCCATCAGAAAGAATGTATGCACCCTATGTTCATCGCAGCACCATGTGCAATAGCTCAGATCCGGAAACAGCCCCAGTGCCCATCAGTAGACGAGCGGATAAAAAAGCTGTGGTACATTTACACCATGGGATACCACGCAGGTGTCTAGCATTGCTGTTGGCCAAAACAGGTCCAGAGACACAGAAGCATGGCACAAACTGAGGAATCTCAGAGGGCAGGCAGGGGGTGGGTGGGTGGGTGGGAGGAAAGAGACTCGTATGCATTTATGCATAAACCAGGGACACAGACATCAGGGTGGTGAGGTCCTGGGGTACAGGGCGGGGGCAGGTTGGAAGAGGTCACTGGGGGGAAGAAGGGGACATATGTAATACTTTCAACAATAAAGATTTTTTTTTAAAGAAGAATCACTAAGCATCAAACTATGAAAACACACAATTCACAGAAGGCATACAACTGGCCGAGAACTACTAGTCTACCAGGAAAACCCACGAAGCTGCTAATCTGAAAATAATAAACCTTAGAAAGACTGAAGATATGGATATACAGCGTACCTGTCACTGGCAAAGACGGCTTCAGATCTGGGCTCTGCAGATGATCTGGATTCACACTCCGGTTGCATGCCCTAGGGGAAGTCACGAGTCAGTTTCTCATCGGCAAATGGGCATCACACCTACTTTATGTTGTTAGGGACGAAGTTAGGTGAAATTTCAAACATAAAGCATTTAGGATAGTGCCTGGCACATAAGACATCAAAACGAAAAAACAAACAAAAAAAAGGTATCAGTTTGATCTACCAATTGAAATAAAGCCAGAAAGCAATATGGCAATACTTAACCAAAACCCTTAAAAAGGGTTGAGCCTATTGTTAGGAACCTGTTGCAAGAAAGTACCATATTTTCTGGCGTATAAGACAACTTTTTAACCCAGGAAAATCTTCTCAAAATCAGGGGTCGTCTTATACACCGGGTGTCATCTTATAGAGCGAGTATATCCCAAAGTCTATATTTTAACTGGAAAAGTTGGGGGTCGTCTTATGCGCCCAGTTGTCTTATATGCAGGAAAATATGGTAATCTGATGTGCATAAGCAGGCTGTGTAAAGGTGCTGATAATTACAAAACACCCCCAAGATCTAAGCAGTCAAAAACAGAGAAATGGATTTGACTTGATCATGGGGCATCGCTCTATGTTGGAACACAATTCAGCTCTTAAAATTATATGTTTTAAAGAGGTTTTAATCACATGCCATACGCTTAAAAAAGAACATTAAATTAACAAAGCATAATACGTGCTAAGCCATTGGTCGGCAAACTCATTAGTCTGCAGAGCCAAAAATCAACAGCACAACGATAGACATTTCTTTGGAGAGCCACATTTTTAAACTTAAACTTCTAATGCCACTTCTTCAACACAGACTCGCCCAGGCCGTGGTATCTTGTGGAAGAGCCACACTCAAGGGGCCAAAGAGCCGCCTGTGGCTCGAGAGCCGCAGTGTGCCGACCACTGTGCTAAGCGAAATAAGCCAGTCAGAGAAAGACAGGCATCACACGATCTCACTCATACCTGGAATCCAATGAACAAAATAAACTGACGAACAAAATAGACCCAGAGACAGAAGCCTGGGACAGACTGATGAATCTCGGGGGGTGGGGGAGTAGGGGAGGCGCAGAAGAGAATAAACGAAGAACCTACATGCATAACTCACAGACACAGACAATAGGGTGGTGAAGGCTTAGGGTGGGGGGCGGGAGCTGGGTAGAGGGAGTCAACAGGTCATCAGGGGGCTATCTGTAATATTTTCAACAATAAAGATAAAGCTGTAAGGGGAGCCGAGACTGGTTTGGCTCAGTGGATGGAGCATCGGCTTGCGGACTGAATGGTCCCGGGTTTGATTCCGGGCGGGGGCATGTACCTTGCTGGCGGGCACATCTCCACTGTGGGGCGTGCAGGAGGCGGCTGGCTGATCGATGTCTCTCTCTCATCGATGTTTCTGACTTTCTATCTCTCTCCCTTCCTCTCTGTAAAAAATCAATAAAGTATATATTTTTTAAAAAGCTGTAAGGGGAAAAGGTACAGTTCTGTGTCACCAAAACATAAAACACAGAAGATGACACTTGCAACCTCTCAATTATGTGGCTGTCGCTGTAAATTAAAGACAGAAGTCCAGAAAAATATGCAGGTCACCATAAACATTTCCGTGCCTGTCATTTCTGGGCAGTGAGCTTGTGGGTCTTTTTTTACAATATTTTTTACAATATACTTCTCTGTGTTTACTTTTTCAACAGCGCTCGTATGGCATTTTTCTTTTTTTTTTACAACTGAGATGAAACCTGAAATCAGAAAAGAAGATTTGAGGCAGCCCAGCGGCCCGCATCATCTGCTCCTCAGAAAAGGTAAAGTGTGTGCCCAGAGCCACACGGCAGGGAACAGAGGAAATACATCTGTGAGAGACACAGACAGGAATGTGTGTTTGCCTCGGCTGGCTCCATTGATTACCTCCCCACGGATGAGATTCTGTCTGTGACTCTGCTTAGCCCATCGGCCACGGTTCACGTGGGCTCTCAGCCAGGCCAGGAAGACCGTGTTGAGCAGAGCAAGCCCTGTCTCTACCTCCTGGAACTCACCCTCTGGCGAGCAATTCTAAATCCTGATAAAAGCCCCAGGCCCTCATGTAGCTAGAGAAGCATCAATTACCTTTTATTAAAAAAATATATATAAAATGGCCCGGCTGGCATGGCTCAATGGTTGAACCTTCAGGTATGAACCAGGAGGTCACCTGTTCCATTCCCAGTCCGGGCACATGCCCGGGTTGTGAGCTCCATCCCCAGCATGGGGCATGCAGGAGGCAGCCAGTCAATGATTCTCTTTCACCATTGATGTTCCTATCTCTTTCTCCCTCTCTGTTCCACTCTGAAATCAATAAAAAATATACCTTAAAAATATGTATATAACCCTGACCGGTTTGGCTCAGTGGATAGAGCATCGGCCTGTGGATTGAAAGATCCCAGGTTCGATTTTGGTCAAGGGCATGTATCTTGGTTTGCAGGCATATCCCCAGTGGAGGGTGTGTGTGTGTGTGTGAAGGAGGCAGCTGACGGATATTTCTCTCATCCATATTTCTAACTCTCTATCCCACTCCCTTCCTCTCTATAAAAAAAATCAATATTTTTTAAAAATATGTATATAGCCCTAGCCGGCTTGGCTCAGTGGATAGAGCATCAGCCTGCGGACTGAAGGGTCCCGGGTTCGATTCCAGCCAAGGGATCATGCCTGGGTTGAGGGCTCCATCCCCAGTGGGGGGCGTGCAGGAAGCAGCCAATCCATGATTCTCTTTCATCATTGATGTTTCTCTCTCTTTCTCCCTCTCCCTTCCGCTCTGAAATCAACAAAAATGTATTTTAAAAAGATGTATATCTACAAGATGCTATTGGGGGTGGGGGGTGGGGAAGAGGTTGTCCATTAGAACAGCGGTTCTCAACCTGTGGGTCCCGGGTCACTCAAGACCATCAGAAAACACAGATATTTATATTATAATATATAACAGTAGCAAAATTACAGTTATGAAGTAGCAAAGAAAATAATTGTATGGTTGGGGGTCACCACCCCATGAGGAGCTGTATTAAAGGGTCACGGCCTTAGGAAGGTTGAGAACCACTGCATTAGAAGGAATGATTTTTGAAATGTGAAGGAAAAGGAAGACGTCCAAAGTGTAGGAGATGTGCCCTTGCAGACATGGCCGGGGGAGGAGTCAGCTGGCCTGAGGGAGGGAGCGGATGATGGGGGGGAGGACACAGCTGTGTGCAGGGTCACAGAGAACACCATTGTTTGCTCCTGCAAACTGTTGCTGTTGTTCACCCATCCCACCCCCCCACCCCCTGGCCTGCCCCAGGGACAGAGAGCAGACAAACGGTTACAGTGTGGGTGGACCCGCCCTCTGTCCGCACCCTCAGCATCTCTGCCCGGCAGTGACCTTGGGCAAGACAACCGGGCAGGGACAACAGCTCGGAGCAAGCAGATGTACGTGGAGTCATTCCCACAGGGGAAGGCCGTGCCTCTTTCTCACCCTGCCCCGTGGCAAACACACACACAGACACACACACACACACACACACACACTTACACTTGTATGCATACACACACAGGCATACACAGGTGCATCCACAGTAGCGCAGATGTGCATTTTCATAAATGAAAACTTGGGAGCACAGGTAGACATCTTCGTTAAGAGCAGCGGTTCTCAACCTTCCTAATGCCACGTCCCCTTAATGCCGTTCCTCATGTGGTGGTGACCCCCAACCATAAAATTATTTTCGTTGCTGTGGTTGGGCGGTCACCACAACATGAGGAACGGCATTAAAGGGACGTGGCATTAGGAAGGTTGAGAACCACTGGTTAAGAGAGAAAATACACCTTCTGGCATTAATACACAAAAAATAAAATCATTCAAGAATCAGCAAAGCCGAAGCCAGTTTGGCTCAGGGGATAGAGGGTCGGCCTGTGGACTGAAAGGTCCCAGGTTCGATTCCGGTCAAGGGCATGGACCTTGGTTGCGGGCACATCCCCAGTGGGAGGCGTGCAGGAGGCGGCTGATCGATGTCTCTCTCTCATCGATCTTTCTAGCTTTCTACTCCCTTCCTCTCTGTAAAAACATCAATAAAATATATTTAAAAAAACACAAAGAATCTGCGTAACCTGCAAGGGCCACAGAGCTTTTCCGGAAAGGTGAGGCCTGTACCCACCAGGAGAAACAAAGGAGGAGGGTTTGCTTGCAGTCAGAGCTCCACTAACACCATGCAACCCGGAACGAGGGCATCAGGAAGAAAAAGCAGCAGAGCCGGCGTGGACGCTGCCCAGGAGGATGCCCTCCTCACCTCCTCACTGATCCCCTTTCTCAAAGGCCAGCCCGGGCCTCCGCCTGCCCGGCCTCCGCAGACCGGAGCGGGAGCCCCCTCCTGTGGTGGTGCATGGCGGGAACGTGCAGGAGCAGCGTGGAAAGGGGGGG
>JAAGEH010000337.1:4394809-4444660 GCA_011751065.1 Lasiurus cinereus
TGAAAATCCCTGTCTAGACGTATCCCTGCTGCTATTCGAAAAGGTCTTTCCTTTCCTCTCCCTTGCTGTCTGTTTTCTTCACCAAACACATGGAAATTCCAATATTAAATATATTCCCCTTTTCACGTTTAAAATTCTCCTCTCCTTTCCCCTTGACTTTGTGAGATGAAATGGATTCATCCGTGTGATAGCGATTTTGGTCTTCAGGACACCGCCTAGCATAAAGAACGGTAATCACAAGTTCTTTTGAAAGCGCCTGATAATTGAGTGCTTCTACCACTCTCGGTAGAAATTTGGTAACCAGACTTTTTTTGTCCATTTCAAACAGATACGGACTCCCTCCCTGTAATATCCCTCTGGCATCTTTAAATCCTAAGCATTTAGGGAAAATGTATTTAATTAAATATTTAAACGTATTTATTGTTGTCCAAACAAATATTTTGTTGAGGGTAAACTTTCTTAAGTGTCTGGTTAGATTGGCGTTCCATCGTTTTGTGTGTGATACATGTCTATTTTATAGTACTTTGGGTCACCCCTGTGTAGGTGGTATGTTCGACACGGACATTTGTGTGTATAATAATGTAGTTATGCCTATTTCTTGGGAGTTGGGGCAGAGTGTTTGGATTAAAGCTGCCAGTGGAGGCGTGGCATTGGCGATGAGATGTTGGCCAGAGAGAGTGTGTACGCTGTGCTGGTCCGCGTTATCGCACCCAGGTCTCCTCCGTTCCTTCTCCTTTGAGATTCCAGCTTCGTGGGTGAGGTGGCGTGTGGTGGTTTTGAAGACAGGCCTCCTTTATAAAGGATGCAGGGGCATCGCAGCTTTCAAAGCTCACGTGCCCTGGCCAGATGGCTCCATTGGCTAGAGTGTGGTCCAGTACAGCAAAGGGTTGTGGGTTTGATTCCTGGTGGGGATACATTCAGGAGGCAACCGATCGACAGATGTTTTCTCTCACATTGATGCTTCTCTCTTTCTCTCTCTCTCTCTCTCTCTTACTCTGCCTCTCTCTCTCTCTCTTCCTTTCTTAAGTCAATAAATATATTCTCAGGTAAGGATAAAAAATAAAATAAAATAAATTATTTGACGAATGACACCAGGCAGAAATCTTCATTTTGTGCTGAACACAAAGCCACACACATAAATAAATAGTGTAGTATTTCCTGCGCTAACATGTCATGAGTAACGAAAGATAAATTAAATTCTGTTCCTCTTCCACCCAAAAGTGTAAATGAGGAGTGTGTTTTGGTACATATTCTCCAAACTCTGCCTTTAATTTCTTTTAATCTACATGGAGAAATATTAACAGGATACTCGAAACAAATAGCACTGGGATATGTAAAGTAAGATGAGGCCGAAACCGGTGTGGCTCAGTGGATAGAGCATCATCGGCCTGCGGACCGAAAGGTCCCAGATTCGATTCCGGTCAAGGGCATGTACCTTGGTGGCGGGCACATCCCCAGTAGGGGGCATGCAGGAGGCGGCTGATGGATGTCTCTCTCTCATCGATGTTTCTGGCTCTCTATCCTTCTCCCTTCCTCTCTGTAAAAAATCAATAAAATACATTAAAAAAAAAAGCAAAAGTAAAATGATGTTATAAACAAAAGTGAGCTCCCCCTTTCCCTCCTATTTATGAGGCATCACACCTCCCAAGCAAACTGCTGAGTGAGCATGACTGTTGTCCCAGAGGGGTGCTTTTCAAATAGCAATCCCTTACACACCCCCAAAAAGAAGCCGTTATTCATTGGCTCACCAGGGCTGCCGAGACAGCGGGGCGGGGTTCACAGTAGTGGGAAGATCAGACGGGTGGACCCCAATAGGGCACCACTTGGTATGCGTCTGTTGCTTCCGGCTGTGCTGCATACGAGTAGTCCACGCCGACAAAACCTGTCCCTGCATGCCATGACATCTTTTTTTTATGTATATATTTTATTGATTTTTTACAGAAATGAAGGGAGAGAGATAGAAAGTCAGAAACATCGATGAGAGAGAGACATCGGTCAGCTGCCTCCTGCACGTCCCACAGTGGAGATGTGCCCGCAAGCAAGGTACATGCCCTTGACCAGAATCGAACCTGGGACCCTTCAGTCCCCAGGCCGATGCTCTATCCACTGAGCCAAACCGGTTTCGGCTGCAATGACATCTTGATCCGACCTGCCAGCCCCTTGAGTGGAAGGACTAGTTGGAAGAGGTCACGCGGTGTTTCTCAAAACGTGTGGTCAGAGGACTCTCTGCTCGCTCTGCATGCTCCTCGGTGTCCCTGACAAACGGGGTCATGGTCAGATAACCCTGGAAGTCACTGTGGTCAGCCAGGCCTGTGGCGGCGTTCTTAGTTGGAAATCTCAGGACGTTTCATTTTGTTATTTTCCTTTTTTTCAATGAGAAGTGCTGAGAACCAGGGTTTCCAGGGATTTGCTTTAGGAAATGTTGGCTTCAGGGGTTCCTTTAATGCAGAAGTATCTTATGCAAACACACACACGGGGTATGCATGTGTATGTGAAGCACGAATCCTGAAAAACGGAACCCGTGTTCTCTGGGCTCTGTTCTCTTGACTACATAGTTTACTGTGAATTTGAGAACAATGTTTTTAAAAAAATATTTTTAGCTCTCCATTGTAAATAAAAATCACGATTTCATGGTGAAGTCTTTTGTGGCTTTTTAAAAAAATACATCTTTATTGAACGCAGAGAGGAGAGGGGAGGGAGAGACAGAAACATCAGTGATGAGAGAGAATCATTGTCCAGCTGCCTCCTACGCCCCCCACACTGGGGATGGGGCCCACTACCCAGGCCTGTGCCCTGTCGGGGAATGGGAAACTGACCTCCTGGTTCATAGATTGACATTCAACCACCGAGCCAGGCTGGCCAGGCCTGCTGAAGTCCTGAGTTCGGAGTTACTCCACAGCACGTGGGCTCTGCCCTCAGCCCCAGCGGTGGGGGAGCAGATCAGACCCTGGAAGTTTCGTGTCCACAACACAGAGAATTCGTGTCTGAGCTCGCTCTGCAGCAGGAGGGAAAGAATTGCCTTCACTGATGACCATGGCCTTGGAGAAGACGGTGCTGGAGCCGAGTATTGAAGAGGGACCAGGCCAAAACCGGTGTGGCTCAGTGGATAGAGCGTAGGTCTGCAGACTGAAAGGTCCCAGGTTCAATTCTGGTCAAGGGCATGTACCTTGGTTGTGGGCACATCCCCAGTAGGGGGCATGCAGGAGGCAGCTGATTGATGTCTCTCTCTCATCGATGTTTCTAACTTTCTATCTCTCTCCCTTCCTCTCTGTAAAAAATCAATAAGCCGAAGCCGGTTTTGCTCAGTGGATAGAGCATCCGCCTGGGGACTGAAGGGTCCCAGGTTCGATTCCGGTCAGGGGCATGTATCTTGGTTGTGGGCACATCCCCAGTAGGGGGGCATGCAGGAGGTGGCTTGTCCATGTCTCTCCCTCATCGATGTTTCTGGCTCTCTATCCATCTCCTTTCCTCTCTGTAAAAAATCAATAAAATATATTTTTAAAAATCAATAAAATATATTTTTTTAAAAAAGAGTGACTAGGAGGCCGGACTGAATTCAGGGGACTGAAGTATTGGGCCAGGCGCCCCGGCGGAGGGACAGCCCAGTCATGGCAGAACATTGCCTGGGAGGTGGGGCGCTTTGTTTCACCCCAAGAAAAAGGGCACGATGCAGACAGGCAGGCAGGCCCAGGGCCTGGATTGGATTTGGACATTGTGGTTCTTTTTTTGTTTTTGTTTTAATTGTATTATGACTGTCATTGAAAGCCAAACAATAAACAAACAAAACACAGCCCGTGTGTGTGTCAGTGGGAAAGAGAGCCTGTGTCCGGGCTGCTCCCAGATGGGATGTGTTAGCCCATCCCTTTGAGACTTCCCCACAAACCGTGGGATCCTGGAGCTTAAGAAAACGACGCGGCCATATGTGTGACAATGGCCACGAGAGAAGCTCACCTGTTAGAAGCACAGGAAAAGAGGGTCCCGGTGCGAAGAATACTTCATTTTTATTTTAAATATATTTTATTGATTTTTCACAGAGAGGAAGGAATAGAGAATTAGAAACATCGATGAGAGAGAGACATCGATCAGCCGCCTCCTGCACACTCCCTACTGGGGATGTGCCCCCAGCCAAGGTACATGCCCTTGACCGGAATCGAACCTGGGACCCTTCAGTCCACAGGCCGACGCTCTATCCACTGAGCCACACCGGTTTCGGCAAGAATACTTCATTTTGATGCTTTTATTACCTGGGTCTCTTACAGCACATCTGAAGTGAGCACTAAGAGCTACAGTGACAGCTTGCTCGGCGTTTTCCCGGGGAAGGCTACCAGGGTGGGGTGAGTCTTTGAGAACGGAGCTTGTGGTGAGGGGGAGACGAGGGGGCGAGGGACTCTTGATGAAATTAGCAGACGGAGTTCATGGCTGGAGCATACATGCCTCATCTTTCGCCAGTCGCCCTCTGCAGACTGGCCGGTCACCGTGGCTGAGGCATGAAGGACACGGTGTTCTCCAGTGACAACCGCGTTCTGCAGAGGCACCGTGCTCAAGGACACCCTGGAGTAGCGATTGTTTCATTTCCGTGAGGTGTCAGCTTTACCCACTTCGGTTTTCACCCGCAGGTTTGCCCCTAAAGCAGCCTGGAGGGAGCTGCAGCCAAGGGGTTTCAGGGGGGCGAGTGTCAGCTCGGCATTCCCTGGAGCAGAGGTCCTCAACCTGTGGGTTGCGACCCCTTTGGGGGCTGAACGACCCTTTCACAGGGGTCGCCTAAGACCATCAGAAAACACCTATTTCCCATGGTCTTAGGAACCAACACACCGCTCCTCGGTGTAGCAAAGTGTAGCCATGTGGTTTACATGAAGACTGTTACCCATGCTATACCACGATTCAAGACAACATTTCATTTATTTGTCATTAGAAATAAATATTTCACAATATACAATTACGTATTGTTTTTGGGATTAATCCCTATGCTTTCATGATGTTCCATTTGAAACAATGAAAATACATCCTGCCTATCAGATATTTATTTACATGGCAGTTCATAACAGTAGCAAAATGACTGTTAGGAAGTAGCAACGGAAATCATGTTATGGTTGGGGGTCACCACCCCATGAGGAGCTGTCTTAAAGGGTCGCGGCATGAGGAAGGTTGAGAACCACTGACCTGGAGGGAAATACGTTAACTTAACCATCTCGGCGTTTCCAGCCTCTGAGACAACACGGGACCCGTGTGTGTGTGTGTGTGTGTGTGTGTGTGTGTGTTTTCATTTATCTTCCTTGTTGGAAGCCGTGTTCTGTCGCTTGGTTTAGTCTTTTCCAATCTCATGGTTTCCTGCCTCTGCTCCCGCCCACTCTCCCCTCACCTTGACCCTGAGGACGTGAAAGGGCGTGCCCCGGAGACAGAGATGGAATGAAGGAAGCCGCGGTCATCTCTGTGCGACCGTACAGACTCCTTGTCCACGCGTGTTGGGCTTGGAGAACCGTGTGCTCCCCGTGGCCAGAGACACGGAAAAATAGCTCCGTGGCTTTTGTGGGGTCGAGGGAGGCGGCGCTGACTCGGGGCACGCGCTCGGCTCCCCAGGATCTGCAGAGGAATCTCGGTGTTTCGGGCGTGAGAAGAAGGCCACTGAGCAACCGGCGCAGAGGCTTTTAAGGGAAATTAGCCAGCCTCTCAAATCGCCCATCAGAATGCTTGCAATTGCCACGTGGAGGCGGGTGAAATAATAATGGGTATTGGGGATTGGAAGCCTATTCCGTGCATGAAAGAGAAAGGCCCTCTGCATTCAAATTGCCGGAATAAATGGGGGACCCAGGGCCGCCTGGGAAGAGATTGCTGCCACCGCCGCTTTCCCAGAGTGATGGGGGGGGCGGGGAGGAAAAAGGGGGCGATGCTCAGCGCTCTTAAACAGGACCGTCCTCAGGAACCCTGGGGCTCCCATTGAAGCATCGTCTCATCTAAAAACTGCCGTTTGAAATTTTAACCGTGCTGTGGGCTTCTGTAAATGCTTGCTTGCTTAAATAATAAGGAAAATGAGACTATTCTCACTCCAGAGAGGCCATTAAACCTTCCCCGGGACAAAATTATCGGTGCTGGCACCAGGCCAGGCCTTCGGTGGAGGTCTCAAGGCCTCAGCACGTAGGGGCCCTTTAAGAACTTGCAAAGGGGTGGGAAACATCCCCTATTTGGGAGACAAAGAAGGCAAAAACATCTACAGTGGTACCTCGAGATACGAGTGCCCTAACATACGAGATTTTTGAGATACGAGCCGTGGAGCGAGCGATTTTTGCTTTGAAATATGAGCAACAGTTGAGATACGAGTCATCGCGCGGATTGACCGGCTGCACACGACCCACCAGTTTACCGCGACTGGAGCATCTCATAGTTTCCCACGCCTCAAGGTGACGGAAGGAATTAAACTCGTATCTCGAGGTACCACTGTAAGTAGGGAAAGTTTCTGCATGTGGGGGCCCAGAATTTGAGAAACACCTTCCTCTGGACCCGCGCGTATTAGTAAATGTGACTCCAAACTCTCGGAGCGTGGTTTGGTTATTCCGGTTCTCTGTCACACCAGCACGTGGGAAACCAGAGGCAGACATCAACCTGTAACCTTCAGCGCCACAGCAAATGGAAGAAGGGAAACCCGTGTCTCGAAGATGCCGCTTTCTTCCCGGAAAACGACCCCCGTGGTGTTTTCAAAGAGTAAAAAGCAAGAGCTGTGTCAATCCCAGCACAATCTCCGCATAGTCATTACCGCACATCCGGGGCTCGTGGAGAATGTGGTGCAGGAGATGGAGGGAGGGAGAAAACCAAAGGGGAGGGACGGATGGCTCACCCAAGACCGGCCGCACTTCTGGGGTGCGTGTAGCTCGGCCGGGAGGAGGGGAACCCCGCATTCTGTGAATGTTACAGCGGAGACAGCAGGCAGTTCTCAGCGTCCTGGGTGGCCCATCCGTGGAATCATCTGCAGAGCGCTCTGCCAAGTGGTCTGGGTAAATAAAAACAAAATAAAGCAACATAGACTGGAGCTGTGTTACCGCCAGATCACCCCGCGCGGAGCGGTTATTTTCACGCGATGATTTCAATGACAGGGTTGTCTCGCCCACAAACTCCGGGGGAGAGGCACGCTGTTCTCTCCGGTGGCCACCCTGGTGACAGTCACCTGGAGGGACAGCCGCCTTGAATTCAGGCAGCAAACGCAGGAGGGACGGCCACCTTGACCTCTCCTGCCCTCTGCTGGGCGCTGCGCACAGGAAAACAAACATTTCATTTCTCCCGGGAAGACAGTGTGGAAGTGCCTGTGGGCCTAGAGGTACCCTGTTTTCCCGAAAGTAAGAGATCCCCCGAAAATAAGGCCTACCTCCAGTTTTGCTGCCTCTTGCTGTCATAGAAGGCATTCCCCCCAAAAAATAAGACCTCCCAATCATAAGGCCTCCCCCAAACCTAAGGCCTCCCTGGAATGGAGGCGCGCCCCCCCCCCCCGCAACCTACTGTCAGGCGTCTGACTCCTGATTTAAAGAGACCTCGCTCTGCCTGAACAGCTCCGGCTGCGCTGCGGCCCATCAGGGAGCTGGTTTGTGATGACAATGACCAACGTACCATAGACAGGTCATAAATTTCCCTTTTTTTTTTTTGGTTCAACAATAAATGTGCACCGTATTCTTCTTCATGGAAAAATAAGACATCCCCTGAAAATAAGACCTAGCGCCTCTTTGGGAGCAAACATTAATAGAAGACACTGTCTTATTTTCGGGGAAACAGGGTAACACATCTCATTCGAAGGAGTCAGCTGTCTCTTTCATTTCACTTTCAGTTTCTGAAATTATAATAAAAGACACGAGACAGCATTTACCATCTTCATCACATCTAAGTGTACAGTTCAGTGGCATGAAGGATGTTCCCATGGTTTTTGCAACCGTCACCGCTGTCCATCTCCAGAACTCTCTCCATCTTGTGCCGGAAACCGAACACTGACTCACTAACAAAAAGAGGTGGACAGGAGGCCAGAAGGCTGGTCCACCTTCATTGCTCTGACAGGTCAGAGCTCACCACTCACTGTTTAGTGGAAACATTGTTCGCTGAAGCAGCCGCTACCTGTTTGTCTCATGGAAACTTCTGTTCTTGCAATTTCCTGCCGAAAGGCTATGGGTGTGTCCCACAGTCTTAATAAAAGGGAGAAGCCAAAACCTGTTTGGCTCAGTGGATAGAGCATCGGCCTGGGGCCTGAAGGGTCCCAGGTTCAATTCCGGTCAAGGGCATATATCTTGGTTGCGGGCACATCCCCAGTAGGAGGTGTGCAGGAGACGACCGATCGATGTCTCTCTTCATTGATGTGTCTAACCTTCTATCCCTCTCCCTTTCTCTTTGTAAGAAATCAATAGAATATATTTTTTAAAAAATAAATAAAAGGGAGGAAAAGGCCAGAGCAAAGGGTAGTCTTTCCATTAGAGCAGCGGTTCTCAACCTGTGGGTCGTGACCCCTTTGGAAGTCAAACACCCCTTTCACAGGGGTCGCCTAAGACCATCAGAAAACACCTATTTCCCATGGTCTTAGGAACCAACACACCGCTCCTCGGTGTAGCAAAGTGTAGCCATGTCGTTTACTGTTGTCCTAGGAAGACTGTTACCCATGCTACACCACGATTCAAGACACAATTTCATTTATTTGTCATTAGAAATACATATTTCACAATATATAATTACGTATTGTTTTTGTGATTAATCCCTATGCTTTAATGATGTTCCATTTGTAACAATGAAAATACATCCTGCCTATCAGATATTTACATGACAGTTCATAACAGTAGCAAGATTACAGTGACGAAGTAGCAACGGAAATCATTTTATGGTTGGGGGTCACCACCACATGAGGAGCTGTCTTAAAGGGTCGCGGCATTAGGAAGGTTGAAAACCACTGCACTAGAGGAAGGCTCCCACCTGGCCCCCCAATATTCCCAAATTAATGCTTTTCTAGTCTCTTTTCATTTGTGTGCAGCCTCCTCCAGAACCCGAACCCTGAACCGGGAACCCTGAACCACACGGGACGTGGAAAGAGGTTCCCACCATCTTGCAAGACTGAAATTCCACTACACCCATTAAACCCTAACCCCACCCCAACTCCCCCACCCAGGGTCCACCACTCCCTGGAAGCCCTGTCCAGTGATCGTCTACAGGGGACGCAAAGACCCTTGTCACTAACTCTATGCATTTGGCTCCGTGAATCCGACTTCTGGAGGGACCTCGTGGAGTATGTGTCCTTTGGCGATAACATGGGTTTTATTTTAAAACTCCTGGGGAAACGTTCAAAGGCAACTGTTGCTGCTAACAGTGAGGAGATGAAACCTGAAAAGAATGTGTAATGCAGTCTCTGGAGCACATGCAGGAGACAGGGTGTTAGCATAGACCCAGGGCAGAGAGATGAGAAGCCAGTCCGGCGAGCGCTTCGCTCTTACAGCTGCGGCTCAGAGAAGCCCCACGCGAGTCAGTCACGCCAGGACACACAGCCGGCGTGTGGTGTGCGAGCGCAGCTTTGTTCCCTGTGTTCATCCTCTCCTCCCGGCAGGGCCTGTGTCAGCGGTTCTCAACCTGTGGGTCGTGACCTGTTTTCGGATGGTCTTAGGCTCTACAGCAGTGACCCCCAGGTGGAGAACCACTAGCAGGGTCGCCTAAGATCCTCAGAAAACACTGATATTTACATGACGATTCACCACAACACGAGGAACTGTATTAAATGGTCGCGGCATTAGAAAGGTGGAGAACCACTGGTGTGTGCAGCTGATGGAGCTACGGATGGAGCGGGGCCTGAGGCTGGACCGTGTCAGTGGCCAGGTCACCTCCCCCGGCCCAAAGCCAGGTCACAGGTGGGCCGAGGAGCCACGGGCTGGGGTTTGTCACCACCTGGGTCCCAGGAAGCAGGAAGTACCAGGATACTTTGGGGATCAGCACCTCTGGGGCACTGGGAGGAAGCAGGAGGGGCAGGGGGCAGACTCTGTGTTTTCTGATGGTCTAGCAACGAAAATAATTTTAAGATTGGGGGTCACCACCACATGAGGAACTGTATTAAAAGGTCACAGCATTAAAAAAGGTTGAGAACCACAGGGGCAGAGGAAGGCAATCCGTGGGTTGCAGAGTGGTCTGAGAAAGGCTCCAGTGGCCCCTTAGGGAGCTGTGAGAAGGGGGTGGCTCTTCAGAGTTGTCCCGAGTTGAGTCTTTGTACCCCACGTAGACCAGTCATGGGAGGGGGGCTTCCTGGAGCCGGGCGGCCGCCTTCAGCCAAGGGGTCCCCAAGAGGGCTCGGGGCTGTTGGCTGGTGGCCCAGGAGCAGCCAGGAATGAGGCTTTATCCTGAGGGGAGATCCGAGCAGGATTTCATGGCACCGACCTCCACAGTGTCTGTGTCCCTGTTTGAAGACCGGAACGGCGCTGGAGAAAGCTCAAGGTCACAGAGCCCGGGGCTGACCGTGATCCTGGGCTGGAGCCCAGCAGTGGAGAGCACGCTCTGACTTAGGATGAGACGACGACCAAAGCCCCTCCCATCCAGACTCTGAAATAAGACCTCCTCATCCTCCAGCGACTCTCAGAGTCTTGGGCTCCGTCGTCTGGGATGACAGTATCAGATCCGGCTTCCCCTCATTCCCGGCCTGTGGTGGCAGTGGCCGTACAAAATCACCGCAGCGTGGGCTGAATGAGGCCACACTCCCCCGATGTGTGATGGACGGCCTCGTGCTGAGCTGGCTTCCAGAAACACATACAGTGGTACCTCGAGATACGAGTTTAATTCGTTCCGTCACCTTGAGGCGTGGGAAACGATGAGATGCTCGAGTCGCGGTAAACTGGTGGGTCGTGTGCAGCCGGCCGATCCGCGCGATGACTCCTATCTCAACTGTTGCTCGTATTTCAAAGCAAAAATCGCTCGCTCGACGGCTCGTATCTCAAAAATCTCGTATGTTAGGGCACTCGTATCTCGAGGGACCACTGTATTGGTGGTCATCGAGGGAGGCGCAGGATGAAGATGGAGAGTGGACACGTGGGACCGCTGACACGGAGCCAGAGAGGGTGGCACTTGGCGAGCCTGTGGAGAAGGACCTTTAAATGCCTAGTGGGCACATTCAGTTGCTTAGAGATGATAAACCCCACATTTTCCTCTGACTCTCGCCTGGCTCCCCCCCAAAATGAAGACTGAATTAATAGAAATTGGAGCCCTAACCGGTGTGGCTCAGCGGATAGAGCATCGGCCTGCGGACTGAAAGGTCCCAGGTTCGATTCCGGTCAAGGGCATGTACCTTGGTTGCTGGCACATCCCCAGCTGGGGAGTGTGCAGGAGGCAGCTGATGGGTGTTTCTCTCTCATCAGTGTTTGTAACTCTCTGTCCCTCTCCCTTCCTCTCTGTAAAAAATCAATAAAGGATATATATTTTTAAAAAAGATAAATTGGAGCTCACCTCTGCACATTTCTAGGGGGCGGGCAGAGGCAGTGAACAGCTTACTTGCTGATATAAACAGTCCCCTGAGTCTGCCAGAACGTCTGGGCTCTGAGCATCCTTAGGGGACCCCGAAGCACCTTCTCCCATCTGCATCACACGCCTGCCTGCCCCTCCTCCGGCAGCCCGGTGCCCACGTGCCCTTCTTCCAGATCACCTTAACGGTCCCTCGGCTCATTTTCCTTGATGCCAAGGTTGCCCCGATCCCTGAGCCTGAAAAAGCCGCTGCCAGGCCCGCCGAGGGAAGGCACCACCCACGCCGAGGACTGTTTGTGAAGCGGAAACGCGGGCTCACCGTGTCTGAGTCAGGCGGTGATGCCGGGGCCCAAATGCCAAGTCACAGCTCAGGTTGGCGGGGGAGGCTCGGCAGGGAGGAGGTGGCAGGGACCAGCTCTTCTGCGTAGGCACCGGCGAGGGGGTGGGGGTGGGAGTGGGGTCCCCCGGGGAGAAGAGCTCGGTGCCAGTCTGGGCTGCTCCGGGCAGGCTCTGCCCATGAGGAGAGGTTGGTGGCTTTGGGGGAAACGCGTGGTCCTGGAGGGAGGAGCAAGGTCGCCCAAGGTCATTCCAACCATCCAGACGGGAGGAGGGAGGAGGGGAAAGAGGGCCCGGTTTTGTTCTTGTGTTCGTTTGTTCTGCGATGTTTCTCCAAACATAGGAGAGGCCCTCATCACAGTTTGTTCCTGGCTGCCGGGTGCTGAGAGAGAGGAAAGTCACATGTATGATGACTTATCGCCGCAGCATCCAGCCTGGGTGCCAGTTTGGGGCTGCAGGAACACAGAGTTAGAGTCTGACAGGAAAGGGTGTTGATATGTAGAGTTCCCGGCCCATCCTCTAGACCAGTGGTTCTCCACCTTCCTAAGGCCGAGACCCTTGCAAACAGTTCCTCATGGGGTGGTGACCCCCAACCATGAGATGTTGCTACTGTGATGCATCGTGATGTCAATATCTGCATTTTCCGATGGTCTTAGGCGACCCCTGTGAAAGGATCGTTCGACCCCCAAAGGGGTCGCGACCCACAGGTTGAGAACCGCTTGCTCTAGGTCCTCGACCGTGGTCCCTGAGAGGTTGGGGTTCAAAGGAACCAAACACACCGGAATCCTTAAGAGAAGTGTCCCTCTGTCTGTCTGTTCATCCCCACCCACCCATGTGTCCATCCATCCCTGTAGGAAAAACCGCCCAGCATGCAACTGAGGCTTTTTAAGCCAGGCACAGACTTGACTGACAGATAATAACTAAATGTTGCTGGTAAAACACGTATTTGTTTTTCCAATCGAGCTGCATAAACTCTGAATTTGTTGATGCTTTGCCCAAAGCATTAAGGCGAGCTCTCTGACAAGATGGAAATAATTAGGGAGAATTCGCGAAAAGGGGCCCGTTGTAATTAATATTTTAAAAGCCCGCGTTGTGTAAGATCTTCAGCCTTTAACGAGCTCGGGCTGTCAGTGTTTGCTGCGGTCTGTAAACAATTACATCCTAAAGACTCTGCCCATTAACGCCAGTCTCTCAGGGTTTCCGCTTGGACACGCGGTTGGTGATTCATTTGAGTAATTCTCCATCCTAGAGGATGATGCTCTTTGTGAACTAGAGAAGAGAGGCTTTTTATTTTTAATACTCACCTGAGGATACTTTCCCATTGATTTTTTTTTTTTTCAGAGAGAGTGGAAGAGAGAGGGAAAGACAGAGAGAAATATCAATGTGAGAGCGACACATCGATTGGTTGCCTCCTGCCCGTGCCCCGACCAGGGCCTAGGCTGGGGAGGAGCCTGCAACCAAGGTACCTGCCCTCAAACAGAATCGAACCCAGGAACCTTCTGTCCACAGGCTCACATTCTATCCACTGAGCTAAACTGGCTAGAATTGATTTCTGAGAGGAAGAGAGAGGGAGAGGGAGAGAGAACCATCAATGATGAGAGAGAATCTTTGACCAGCTGCCTACTGCACGCCCCTCACTGGGGATCAAGGCCACAACCTGGGCCTGAATCCTGAACGGGAATTGAACCATGATCTCCTGGTCCATAGCTCCATGCTTAACCTCGGAGCCACGCTGACTGGGCGAGAAGATCATGATGGCGCAAGATGATGTTCTAGGGCAGGAGATGACTAGGCCAAGACATAGGCAGGAGGTCATGGTGGAGAGACTCGAGAGCCATTGATGACTTTAGATCAGTGGTTCTCAACCTTCCTAAGGCCACGACCCTTTAAGACAGCTCCTCATGTGATGGTGACCCCCAACCATAAAATGATTTCCGTGGCTACTTCATCACTGTCATTTTGCTACTGTGATGAACTGTCATGTAAATATCTGATAGGCAGGATGTATTTTCATTGTTACAAATGGAACATAAGTAAAGCATAGGGATTAATCACAAAAAAACAGTATGTAATTATATACTGTGAAATATTTATTTCTAATTACAAATAAATGAAATTTTGTCTTGAATCGTGGTGTAGCATGGGCAACAGTCTTCCTAGGACAACAGTAAACTACATTGCTACATTTTGCTACACCGAGGAGCGGTGTGTTGGTTCCTAAGACCATGGGAAATAGGTGTTTTCCAATAGTCTCAGGCGACCCCTGTGAAAGGGTCGTTCGACCCCCAAAGGGATCGAGACCCACAGGTTGAGAACTGCTGCTTGAGATTGTACGTTGAGGGCGGAAACAAAGAGCACCTGTGCAGTTTCGATAAGGGGGGCGAGGGGGGGGTGTGAAGAGTTGGTATTTCGAGGGGCTCGTGGAGGTAGGGAAGAGGATGTGTCTCGGAGGCTGACCCTGGGCATGGGTGGCTGCTCACCATTCTCCCAGAAAGCCTCCTGAGACCCAGCTGCCCTGGGCACGATGCTGCCAGTTGCTGTGGCAATACCAGAATGGCCCTGCGTTCAAAGGAGTCCAATTAGCCACCTCTTCTCCTTTCTATTAAGCAGAGATGTTTGTATGACACGGACCATTTGAAATAGCCCTGGATCTCTTTCCCATTTGACAACTGGAACACAAAAAGTTGGGCTTGTATCTGTTGATAAGCCCTCTCTGCCTCTGAATAATCTGAAAATTCAGTGGTTAAATAGTAAGATCCTTTTGTTTCGCTTTAACGCACTCTCACGCCGCTTTCTCCTTTCGTATCTCCCACGTTCTGTCCTGGGCACTTCGGAGACATTACCAAGCAGGTCAGCGTGTGTCTGCCACCTTCTCTCCCCGGCTGGGACCGGGGACATGTATGAGCCTGCCTGTCCCCTTCCCGGGGCCTCAGATTCTCAGGTTGTGTGTGCTCTCTGGGGCCATGGACGGCTCCGGCCGCTGGTAAAATAGGATTATTCGTGTGCCATAAAGCGTGCCGCCAGAATGTCGGGCTTTGTGCTGTGTCAGGGGCTTGGGGTGCTCTGCGGTGAGCAGTAGCTGCTGGAACCCCATCAGCAGTGACCTTGTGCGATTCAGGGCGGTGAGGTCAATGCTCTCTCCAGCCACTCCTCTTGGAGCAGGAGCAGGGATGCCGTGAAAATAACTCCTCTGCCTGCCATCCTTCATCCCTCAGGACCTTTCCGGGGTCAAGGTCAGGGTGCCTCTCCGGGTCTGTTCTGATTCCACAGGTGCTCGAAGGTGGCAGAAGAAAGACTTCTCTTCCAAATCCCGAAGCCGGGGTCTGAGGCAGAGCCAACAGGGCAAGAGGGGCGGAGACCGGTTTGGCTCAGTGGATAGAGCGTTGGCCTGCGGACTGAAAGGTCCCAGGTTCGATTCCGGTCGGGGGCATGTACCTTGGTTGCGGGCACATCTCCAGTGTGGGGCGTGCAGGAGGCAGCTGATCAATGTCTTTCTCTCATCGATGTTTCTAACTCTCTATCCCTCTCCCTTCCTCTCTGTAAAATATCAATAATATATATATATATATATATATATAAGAGGGGACCCCACGATGATGTGTTTCTCAAAAGAAGGCCCTGGAGTTTTTCTGTACTGAGATTTCTCTTAGCTGTCACTAGACCTATTGGGATTTTTATATATATATATATATTTATTGGTTTCAGAGAGGAAGGAAGAGGGAGAGATAGAAACATCAAGGAGGAGATAGAAACATCGATCAGCTGCCTCCTGCACACCCCCCACTGGGGATGTGCCCGCATCCAAGGTACATGCCCTTGACTGGAATCGAACCCGGGACCTCCCAGTCCGCAGGCCGACGCTCGATCCACTGAGCCACACCGGTTTCGGCCTGTTGGGATCTTTATGGCCCAGTTAGTTTGCTAGGATTACCATAAGCAGAGACCCCAGAGTGTGGGGTTTCAACAATAGAGAGAGATTTTTCTCGAAGGTCTGGGGGTTAGCTTTCCACGACCAAGGTGTGGGTTTGTGGGGAGGCCTCTTTCCTGCTTGCAGATGGCCACCTGCCACCATGCCCTCATGTGGTCTTTCTTCTGTGCACATGTGGGGAGGAGGGAGGGTAAGAGAGGGGGCTCTGATGTCTGTTTCTTCCTCTTCTTACAGGAAAAGGCCCTCTCAGATTAGGACCTCATTCAACCTTTACCTACTGAAAGGCCTTACACCCCAATAAAGTGGTACCTCGAGATACGAGTTTAATTCTCTCCGTCACCTTGAGGCGTGAGAAACTGTGAGACGCTCAAGTCGCGGTAAACTGGTAGGTCGTGTGCAGCCGGCCGATCCGCGCGATGACTCCTATCTCAACTGTTGCTCGTATTTCAAAGCAAAAATCGCTCCCTCGACGGCTCGTATCTCAAAAATCTCGTATGTTAGGGCACTCGTATCTCGAGGTACCACTGTATAATCACATCAGGGGCCAGGGCTTTAACACAGGATTCCTTTGTGGGGAACGGGGTATAATGTGACCCTGGAGCCTGGGCCACAGAGGCCAGGGGCTGGCATTTGGAGTTGGACCTTGGGACACGTGGACTCCTGAGCGAACCGCTGCACAGACCCAAGGACGGGCTCTGCCTCCGTCTCCAGTCCTCGGCAGGGCCACGGTTGCCTAGGAGACAGGTGTGCCTTAGTAGACCAGGGTCCAAACACCAGACCAGAGAAAAGGGGTTTGGGAAATAAAGGCGTCACTCTCTCAGTCAGTGCAGCCCGCCTTTTACACCCCATCCGAGCCTGTCCCAGGTCCCTGCCATTGGCAGTGAACTCTCCCGGTGGCCTTGGGGCGGCCCTGGCTTGCTCATTCTCGTCCCCGTCTTCCCCGCCTGGTGAGGGGGTGGGGAGCCTCTGTGTTTTGATACACAGAGGCATTTTCACGGAAAATGTGGAAACACTCCCCAATCAAGAGATTGTTTAAAAATATATTTTACTGATTTTTTACAGAGAGGAAGGGAGAGGGATAGAGAGTTAGAAATATCGATGAGAGAGAAACATTGAGCAGAAGCCTCCTGCATGCCCCCTCCTGGGGATGTGCCCGCAACCAACATGCCCCTGACCGGAATCGAACCTGGGACCTTTCAGTCCGCAGGCTGACACTCTATCCACTGAGCCAAACCGGTTTCGGCTCTTGTCCTTGGTTTACAAGGTCTGTACCTGCTCTTATCTGGGCGGAGGGGAGAAGCAAATACACGTCTACAGGAATACCCACACATGGGGTCAAAGGCAATGTTCCCTACTGTGTGTTTTGTGACATTCAGCCCTGCCAAATGCCATGTGGACACATAATTGAGGAGAGAATATTATTTTCTTTCCATTGCGATTTACATCACTGCCGAAACCGGTGTGGCTCAGTGGAGAGAACGTCGGCCTGTGGACGGAAGGGTCCCAGGTTCGATTCCGGTCAAGGGCACGGACCTTGGTTGCGGGCACATCCCCAGTGGCGGGTGTGCAGGAGGCAGCTGATCGATGTTTCTCTCTCATCAGTGTTTCTGACTCTCTCTCTCTCTCTCCCTTCCTCTCTGTAAAAAAAAATCAATAAAATATTTTTTTTTAAAAAGATTTACATCGCCCAAGAGCAAAAACCTAAGAAATATTGCCAAAATAAATAAACAAAAACACCCCAAACAGAAAACAAAACCTGCTGCGTTTTTCTCAGTACACACTTTCCTGGAGCTGAGTGAGCACATAAGCCACCCCCCCTTTAAACAGCAGGGCCTTCTTAGGAAAATATTTCTCCAGATTTCTACTGCTTATGCTGGGAAGAGGATGACATAAACCAAATCACAAGATTCTGTGGTCACGACATGGCTTTCCCTCCGAGAGAGCGCTGGAGCAGTCCCAAAGAGACGAACATCTGCCCGCCTCTCAACCAGGACCCCAAACTTCGCTCAGAACCCCATGCCGTGTTCTCCCTCAGAACCTCCCTCCCCACCACAGCCCGAGGGAGCGCTCAGGAATACAGCGTGCGAAAGAGTGTCTGTTCGTTCCGCCCTGAACTTGGAAAAGGAACAGCTGATCCCCATCGAGAGCCCAGGGAAGAGGCTCTCGTGAACTTGGAGTTGAGAACCGTGATCGAGTGGCTGCCGAGGTTCCTCCACCGGCGATCAACCATGTCGGATCCGGAATCTGACCTTCAGAGAGGGCGGGGTATTTTCTGTCTGTTCCCTCGTGCCTGTCGTGCTTTCTCATCTACACCCGGGCAGATGGTGACACCAGGCTTGCCGATTGCCCAAGGTTGGTGACAAACATTCATAAGATAAAGTTCAAATAGGCACTGTTTCTTTGGAGAAGAACGGTGCAAGTTCAAGATGGTGGTGTTATTTGAAGGACTCTGCAGGGAACAGCAGGGTCCAGGAAGGCTTCAAGGTCAAAACCAGCCCCCACCTCTGGGCCGGAAGCACCATGAGGACAGCGGGTGCTGCAGAAGGTGAGCAAGGCCGGGCCCACACAGGGATTGCTCAGTGGCTCAGCGGTTCAGAGTCAGCTGTTCTCGGAACCTTTTTGTAAGAGGGGATGGGGGAAGGACCAGGATGATGACAGATGATGACAGAGCTTGCTTTATGGCGCAGGGACTCAGCCAATCACAACTTGAGTGCGTGCTCACAGGTCGAGTTAAAAGCCAGAGAGCTGGTTTGGCTAAAATCTTGGGGACACGGGGGCCATTTAAAACTCCTTTGGAGCCGAAACGGGTGCGGCTCAGTGGACAGAGCGTCGGTCTGTGGACTGAAAGGTCCCAGGTTCGATTCCGGTCAAGGGCACGTATCGTGGTTGCGGGTACATCCCCAGTGGGGGGGTGTGCAGGAGGCAGCTGATCGATGTCTCTCTCTCATCGATGTTTCTAACTCTCTATCCCTCTCCCTTCCTCTCTGTAAAAAGTCAATAAAATATATATTAAAAAAACAAATAAAAATAAAACTCCTTTGGAGTTTCGGGTCCTAAGGGAAATACAAAAGGAGGCAGGTGTTCTTTTGCTTTACACTTGGGTCTAAGGTGGTGGGGTGAGTTGGGAAAATACTGTGCTGCCATGCTAGTGACAGCAAAGGTGGCGTTAGCGAGCCTCCTACAAGGGATCCCGGACATGGGTAAAGAGAAGGGCTGTACATGTGTTAGCACCTAGCATGGCCCTTACGTCCACGGCGCTCCAAGGGGCCCCCTGAAATAAGCAGATTCCAAGGAAGCTTAGCAGCAGCTGTCGTAACAGCAAGTGCAGAAAGCCCTGGGGAGAGAGGGCGTTGCTTTCTATTGGTCCTCTGAACTCTGGCCCCGGGGAAATACAGATAAGAAGCTTGAGATGGACACTTTATATATGAATAGAAGTTGACATTATGTGTATAATCCTATCTAATATAAGAGTGATATGCAAATTAACCATCACTCCACACCTGCCAGCCAATCCAGAGTGAGCATGCAAATTAGCTCCCCGCTCTGGCTCCGGCTGGAGAACATGCAGTTCCCAATCAGTGGGGTTTCTGAAGAGTCAGCTGTTCTCGGAACCTTTTTGTAAGAGGGGACGGGGGAAGGACCAGGATGATGACAGAGGATGACAGAGCTTGCTTTATGGCGCAGGGACTCAGCCAATCACAACTTGAGTGCGTGCTCACAGGTCGCCTCGGGATATCCGCAGACGCAGCCCCTGATTCAGTCAGTCTTGGGAAGGGCCCAGGAGCCTGCATTTCTAGGAGAACCACACCTGGGGAGCAGGCGGCCTGGTGTAGGCAGAAAGGGTGCCGGGCGCTCCGGGGGAGCAGAGGCCAGCAGCCTGCAGAGAGGCTGCTGAGAGAGAGGGGGGCGGGTGGAAGGAAGAGCAGGTGAGCAGGATGTGGCAGAGCCCACACCGTCCTGCATTGACCTTAACCCGGCAGTGCTCAGCGCTGGAACCCAGCATCACGGGGCCAATGATTGACATTCCCGAGAAAAGAACCTTCTTTTTTTTTTTTTAATATATTTTATTGATTTTTTACAGAGAGGAAGGGAGAGGGGTAGAAAGTCAGAAACATCAATGAGAGAGAGACATCAATCAGCCGCCTCCTGCATGCCCCCTACTGGGGATGTGCCCGCACCCAAGGTACATGCCCTTGACCGGAATCGAACCCGGGACCTTTCAGTCCGCAGGCCGACGCTCTATCCACTGAGCCACACCGGTTTTGGCAAGAATCTTCTTCTTTTGAAAACTAGGTTGTTATGTTCGGGGTTACCCAATGAGTAAATCTGGAAGGTGTGAAGTATGGGATAAAAATATTTCTGTCTCAAATTCTTAAATTAAAAACAAAAGGTGGGCGTTGCAGGTACGAACATCTGTTACAGCGGGAAGCACTCCGCTGAGTTGCCAGGGGCTGGGGACATACCGCCTTATCTGAACTGGAACAGCCCTGCCTAGACTCGGGGGGCGGGGGTGCCATGGGTTCTGCTGTGGGGAGATCAGATTCCCAACAACACAGGTTCCTCTGGCTTCCTCCGGGTGCGATGCTCCCCGCTCTGGCTCCGGCTCCAGAAAATGCGGTTCCCGATCGGTGGGGTTTCTGAAGAGTCAGCTCTTCTCTGAACCTTTTGGTAATGAGGCCAGAGCCAGATTTTCCAGCGCGGAGAGGTGGTCTGAGCTTCTGGGGACGGGGGAGGACCGGGATGATGACAGAGGATGACAGAGCTTGCTTTGTGGCGCAGGGACTCAGCCAATCACAGGCTTCTCCTCAGGCCCTGCTTCCCTGCCGCCCGGGCACACACCGAGAACGAGGTTATTTGTTCCGCACGTGGGGGGCAGCGGGAAGGGAGCCGGGCATCGCCGTGGGTTCGGTGGAAGAAGGATTGTGTTTGTGTCACATAATTACATTAAGGTTATGAGTTGGCATACAGTTCCCACAGAATCTTGCACATTTTTTAAAAAAGGAGACTTGAGATTTTTCTCCTGGAACATACTTTTCTAAAATAAACACACACACACACACACACACGCCTGCCAGATTTTATTCATGGAGTGATTACGTGCGATTTCTGGTCTCACAGAACCTTTACCGTTCTTCACTATTAATTATTAATCACTAATGCTCGGCTCTACTGATCACCTATAAAGAAGTGGAGATACACAGGTTAGGAAGGATGAGGTAGTGAGAGGATCCTTACGTGATGCCCTTTTAAAACGCACTCTGTTTTTAAGTATTCAAAAAAGTCGAAACATCCACAGAGGCCTTCCTTCAATCCTCAGAGTCTCCAGTTGCCGGGCCAGTGTCTACACTGCACTTCCGGGGGGCCAAGGTCACCTTGAGAGTTAGCCCTGCCATTCTCAGCCCTTTTCATACCCAGAAAATTATCATCTATCTTTTTTTTTTTAATATATTTTATTGATTTTTCACAGAGAGGAAGGGAGAGGGACAGAAAGTCAGAAACATCGATGAGAGAGAGACATCCATCAGCCGCCTCCTGCACGCCCGCCACTGGGGATGCGCCCGCCACCAAGGTCCATGCCCTTGACCGGAATCGAACCTGGGACCTCTCAATCCGCAGGCCGACGCTCTATCCACTGAGCCACACCGGTCCCGGCCATTTATCTTTTTTTAAAAAAACAACTCAGAGGAGACCTGGTTCCTGTGAACCAGGGTTGGGGAGCGGCTGGCCCACGGGCCGTATACAGCCCTTGAAATGAGTTGGTCTGGCCGTGCCAAGGCGTCCGTCGTGAGCTCATTGAACGTTGGACCAAACCAGCAGGCTCATCTGTACGCTGACAATCATGTGTGGCCCTCGAATGACGTTATGAATATCCACGTGGCTCTTGGCAGGAAAAAGGTTCCCCACCCCTGCTCTGAACCGCCACTGGGCCTGTGACCCTGGGGACCCACAGGCCAGTGGGCAGGTGGCACGTTGGCCCGAAGGCGCCTGTGGGTGTAGGTCGGGTCTCTGCCGCCAGCGGGTGGTAGGAGGCCCGCTGGCGTCAGGGTACGAGGAGCATCTGTGTGTTGCTCTCTGGGGAGCACTGGCAGCTCAGCACGGACCTGAGACAGCGGGGCTTTGTGTGGGATCACCGGGTCCCCCCACACAGCGGGCAGTCCCAGTGACCTTCCCGCTGAGCACAGCAAACACTGCCAGCGGCTCTGCAATCACTGTGTTCCCTGGCCTCTCCGCCACCCTCTTCGGAGCGCGTGGGCAGAAGAAAATGGGGAGAACGGTCTCATGGCCTCTCTCACCCAGGGAGTGGCCGGGTCCCCTCCCTCTGCCTTGCCCAGGGACGGTTCCCAGCCACCACTCCTGTCTCTGAGGTCCCATCCGTCCACGAAGGCCTGGTGCCCAGACAGAGGGGCTCCCGGTCACGCCCCACCTCGTCCTCTCTGGGACCCTGGCTGCCGGCTGGGGGGCGGGGCTAGCCAAACAGGGAACCCCTGGCGCCCTGGGCACTGCCAGCCTGGGGAGGTGAGAAACAGAGAAACACACGCCGGGCTATTGGGATTTCCAGCGTGAAATTGAACTGTGGAATTCTGGCGCTTTCTGGAAAACACCATTCCTGAGGACGGGGCAAAGGGAACAGCCCTGCTCTACAAACCAGCCCGGTTTTACCTCTAAAGATGGGGAGAGCCGAACCCAGTGTGGCTCAGTGCAGTGCTTCTCAACCTGTGGGTCGCGACCCCTTTGGGGGTTGAATGACCCTTTCACAGGGGTCGCCTAAGACCATCGGAAAATGCAGATATTGACATCACGATGCATCACAGGAGCAACATTTCCTGGTTGGGGGTCACCACCCCATGAGGAACTGTATGCAAGGGTCACGGCCTTAGGAAGGTTGAGAACCACTGGCTCAGTGGATAGAGCGTCGGCCTGCAGACTAATGGGTCCCAGGTTTGATTCCGGTCAAGGACATGTACCTTGGTGGCGGGCACATCCCCAGTGTGGGGTGTGCAGGAGGCGGCTGATCAATGTCTCTCTCTCATCGATGTTTCTGGCTTTCTATCCCTCTCCCTTCCTCTCTGTGAAAAATCAATATAATATATTTTAAAAAATAAATAAAAAGATGGGGAGAGAGGATCTCCATTTGGCTTACTTTTCCATGCGGCTGAACATGAATCTCTTCTGTATGTAGAAGGGGAAGGGTTTGGGGGAGAAGAAATGGAATCTGCTGTGGCATTAGCAGTGCCGGGTGGGGGGCGGGGGGAGCTGTAGGGGTGAGGACGGAGTCCCTCCCTTGTCCCTCTCACCAGGGAGACGTGTGTGATCGTGGCTCTCCTCTGGATTTCCTTAGGTGGACGAGCCTAATCCTCTCTGATTAAGGAAATTAATTTTAGAGGCTTAACTAAATATGCTCTGGTTTTCTTTTTTTTTTATTTTTCAGAGTAGTTGACTTTGAAAATATCCAACGCTCTCGTGTGAAATCAGTCATGTGTTTTGGTTTAGAAAATATGAACCCTGCTCGTCTAGGTCTTTGCCATTCAGGAGCCCAAGGGTGGGGAGCAAAGGTCAGGTCAACACAGCACTACTGGCCAAGTGGCCTTTTCTTCCCCACGAGGCCCGGCGAGGTACAGACTGGAGCGGGGGAGGGCTGGGCAGGGAGAGGGGAGGGCTGGGCAGGGAGGCCCTTCAGAAGGAGAGCCGCCGCCAGAGTGGTGGGAGCAGCCCTGGCCGGTGCGGCTCGGTGGATAGAGCATCAGCCCCAGGACTGAAGGGTCTCAGGTTTAATTCCCGTCAAGGGCCTGCACCTCAGTTTCAGGCTTGATCCCTGGAGAGGGGCCTCGAAGAAATGGTCCCTCACAGCCTCTGCGGGCCGCCCAACCCCACCCACCCAAATGGTTCTAATGAGGCTGTGCAGGCTGGGAGAGACTAAAGGACCTGGCCAGGGGCAAAGGGAACCTCAGGGCGAGGCCATCTGAGGACCAAGGTCATGCCGATGAGTGGTGAGGCCCGGAGGAATCTGAGCAGACGCTGTTTTTTTGTTTTTAATATGCTTTATTGATTTTTTACAGAGAGGAAGGGAGAGGGATAGAGAGTCAGAAACATTGATGAGAGAGAAACATCCATCAGCCGCCTCCTGCACACCCCCCACTGGAGATTTGCCCGCAAGCAAGGTCCATGCCCCCGATCGGAATCAAACCCGGGACCTTTCAGTCCGCAGGCCGACGCTCTATCCACTGAGCCACACCGGTCAGGGCTCCGGTGGTTCTTTGCTGTTACAGTGGAGGGGAAGGGAATGGTGTCAGCGGGGACAAAGGTTGACGGGACAAGGGTGCACATTTTAAAGTTTGGGAGAAAGGAGGAATGAAGGCGAGAAGCCACCCTGAGCCTGGTCTCTTTGTTCCCGAGGGACCTATCTGACATAATGGGGTGAAGGGACATCGATGGGGGTTTGAGGAAAATTGTGACTTCCAGTCGCCAAGAGGCCGTGCGCAGGACTCGGCTGAATCCCCAGGACACTCCTGGGAGGTGTCTGCCTCTGTTCTCACAGGCCAGCGTGGGAGAGCGAGCTGGGAGAGTCTGTTCCCGCCCCAGGTCAGCCAGGAAGACACCACCGCTTCCCGCGTCCCTCCTAGTGGGTTGAGCCTAAGAGGCGTCCCCTTCTTGACTGTGAATTCCCTCAGAGACCCCTCTCCAAGGGCATCAGGAAGGCAGCGTTCAAGGCTGAGCGTGCAGATGCAGCGCACGCTATGGGGACAGGGCATGCGGCACCCCGGGGTCCCTACACCCCCAAACGGAAGCTCCCCAAAATCCTCAAGTGTAGGTCCTTGGGTAGTCTGAATTGTGTGAGCTTTCCCAGCGTCCTTTGGTGCATTTTGATTATATGTTGAGTTGATTGTGAGAGCTTCCTACACGGGGTGCTTGGCTATACTGGTGAAGTCAGACTTGACCCTCAGAGTATGGGGGCGGGTATTGACCTACCCATTCTACAGATGAGGGAGCAGAAGTGGAGATGTACCGGGTTTGCCCCATCCCGATGCTGGCAGAGAGGGAGCTGGCAGGCTGGGGGCTGGGTGGGGTATGAGGCCACACCCGCTGCTGTGAGACACCTGGGCAGGGGGCGTGGCTTCACTTTCACCTGTGGGTTGGCTTCCCCTTCATGGGGGCAGGTGGGGTGCTGGAGAGATGGCATCGTGAGCAGGTCCTGTTCTCGGCCTCTGTCTCTCGAGTAGCCTCCTCCGTGACTCATTCCATTTGGGTTTGGATCTCAACCAATTGCAGCCTCATCCCTCACACTGTTGGCGGGGAAAGCGCATCAAATATTCATCCGGAGGTTGGAAATGAGACTGGGGAAGGGCAAGGGGCCTTCACGACTCAGCTCTTTCTCTCCCCGGTATTGGAGAGGCAGCCAGCCAGCGAGGAGGAGGACATGGGGAGGAGAGACGGCAGAGCTTCAGGACAAGGAGAGGAGCAGGGGGTGGTGCCTGCACCCGCCGCATTAGCCACCCCCGGCGGCTCAGAAGAAATGCAGGATGGGGGTGTGCACTCCTGATGCGGGGATGAGAGTTGGAGAAGCCCATCTCACGACTCAGAAATGGGGCTTCTCCATTGGCTCAGTGGATAGAGTCGGCCTGCGGACTGAAAGGTCCCAGGTTCGATTCCGGTCAAGGGCACGTACCTTGGTTATGGGCATATACCCGGTGGGGAGTGTGCAGGAAGCGGCTGCTAATTGATGTTTCTCTCTCGTCGATGTTTCTAGCTCTCTATCCCTCTCCCTTCCTCTCTGTAAAAAATCAATAAAATATATATATTTTTAAAAAAGAATGAGCCGAAACTGGTTTGGCTTAGTGGATAGAGTATCGGGATGTGGACTGAAAGGTCCCAGGTTCGATTTGGTCAAGGGCATGTACCTTGGTTGTGGGCACATCCCCAGTGGGGGCGTGCAAGAGGCAGCTGATCGATGTCTCTCTCTCTCATTGATGTTTCTAACTCAGGCAAGGGGCTGGGCACAGAGAGGGCATAAACTTGCACTCCGCCCTGCTCTCTCTGGTCATCAGCTGGCCGGGACCTTAAGGCAGGAGCAGCCGAGAATCAGATGTGGGGCCTGAGACCCCGGGGCTGACGCAGCCTCCTGTACCTGGAGAGGGAGGTGCTGTGTGCACATGAGCTGGCTCTGCATGTAACAGGCTGGGGAGTGAGACCTGGAGCCGGTTTCTCTTTCTTGCTGGCCGGAAGCTGCTGTCACTGCAGGCAGAGACTCTGGGATGGACCCCCCAGGAACTGAGAGCCTCCCACACCCGTGGGGTTTCCCAGGCTGCTTCCTGGCGGCCGGCCACCTTGGGGACCAGGGAGGACCCCAGAGCGGGGACCGGGGATGTACCTCTCTGGCCGGAAGCATCTGTGGGAACTGGGCTCTCGGAGGAGGGAACGAGGGGAAGGAATGACAGTCCTGAAGGTGTCACTTGACGTGAAAGTCGGGGCTGGCAGCGTGAGGGGAGGGACAAGGTCACTGAGGCCTGCTGCTCTGGAGCCAGCAGGATAGGTGGGCTGGGGCTGATGCCGGGAAAGCAGACGTCCCAGGGACAGGGGAGAGGCTGGCGGGGGGAGGTCAGAGGCCCCGGAGAGCTGAGATCTGGGTCAGAGGAGACGGCCCAGGCTGAGCCAGGAGCAGCCTCGAAGATGCTCGACTCAGGGTCATGGCTCAGGGGCGGAGCGTCGACCTGCGAACCAGGAGGTCACAGCTCAATCAGAGGTCAGTCAACATGCCCAGGTTGCGGGCTTCATCCCCAGTGTGGGGCATGCAGGAGGCAGCCAATCAACGATTCTCTTATCATTGATGTTTCTCTCTCTCTCTCTCCCTCTCTCTCCCTTTTTCTCTCTGAAATCAATACCAAAAAAAAAAAAAAAAAAGAAAGAAATAGACCAGCAGTGATGACACCCATGTCATCAGGCCGGGAGATGGGGCGTGGCAGACTTCCCTGTGCTGTCTCAGTTCTTCTCTCCCAGGCCAGGACCCCCCGGAAAATGCCGTGAGGACAGGAGCGATCTCACAGCTCATCCTTTAAAAAACAGCCGACTGTGGACTGAAAGGTCCCAGGTTTGATTCTGGTCAAGGGCATGTACCTTGTTTGCGGGCACATCCCCAGTAGGGGGTGTGCAGGAGGCGGCTGAGGGGCTGATCGATGTCTTTCTCTCAGTGATGTTTCTAACACTCTATCCCTCTCCCTTCCTCTCTGTAAAAAATCAATTAAAAATGATTAAAATAATAATAATAATAATAATAGAAAATAAAAAGCGGCAGAGAGGACGGTTCCTGTGGCCAACCTCGCAGACCCGGGTCCCACTCAGAGTGCCCCTGAGTGCTGCACATTCTAGACACAGCTCTTTGGTGTCCTCACAGCTGAAAGCAGCCAGGGTTTGAAAAACTGCCCTTTAAATCCTTCAGCACTGCCCCAGGCTCCCCCCCTCTGCTAGCTGACTGCTCTAGGGGGACAAGGGATTGTTGACTTAGCAAATGAGTGAAGAGCCTGTGGCTGCTTAGGGCTGGGGGCGGGCTCCCTCCTCTGATCCCCACAGACAGAGGAGCAGGGCAGCATGGAGGGGAACGGAGCGGCTCTGCAGGAGAGGACGGGTTGAATCCCAGTCTGTGGGGACACCGTGAGGACCAAAGAGTCCTCTGAGTGGGGTGATGGGGGGCTGGACAGAGGGGAGCAGTGGGAACTTGGGCTGGCCCTCCTGGTGGAAGGCGGGGCAGGGGACGTGTGGAAAAAGCCAGAGTCACCCTCCAGGGGGCCAACTTACTGAAAATGTTGTAAGAATGAGACGTGGCTGAGAACAGTGTGGCTCAGTGGATAGAGCATCGGCCTGGGGACTGAAAGTTCCAGGTTTGATTCCGGTCAAGGGCATGTATCCTGATTGTGGGCACATCCCCAGTGAGGGGCGTGCAGGAGGCAGCTGATCGATGATTCTCTCTCGTCGATGTTTCTAGCTCTCTGTTCCTCTCCCTTCCTCTCTGTAAAATATCAATAAAACATATATATTTTTTAAAAAATCAATAAAAATATATTTTTAAAAAAATCCAAGCCGGGTAAGGTGTGGCAAGGTGTTTGTGTCGAGCCTTCAGCAGGGAAAGTGTTTCCGTGTGAACCCCACGGACCTGCCAGAGACCCCAGGGCAAAGGTTCCAGGGGTGGGGCCTGGCCGGTCTCAGCCCACAGGAGCTCCCGGATCCAGCTTCGTTCCTGGGGGGGCACTCCTCTGGGCTTACTCATCCCTGTGTGTGACTTCACCTGCTTCCTCCTCCTCCACAGGAGCCCCCAGAGAATAGAGACCGTGCCCTGCCCCGTGCCCAGCACGCTGGAGAAAGGAGGGAGTGCCCATCTGCTCAGCGTGTTTGTTTGTTTGTTTTTATATATTTTATTGATTTTTCACAGAGAGGAAGGGAGAGGGATGGAAAGTCAGAAACATCGATGAGAGAGAGACATCGATCAGCCGCCTCCTGCACGCCCCACACTGGAGATGTGCCTGCAAGCAAGGTACATGCCGCCGACCGGAATCGAACCCAGAACCTTTCAGTCCGCAGGCCGACGCTCTATCCACTGAGCCAAACTGATATCGGCTCAGCGTGTATTCATAAATTAGTGCCACTGATCACCAGAGGCAGCTGGGAAGAGCATGAGCCTGGGTGTGATTGGGAGCTGTGAATGTCACATCAGCCCTGGTTAACCTTTCTCCTTTGAGTTGTATTCTAAATTAATATTCTTTTTACTGATTTTTTACAGAGAGGAAGGGAGAGGGATAGAGAGTTAGAAACATCGATGAGACAGAAACATCGATCAGCCGCCTCCTGCACACCCCCTACTGGGGATATGCCTGCAACCAATGTACATGCCCTTGACCGGAATCGAACCTGGGACCTTTCAGTCCGCAGGCACATGCTCTATCCACTGAGCCACACCGGTTTCGGCTGTATTCTCAATTAAATCCCTGTGTATGGATGTTCAGTTTTGTTTGTGCCCGCGATCCAAACATTACCTCCCATGCAATTGGGGTTTTTATGTGCGATAAGGGGACAGGGCTGAGGGTTTCAATATTTTCCAAGACATTAAGTAGAGGCTGACTGTTTCAAAAACACCATAGTTAATTATTTGCAAACATCTTTTTTTTTTCCCCTCGATTGTAGTACAATTAAAGAAGGGTTTTTGGAGAAGGAAATGAATTGACCGTGAGTGGACCAGGAATTACTTGACCCAAGGACACTCATTGTAGGGGACACAGGGGGAAATACCTCGAAGCCAGCCACAGAATCCCTGCTGCACTGGAAATTGAACGGTGACATGAATCGAGCTTCATCGATAAAACATGCGAGCTCCGGCCATAGACGGGAAAGGCAGGGGGTGAAATCAAAGACAATCCGCTTTTGCTGAAAAACAACCTTGGGCGGCAATGCCTCACCCCCCGGTTAATATAAAGGAGGTCATTATTTGAAAGGAAGAGAGAAAAGCAGAAAGCCCGCCTGATTGCATCAATAATGCATTCTCTGGAAGCTCATCATGGCCCTTTTTATAACGGCCAAGTAATGGAGAGAAATCACCTTTTATCGGCTCCTGCCTGCGAGGATTGACTCCGCTCTCCTGTTGCGGATGAACCTGTGCGAATTCTCGGGGGGCTCCGAGCGGGGGAATGCAGGCCCTCGGTGTAGGCATCCAGAATAATTCAGGACAGCGAGGGACAATAAACAGCCACTCCCGTGTCCACTCTCATCCTCCAGCAGAGTGCTTTTTGTTTTAATGACCCAGACAATTAAATTAATTCTTCACTTGTGCCTTCATACCAGTGGTTCTCAACCTTTCTAATGCCGCGACCATTTAATACAGTTCCTCGTGTTGTGGTGAATCGTCATGTAAATATCTGTGTTTTCTGATGGTCTTAGGTGACCCTGCTAGCGGTTCTCAACCTGGGGGTCACTGCTGTAGAGCCTCAGACCATCAGAAAACAGGTCACGACCCACAGGTTGAGAACCGCTGCTTTAGACAAACGGTCATAGCCTATGTGTGTTCTTCTCCTCTGTAATTACTAGCATTTCTGGGTGCTGGGGCTGCTCAAGGCGACCCATTTTCCTTAACTCTTTGTTGTTTTAATCCTCTTTCTGGGATATTTTTTTCATTGTTTTTTGTTTGTTTGTTTGTTTGGGTTTTTTTTTTAGAGAGAGTAGAAGGGGTGCAGGAAGAGAAACATCAATGATGAGAGAGAATCATTGATCAGCTGCCCCCAGCCTGCCCTCTAGTGGAGATAGAGCCTGCAACCTGAGCATTTGCCCTTGACCAGAATCTAACCCTTGGCCCTTCAGTGCATGGGCCAGTGCTTTAACCACTGAGCCACACCAGCCAAAGCCAAATCCCTTAATTCTTGGGCTCTTGGTCTCAACTGGAAAATGATCAAAGGAATACCTAAGTCTTGGTTAGGATAATGTAAACCATGTGTCCATTGCCATATCTGATACCTGGGGCTGGTTCCATTTACTCTCTACCTCACCTATTACCTCTTTTTTTTTTGTAATATACATATTTTTATTGATTTCAGAGAGGAAGGGAGAAGGAGAGAGAAACATGAATGATGAGAGAGAATCATTGATCAGCTGCCCCTGCCACGCCCTCTAGTGGAGATGGAGCCTGCAACCTGAGCGTATGCCCTTGACCAGAATCAAACCCGGGACCCTTCAATCCACAGGACAACGCTCTATCCACTGAGCCAAACCGGCTAGAGTGTCCATTACCGCTTTTGACAGCAATCATTGTTGACCACTCATGAAATGCTACTTTCAGAAACATGAACCAGCCAGTGAGAAAACAGGAAAACAGATCAGGGTGTGATTAATGCGCTAAATGGTGTAGTTGTGAACGGAGCACCTGATCCACCACCCAGCAGCGTGGGAAGGGTGAAGGGTTCCCACAGAAGGGGAGCCAGGAGGGGCAGGTGGGCAGGAGGGACCCAGAGGGAGAGTGAGCTCTGTGGTTTCCGGAGAAAGCTGCTCGCTAGGCCTTGGGCTGCAGGAGAGACAGCACAGGGGCCACGGGGGCCACAGTGTGAAGGAGCTCAGACACCTTGGCTGTAGCAGAGCTGAGAACGCTGAGCTGTATTACCAGGGCAACAGAGCATCGCAGTACAGTGGTACCTCGAGATACGAGTGCCCTAACATACGAAATTTTTGAGATACAAGCCATCGAGCGAGCCATTTTGGCTTTGAAATACGAGCAACATTTGAGATAGGAATCATCGCGCGGATCGGCCGGCTGCACACGACCCACCAGTTTACCGCGACTCGAGCGTCTCATCGTTTCCCACGCCTCAAGGTGACGGAACGAATTAAACTCGTTTCTCGAGGTACCACTGTATCATTTCCTGAAGACAGCATTTGTTTTTTTCAGATCACCGATGCGTATACCTGCCGATTAAAGGGAAGTGCGTGAAAGCTTACCAAGCCTCCTATGTAATAAAAGGCTAGTAGGCAAATCGACCAAACTGTGATATGCATGGACCTCCAGGGGGCAGATGCTCAAAGCAGGGGCTGCCCCATGGTGGTCAGTGCACTCCCACAGTGGGAGCTGCTCAGCCAGAAGCCCAGCTCTCAGCTGGTGAGCACAGCGGCAGTGACAGGAGCCTCTCTCTCCTCTGTAGCGGTGATGTCTGACTGGCACCTTAGGTTCACACCCGTGGCAGGGAACGGGCCTAAGCCATCAGTCGGACATCCTACAAGGGCTCCGGGACTGCGAGAGGGCACGGGCCGGGCTAAGGGGTGTCCCTCCACCCTGAGGCCTCTACTGAGAATATAAATGAGCAGCCCCACAATCCTCATCCAGAGGGAATCATTGGGAGCAGGAGACAGTACTTTTCATTGTCTCATATTCCTCCAGTTGTTAGAGACATGGCATGTGAATCGTAAAAGAAAAAAAGAAAAAGACTGAAAATTAAAAACACACCCCTCAAATTCCTTCCCTTAGTTATACCTAATGAGTGTGTCTCCATCCGAATCTTTTTCTCTGTGTGTTTCTGTCTTGTTCCGTGTATCACTCTCTTCTTAATGTTTCTTAACCTGTATGTTCCTTTTAATATTATCAGAAGGGTGTTTCCTGAATTCCACACAGGATTTCATGTACAGCGTTATTAGTAACTAGAGGCCTGATGCACAAAGATTTGTGCCAGAATGCGTCTTCCTTCCCCCAGCTGCCAGCACCACCTTCGCTCTGGCCAGAGCTGCCTTTTCACTCTGCCTAGAGCTGCCTTTCTGCCTTCCCACACTGCCCAGAGGCCCAGGTGGCTGGGGTGGTGTGGAATGCAAGCGTCCTACTCTGCCCCCTGCTGCTCGGCACCTATGTATGCAAATTAATCCGCCATCTTTGTTGGACTAATTTGCATACTCACTCCTGATTGGCTGGTGGGTGTTGCGGAGGTATGGTCAGTTAGCATGTTGCTCTTTTATTGGTGTAGGTAACAGAATAGCCTGGTTGGCCTGGCTCAGTTGGTTGAGTGTCATCCTATGTACCAGGGGGTCACTGGTTTGATTCCTTGTCAGGGCACAGGCCTGGGTTGTGAGCTTGAGTGGATCCCCAGGACAGGACATGCAGGAGGCAGCCGATTTATGTTTCTCTCTCATCGATATTTCTCTCCCTGCCTCTCTTTCTAAAAAAATCAATAAAAACGTAATTTAAAAAATTAATGACAGAATAAAGCATCTATATCATAAAAGCCAAGCGGCCAGAATGACCAGTTGCTATGACAAGCACTGCAGCGGCCTGGCCAGCCCCCAACACAATCTGCCTCCATGGGGGCAGGCTGGCTGAATCCCATCCATGCACGAATTCGTGCACTGGGGCTCTGGTCTTTGTATAATAAAATTCATTTGACCAATTTCCTATTGTGACATTTAGCCTTTTCCAAATTACACTCTAAATACCAATATGGTGATAACAATTTCATGGGTAAACCTTTCACGGATCTCTACAATTTCCGGCATAGACTAAGACAGTGGCATTTAATGTAATTAAAGATGCTGAGATCTATGCTCTTACGTTGCCCACTGAAATACAATCCTCGTTTTTCTCCTGGTGGTCAAATATGTGCCCCAGCCAAAACTGGTTTGGCTCAGTGGATAGAGCGTCGGCCTGTGGAATGAAAGGTCCTGGGTTCGATTTCGGTCAAGGGCGTGGACTTGGTTGCAGGCGCAACTCCAGTGAGGGGCTGCAGGAGGCAGCTGATTGATGTCTCTCTCTCATTGATGTTTCTGACTTTCTGTCCCTCTCCCTTCCTCTCTGTAAAAGTCAATAAAATATATTGAAAAAAATAATATGCGCCCCATGTCACCTCTACCATGGAGTCCCAAGGGGTTCTTTCAGAGTTGACAGTTTTATAGGCAGAACATGGCAACTTGTCAATTTGCATTCCTTTGTTTAATAATGAAGGTAAACGCATTTTACTATGTCAATGGGCAATTTTTTTTCTTCTCGTTCAAATTGTGTGTTAGTGAACCTTGGCCACTTATTGTCTTCGTTCTTTTCTTATCGACTCTTATATTAAGGATACTTACCCTTGGTGGTACATATCAAAAATATTCTTGTTAGTAAATAGTTTGTTGTTAAAGTACATTCATGACTACAGTGGTACCTCGAGATACGGGTTTAATTCGTTCCATCACCTTGAGGCGTGGGAAACTATGAGACGCTCGAGTCGCGGTAAACTGGTGGGTCGTGTGCAGCCGGCCGATCCACGCGATGACTCCTATCTCAACTGTTGCTCGTATTTCAAAGCAAAAACCGCTCGCTCGACGGCTCGTATCTCAAAAATCTCGTATGTTAGGGCACTCGTATCTTGAGGTACCACTGTATTTTGTTGCAAAGAAGCGGCAGCAGGGGAGTTTGCAGAATGCTGGCAGCTGACTCTCTGGCTCGCCCTCCGCCTGCTTGTGCTCTGCTCATGGCCGGGGCTCAGCACGGCTCCTTCATAGCACGTCTGCGGGACGATGGCCTGTGTGGTCCCTCCCGGTGACCACAGCTCCCTCCACATGCAGTTCCCACTCTGCTCTGTGTGAGGCAGCGCTCCCGTGGGGTTATCCCCCCAGTGCTGAGCCCATGTGGCCACCTCTGTGTGGAGGAACCCAGCCTTTCAAACCGCACCCCCTCCTTTGTTTTTGTTCCACTAGCGGACCCCAGGCTTTGGGGCAAGTTCCTGCCGTCGGAGCAGAAAGCAGAACCGCTCCTGGCAGCCCGCATTCCCCGCAGGCCTGGCTGCACCTTTCCCTTCCTTTTTCCTGGAACGTGTGGCGGCTTCTGTCGGGAGGGGAACCGTCTTCCCGCCAGCTGCTGAGGATGGGGGGCCGGAGGAGGCTGAGCCCCCGGCCTCTGGGGCCTGGTGCTACTCAGATGGCTTGCTGGGTGCAGGACGGAGCCTCTGTGTGTGGGGGTGCTGGTCACGCTAGGAGGACCTTACGCGCAGGAGGGAACAGTAGCACCGGTGGTGTAAGAAGGCGCCTCACACTTTGGGAGAAGCAGAAACCCCCCCGTGCCCCCTCCGGGCGCAGCTGGAAGTCCCAGTTCAGGTTCGGAGAGGGACGGTGCGCAGTGCGGTGGCCCCGGGGAGAGCAGGTGCGTCTCTACTGCTCTGGGGTCCTAATGTCTCAGATGAATTTATGAAGCAGGAGCAAGTCCCAGGACCAGCACAGAGTGAGTGTTAGCATCCTCGCTGCCCTCTGACTTACTCTGGTTGGCACAGGCTGATGTGTGGGGTGACTTAAGCCAAGGTGATCATACACATGTGTGGGGTCTCCCTGCAGCCAGAATAGCGGCCTGTCACACCGGCCTGGTTCTGCCCGGGGGAGGGGTGCCAAAGGTGTAGATTGCTCTCCCATCCAATGGACTGGACAGGAAAGTGTCTTCACAGAGAATGTCCTGGAAGGACCTACTGTATTTCCCAGCATATAAGACGACTTTGTAACCCAGGAAAATCTTCTCAAAAGTCAGGGGTTGTCTTATACACCGGTTGTCATCTTATAGGGCAGGTATATCCCAAACTCTCTATTTCAACTGGAAAAGTTGGGGGTCGTCTTATACGCCGGAAAATACGGTACTCTTTTCTTTCCTTCACTTTGTGAAACAGCCCTTTCCCTAATATTTACTCCCCTGGAATTAAATTAAATTTACTCTGATGAGCATAAAAAAGTTATCTGTCCTGAAGAAACCCGATTTTCAGATCTCGAAGTGTCTCTGAACACTTTGCAGAGTTTATCCCATTTAACAGCGCTTACATTTTAATGCAGTTCCAGCATCAAAGTTCGGGATAAAAGGTCTTTTTGATGTTCGCGTTGAATCCAGCATCTGTTGAGCAGAACTTGGGTACAAAACAGAGCAGAGCAGGATAACAGGAGAGATGAAACATGGGCTTTGGCCTCCGTGAACAGGAGAGCTTGGAGCTGTCAGAGTGGACTCAAACTTCCAATAACCCAGGTCAACTCATTTGCTAGCATCGACATCCTAAAAATAGCATTTTTATTGTGGGCTCAGCAAAAAACTTCCCTCCAGGCTATTGACTCTATCTGAGCACGCGTGATATCGGTAATGGGGTTAAAGACATTGTGCGAAGAAACCAACCATTAGAACGCAAGTCATAAATTAAGAGAGTGAATTTTGCGGAGGAACTTATGCTGACACCTGCAGTGCAAAATATGAGGCTAAAAGTCAGCTATATCATTACTTAGTGAAACGATTACACAGACATCGGTAGGTTTAGTTCCTGTGACTGAGCAAACTGAGGGGAACTCCTATCTGTAACAAAACCATGACATATCCTGTTGGTCTCTTTTTTGGTATCTGTTGAAGGTAAGAGTAGAAGAAATGGCTTACATTTCAGACTGTAGTTGGTGACGCTGTATTACATCATTGAAATTTGCTAAAAGAATGGAACCTAACTGTGTTTTCACACACATACAAAGGTAATGTGTGAGGTGATGGATGGATTCATTAACTAGATGGAGAGAGAAAAAAAAATCCTTGATGACATATACCTGTATCAAAGCACCGTGATGTGCACTTTGAATATTTTACAATTCTATACATCAGTTATATCGTAGTAACATTGAAATTAAAAAAGGTTCAGCCGAAGACGGTTTGGCTCAGTGGATAGAGCGTCGGCCTGCAGACTGAAAGGTCCCAGGTTCGATTCCGGTCAAGGGCATGTATCCTGGTTGAGGGCACATCCCCAGTTGGAGGCGTGCAGGAGGCGGCTGATCGATGTCTCTGTCTCATCGATGTTTCTAACTCTCTATCCCTCTCCCTTCCTCTCTGTAAAAAATCAATAAAATATATTAACAAAAGAAATTAAGAAAGGTTCAGGCCTCCATTTATGCAATCCTTTAAGTGAATAGTGTCGTAGCTTTAAACATCTGTACTAAAATAAACCACTTTTCATTTTGTATTGGGAATTCCAAACATCTCTGCTGGTCTCGCCCACTGCCTCCCCTCCACCCCCACCCCCATCCCTTCTTCCCTGGCTAAGACGTTGCTTTGGGGAAGGAGGTTTTAGAAATTGCAGCAAGACTGTAACAGTGAAATCAGGCTTTCTGAGAAGTTGCCAAGGACAATCAAAAAAGATGTTGCTTTTCATGCAGAACGCTCACTGAAGAACAGTTCTGCCTCTTAGTCAACGAGTAGATTCTCATTATTTATTTAGATTTCTCTGGCAGTTTTACTCTGAAGAGCTCATTAGAGTTCATTATGCCAATATCATGTTCATTTGCAGGCTTTTGGTATTTATCCTTATGTTTATGTTCAGATTTTTGCAGATTTCACCCACGAAATATGTGCCGAGTCTGGTCACATCTCTCCATGTCCATCACCATGAGCTAATGCAGGCTGTCAGGGTCTTTCTGTGGGAGTGGGATTGCCTGGAAACTGGGCCTCCTAACTCCCCCCTCGCCTCCTCCATCTGTTCTCCACTCCACAGTCCCCGGGATATGTCCTGCGCCAAGAAGGCAGCTGGTGGGACTTTGATAAAGATTTCATTCACCCGTTGACCCATGAACCAAGAGGTCACAGCTTCTATTCCTGATCAGGGCACGAACCTGTGTTGTGGACTTGATCCTCCGTAGGGGATGTGTAGGAGGCAGCCAATCAGTGATTCTCTCTCATCATTGATGTTTCTGTCTCTCTCTCCCTCTCCCTTCCTCTCTCTCTCTAAAATTAATAAAAATATATATTTTAAAAGATGACATTGAATCTGTAGATCAATTTGGGGAGTATTAAGCCTGTTCAGTCTCTGAGCCATGAAGATGGATGTCTTTGCATCTATTCAGGTCTCTTCTAATTTCTTTTTAACAATGTTTTGTAGGGTTTTTTTTTTTCTTTCAGCAAATATTTATTGAGTCAGTTTTCTATGATACATCTGCTAGACTTTGAATATACAATGAAAATAATTGTCCTTTTATAGTCTCTAATGTATTGAAGTTTTTAACAGTACAAGTTTTGTAGTTCCTTTGTTAATTTCACTCTTAAGTGTTTTATTGTTCTAGGGTAAGTGGAATGGTTTTTCTTCGTTTTTGTTGGTGCTATATAGAAAAACAGCTAATTTTTGTAGATCTTGTATCCTGCAACTCAATTATTAGTGAATCCCTAAGGATATTTTACATAAAAATAACTTCGTTATTACTTCTTTCTTTGTAATCTCAATGTCTTTTGTTTATTTTTCTTGTCTAATAGCTTTGTTTAGAACCTTTAGTACAATGTTGAATAGAGATGGTAAGACTAGACATCCTTCTTATTCCTAATCTAGTTTTTCACCATTATGCATGCTATTGCCTGTGAGATTTTGGGAAATTTTCTTTTATTTCTGCTTCGTTGAATTTATTCTTTTCATGAAAGTTTGTTGAATATTATCAAATGCCTTTTCTCTGTCTATTGAGATTATCAGGTAGTTTTTGTTCTTTTCCTCTCTATTCTTCTGATTACGTAATCTCTACCGATCTCCCTTCATGTTTGCTAATCGTTTCTTCTGTCAGTTCAACTCTACTGTTGAATCACTTTAGTGAATTTTGATTCGTTATTGCCCTTTTCAACTCCAGAGTTTCCATTTGCCCTTTTATACGCTGCGTATCTACTGATCTCTACTTGATGCGGCATTGTCATCAGACCTCTCCTTTTACTTCCTTAGCAGCCTCTTTCCTTTCGCTCTTTGATATGGATAACTGCCGCTTTGAAGGCCTCAAAGGCAATTTTTGTTGCCAGCTCTTTTTTTTTTGTTGTTGTTGTTGATGGACAACACTTTCTGTTCGTTTTTACCTCTCAATATTGTCTCTCAATCGGAGATGGTAGTCAGTATGAGTATTGCTTCCTCCCCATCCCATGGCATAGTCTAATTAACTGCTTTCTTACTTATTGAGTGACGTAGCTGGGCCAGTTCAGTGACGTCTCTGTCCCATGCAGTGTGGATGCTCTGATGTTGTCCCTAGAGGGCACGGCCGCAGGCCTGTGCACAGTGGCACTGACCTCCTTTCCCAGGGCTGAGGATAGTTTTTGTCTGTTCTCTCTGTCTCTTCCCCTGAGTTCCCCATTAAGCTCCAGGCTGGTTATTGCACCTCACTGTGAGCCTCCACCACTTGCTAGATGATTTCTCTATTGTTTTTGACAAACGTCTTGGCTCATAAATTGCTCCACAGTCCGGTCCAATTAAAGTGGAGTCCCTTTGCTCTCCTCGTCTTTGAAGCTTGATTTACCTCGGAGAGCTCTTCTCCGCTTTCTCTTCTCTCTGTTGCACATCTAGTGGCTCCATCACTTTTTCTTGTTGCTATGGAGACGGCTCTTAATTGCTCACCTCCTAGAACTCCGTGGTTTTCATCAGTGCCCTTGGGCTTGAACTTTGGCGTGGTCTGTTGCCAATAAAGAAGGGCCTTTCCTGGCATCTCTGTTTAAGCTGGTATCACTGCCACTCTCTTTTATTTACCATGTTGTATTTTCCTTCATAGCCCTTACATTGACCTGACATAATATGAAATATTTGTTTACTCATCATCTGTCTCCACCATCACCATGTAAGCTTTCTGAGGGCAGACTTAATGTACTCTACCCAGTTTCCAGGAGAGTGCTTACTGTACAGTAGGCATCATACATAAGTACAGTGGTACCTCGAGATACGAATTTAATTCATTCCGTAACCTTGAGGTGTGGGAAACTAGGAGACGCTCGAGTCGCGGTAAACTGGTGGGTCGTGTGCAGCCGGCCGATCTGCGCGATGACTCCTATCTCAACTGTTGCTCGTATTTCAAAGCAAAAATCGCTCGCTTGACGGCTCGTATCTCAAAAATCTCCTATGTTAGGGCACTCATATCTCGAGGTACCACTGTAGTAGGTGATTTAGTGACTAGTGACGGAGCAAGTGAGTCAAAGAGCACCAGCATTGACCTCAAGGAAAAGGGAAAATTCACAGTGAGAGTTCAGTCTGTGCATACAGATGACTATTCAGAACACCTTTGAAGTTTCTGATAAAACTAGTGCCCGGTGCACGGGTTCATGCACTTGGCAAGGAAATTAATGAGAAGGTGGCCAGTGGGATGGGACTGGGTACGAGGGCCAGACACGCCCTGGAGCCAACCTCCTGCAGTCCCTCCTCGGCCAGCTGCACTTGGGACAGTGCTGCTGCTCCAAGGGCATCTGCAGAGTGAGCAGGGTCCCTCCGGCTGGCGGGCTCCCTCCGCCTAAGGGGTCCCAGATTGCGAGAGGGCAGTTCTCGGGTGATGCACCCCAGAATCTATCGGGCTCACTCCTCTCTGGTTCCGGGTGCATCACGCAAGAACCACCACTGCCAAGTCACTGCAGCTCAGCAGCTCTTGCCCCTGGTGGTCAGTATGGGTCATACCTGCCAGCCGCTCAGCCGGTTGGACGGTCACTTAGCCTTTTATATATGTTGTACAGATAACAGTGTTGAGAAAATCAAAAGTAGGTTGGGATGAGTGGGTCTGATACCCCAAATAAGATGAGCTCAGTAATAATGATGGTGATAACACTAATGACAGTAGCAGCACAGATTTGATGAACTTCATGCTTATCATGGGCCAGCCCTGGGCTGTGCTTGCATCTACTATTTCTTTCTTTTCTATTTTTTTAAAGTATATTTTATTGATTTTTCACAGAGAGGAAGGGAGAGGGATAGAGAATTAGAAACATCAATGAGAGAGAGACATCGATCAACCGCCTCCTGCATGCCCAATGGGGATGTGCCCGCAACCAAGATACATGCCCCCGACTGGAATTGAACCTGGGACCTTTCAGTCTGCAGGCCGAAGCTCTATCCAAACCGGTGTCGGTGCACCTACTATTTCACGGAGGACAATGGTGCCCTGAAGGAAGTACATACTGTTTTGCAGAGGAGTACAGCCGTGAGCACAGAAAGGCTAAGGAGACAATGCCGGACAGACAGCAGCACAACTAGGACATGGCACAACCGGGTGTCCAGACTGGGCGGTTAGACTTCGAAGCCTATTTTATTGCATCAACGACGGCACCATGTCTAAACAGACACAAGACTAGGAATGGAGGAAATGGTTAAAAACAAAAGGTACCAGATCAGAATTTTCAAAGATCCCCCATAGCGGTGGGTAAAAGCAAGAGGATGTTAGTACTAGTTCTCAAATTATTTGGGCTCAATTCCTCATTTTTGGAGAATGACCTCAGTCCCCTACGACGTACACTTTCTTCAGCCCCCTCTAAAAAATGCTGAAGAATCCCCCCGAGGGGTCTCATTCATCTCCGCCATCACATCATCGGTCTAGGTCCTGCCGTCGGAGTTGACCCTGAAACATACTGGGATGTGGTGGTGCCTCTGGCAGAAGAGGTGGAAAGTGGTGGAAACGTGGAGCATTGAGTCTGCGTGGAAAACCTGTGTTATAGCCCCACCTGCTGGAAACAGAGGAAGGGCCTCTAATTGTCAGCCTGGTGCCCCGTTAAGAGTCAAGTCAACAAAGCCTTTGCTGCTTCAGATGCGATGGCAAAGGCTCATTTCATCAAACCCAGTGAAAAATCACAGGAATGCAGCTTTGCAAAAAAGAAATGACAATTTTCCAGCAACTGAACGTAAAGGCATTAAAGTCTCACCGATAAAACATTCTACAGGGCTGTTCTGAAGAAGTTCAGGTGAGATACAAGAAAACTCAGAAAGGCAATTATTTGAACTCAAGAATGAAATTCATAAATAAAAGGAGTACTTTACCCAGTAGATTGAAGTTACAAAGAGAACCAAGCATAGGTTGAGGAACTCAATGAATGAGGAAGAGAATGCATTAGAAGGTATTGGTAAGAGGGCAGATCCAAATGGAAGAGAGAATAAGTGACCTGAAGGATAGGAATTTAGAAATTATTCAGGAGGGAGAGAAGAGAGAACTGAGATTTTTAAAAAGTGGAAAAGAAAAAAACCATGAGAGCTATCTAGTAAGAGAGCCACTCTATTCTAATAAAAGGGTAATATGCAAATTGGTCAGGATGCCTTTACAGTAGCAGTCGAACAGCAGGCTGCATGAGGTGACAGGGCCAGCAGGGGGGGGCAGTGAGGGATGACTAAACAACTGAAGAGCAGGCTGCATGTGTGACCAGGTTGGCAGGGGGGTCAGTGAGAGATGACCAAATGACTGAACAGCAGACTACGTAGAGCAACTAGAATGGCAGAGAGGCAGTTGGGGACAACCAGGTGGCCAGGGGGGCAGTTGGGTGCCATCAGGCTGGCAGACAGAGGCGGTTAGGGGTTATCAGGCTAGCGGGGGGAGGGGCAGTTAGGGGCAATCAGGTAGGCAGGCAGGTGAGCATTTAGAAGCCAGCGGACCCGTATTATGAGAAGGCCGGATCCTAAATCGGCAGTCAGACATACACCAAAGGGTCCCAGATTAGAGAGGGTGCAGGCTGGGCCGAGAGAACCCTGCTTCCCATGCATGAATTTTGTGCACCAGGCCACTAGTCCTATATCATAAAAGCTGAATATGCTAAGTGTCTGGTCAACTGGTAGGCCGTTCAACCAATCAAAGCATAATATGCTAATGATATGCTAAGGCTGTTCAACTGCTTGCTGTGATGTGCACTGAACACTAGGGGGCAGATGCTCTGACCGGTAGGTTAGCTTGCTGCTGGGGTCCGGCTAATCGAGACTGAGCCAGATGGGCCAGAAACACCCTAGAGACCTCTCGTGGTCTCTCCCAGGCTTGATCATGCACCCATGGGGTCCCTTGGCCTGGCCTATACCCTCACTAGCATAAGTATAATGGGTGATGCCCTGGCTGGTGCAGTTCAGTGGTTACAACATTGGCATGTGCATCAAATTCCATTTCTGATCAAGGGCACATACCTGGGTTGTAGGTTTGATCCCCTGCCCTGGTCAGGGTGCATGCAGGAAGTAACCAGTCGATGTGTCTTTCCCTCTCTCCCCTTTCTCCCATTCCCTCCCTTCCACTCTCTCTGAAAATCCGTGGGAAAATATCGTCAGTGAGGATTCACAATAACAAAAAAAGAAATTAGACTAATTTTAATCATCCTGTATTGCATATTTAAAATTTGCTAAAAGAATATTCTGGAAAGTCTTCATTATAAGGAAAAACGTGCAATTATGTATGGGGATGGATATTAATGAGTTATTAAGGTGATCATTTTGCAATATAATAATTTTTTTCATTTTACCTCTTCAAATGTTGTTTCTGCCCAATTCTTTCTCTTCTCCTTTCCTAGGACTCCAGCAATGGGCCTGTTAGAGCTTTGCCCTGTGTCCTTCATGTCTTCTGCGCAATTTCATGTACGTTTCATCCCTCTCCCTCCTCCATTTTTCAATCTGATATTTTCTAGTGACCTCTTCCAGTTTTCATCTTCTGTGTCTAATCAGCATTTCCATTTGATTTCCAAAAGATCAGTTCTGGCGTAAACATAAAACTGCACATTTCATCTTATTTCTGCACACTATTAATCAGCCCCTTTCAAGTCCCTTTGTTCTCGGTCTTTGCGCACTTGTTTCTGTCTCCCATTTGTGTCGGTGGTTTGGGTTATCAGTCTTAACTGCTGACATGCCTGTTCGTATTTATTGAAAGCTGGACCTTGTGTGTAAAAATGTGAGAGGTTGCTGAAACCGGTTTGGCTCAGTGGATAGAGCGTCGGCCTGTGGACTGAAAGGTCCCAGGTTCGATTCCGGTTGGGGGCATGTACCTTGGTTGCGGGCGCATCCCCAGTAGGGGGCGTGCAAGAGGCAGCTGATCGATGTCTCTCTCTCATTGATGTTTCTAACTCTCTATCCCTCACCCTTCCTCTCTGTAAAAAACAATAAAATGTATTTTAAAAAATGTGAGAGGCCATTTGCTGAGGTGGAAGTGTCACCGTCCCCCAGAGATCACGTTTGCTTGGGGCGGGTAGAGGGGGGCAGGTTGTGGTATGGACCCATCCCCTGATCCGCCCAATGATTACCCAATGGAGTTGGTTTGAAATTGCAACTCCACCTGGTTCCTATCTCCTCCCCAGGCAAAGCCCTGCAGGTCCCGCCTGAGAGCTAACATTGACTGTAAGGGAACCCCATCCTTGGGGGTCCCGGACTCCCCTTTGTCCCCTAAGCCAGGAACCTGCACTTCAGAGCTTCCTCTTCACCCCTTTCTGCTGGACTTGTCTGCCTCTCAGAGGCCAGGACAGATCAGCGGCACCTGAGAAAGAGCCGAGCAGAGCTGAGCTGAGCATCAGGCTCAGCTCTTGTACCCCCTTCTCCCTGGGACAGTGTCCCTCCAGATTCTCACCTCCGGGCCAGTTTTTGGAGACTTCACATCCGTAGGTTGTTTTAAAAATATATTTTATTGATTTTTTACAGAGAGGAAGGGAGAGGAATAGAGAGTTAAAAACATTGATGAGCCAAAACCGGTTTGGCTCAGTGGATAAAGCGTCGGCCTGCGGACTGAAGGGTCCCAGGTTTGATTCTGGTCAAGGGCACGTACGTTGGTTGCGGGCACATCCCCAGTAGGGGGCGTGCAGGAGGCAGCTGATCGGTGTTTCTAACTTTCTATCCCTTTCCTTCTCCCTTCCTCTCTGTAAAAAAAATCAATAAAATATATTTTTAAAAATTAAAATAAAATAATAAAAACATTGATGAGAGAGAGAGACATTGATCAGCTGCCTCCTGCACGCCCCCTACTGGGGATGTGCCCGCAACCAAGGTACATGCCCTTGACCGGAATCGAACCTGGGACCTTTCAGTCCGCAGGCCGACGCTCTATCCACTGAGCCACACCGGTTTCGGCCACATCCATAGGTTTTAGAGTTTCCCCTTTCCTCCAGGCGTTCTCAGGCGGTGGGTTTGTCTGCCACCGTCTCCTCTACATTATCAACATTGGAAAGGTGTCCGGTCTGAGCTGCTTTGAAGCAGAGGCCACCTGTACCCCCTTCAGACCTTGTGCACCGGCTGGCACGGAACCCTTTCCGGCTTCCCTGGAAACCAGTAGAACCGTGGGGGCAGGTGCGCATGCCACGCTGCCGGGGATGAGAAGAGTGATGGTAACAAAGGATAAAGCAGCCCTTAGCTGGTTAGAGCCGCCTTCCAGCCTTGCGAAGGAGGCCGAACTCATCAGAAATGACCCCAATGGCCATCCTGGCCGGGTCTCTAACGTCCCGAGCACCCAGGAATGGCCCCAGCGTGATGTGCCCGTAACTTTGTTCCAGTGAAACATGGCCAATAGGAGTCTGAACATGGGAATAGGTGAACACGTTCATAGTGAACACGTTAGGCTTTCTGTACATCATTGCGTGACTTGCAAGACGCCGGCCTTTAAACGGTTAATTGGCCGTGTTGCATAAACCGGCAGGCGCGTTGCAGCCGGTGGCGGAACTCGGCTCTCTCGGCGCCTGCAGCCAGCTCTCTGGCCTCTTTGGAGGGTCGCGCTGAGGGTCTGACATGTGGCAGGTGCATACCAGGCCTCCTCGGATGCTCTTCGCTCTGTGTAAATAAGCTGACCCTAGTGTCCCCTTAGTATTGCACGTCAATGACAGAGTACACGTCCCCCGTCTATAGCAGAATTCAGAACAACGCGGAACATTCCGAAAGGAAATACAGTGGTACCTCGAGATACGAGTTTAATCCGTTCCGTCACCTTGAGGCGTGGGAAACTATGAGACGCTCGAGTCTCGGTAAACTGGTGGGTCGTGTGCAGCCGGCCGATCCGCGCGATGACTCCTATCTCAACTGTTGCTCGTATTTCAAAGCAAAAATCGCTCCCTCGACGGCTCGTATCTCGTATGTTAGGGCACTCGGATCTCGAGGTACCACTGTATCACAGAGACAGGGCGGGACAAAAGGAGGTGCGTACCCAGACCCAGAGTTTATTCCTGTCTCATCACCTGTTATCGCAGCGTTTTCCACAGGAACAGCTCTGAACCTCCCTCTGTCCCACCCTCTGCTCTTTGACCCTGAACCCCACACACGTGGGTCTGCCTGCTCTCTGCCTCTGGGACTCTCACCGCCCTCTCCCTCCTCCTTGTCTGCGCACTTCCCCTGGGGCTGGGTTTTAAGAGCTGGGCCCTCGCAGGAGCCGCCCCCCTGACCGTTGGCCTTCCTGTCCTTTTGCAACGGGGGGCTGTCCATCTGGGGAGCGTGGTCTGTCGCTGCGCCCGTGTTGGCAATGGTCTGAGGTTTGTGGTTGCCGGTGAGGCGCTGCGGAACTGGGAGCCCCAGCTTTCTGGTGCCTGCGCCTGGGGCAGGGCCAGCCCTCTGAGTGCGCCCGCCCAAGCATGGAGGGGCCTGGGCGGCCCGGCCGCTAGGAGAGAATCCCCGGAGGTCGGACAGTGGCCCTCTCCGCACTGCCCCCCGGAATCTGCCTTCTCTGGTGAGTGCAGGGGACCGGGGTGGAGTCCTGGGAGGGGAGGTTTCGCATAAAGAGCGCCCCTGTGGTTGGAAGGCTGACGCTTCAGACGGGCTTGCTATGAGACAACCTTCTTCACCTGACCACACTCCTGCAGACAGCTCTGTTCCACCTGCCCGGGTCCAGCGCACAGGCCTGCGAAGTTACACCTAATTTTCAGGAGCGAGTCAAGGTGGACACAGTGCTTTCAGCAGCTGTCGAAAGGACAGGACTGCGGCTGAAACGTTGATAGAAGTCGAGGGGATCTGGGTTAGGGTTAGGGTAAATGTGTATCTTCATTTAAGGCAGCGGTTCTCAGCCTGTGGGTCGAGACCTGTTTTCTGATGGTCTGAGGCTCTACAGCAGTGACCCCCAGGTTGAGAACTGCTAGCAGGGTCGCCTAAGACCATCGGAAAACACAGATATTTACATGACGATTCGCCACAACACGAGGAACTGTATTAAATGGTCGCGGCGTTAGAAAGGTTGAGAACCACTGATTTAAGGGGTTTATGTCTTCCGCTATAAAGAATCTTCATACTGTCTGTCTCACTGTAATATCATCCCAGACAGTTTGAGGCCATCCTGGCAGCCCGAATCAATAGAAGAAAAATAATCAAGAGCAATCAGAGACTTGAAATTCCTGAAAGAAATATATTCAAAATAACACCCATAACAATGGCTATTGTGATTCTTTGCATTCCAGTTTTACAGTAGGACAGGACGGGAGGAATAAGAAAATAATAACTTTAAAATCACATAGTTAAAAGTTAAGAACAAGCCCCAGCTGGTTTGGCTCAGTGGATAGAGTGTCAGCCTGCAGACCAAAGGGTCCCGGGTTTGATTCCGGTCAAGGGCGTGTACTTCAGTTGCAGGCTCCTCCTTGGCCCAGGCCCTGGTCGAGGTGCGTGCAGGAGGCGACCAATCCATGTGTTTCTCTCACATCAGTGTTTCTCCCCATCTTTCCCTCTCTCTCCCACTCTCCCTAAAAATCAATGAAAAATATCGTTGGGTGAGAATTAACAAAGTTAAGAACAACATCTGTTCAGATAATTTTACATTCAGTTCCTTCTCTACCATTATTTCCTTTTTATCAGAAGTATTGCATTTCAAACAGGTAGAATGGAACATAATGCAAAGTTGGAAAATAAAAAACAAGTCAGGAATGCATAATATGAGAGTGTAGTCTTGCTTCTTTGGTGACTTTGTAATCTGACTTTGCTATCTCTTTCTACAACTCTGCACAAGTCCTTTATCCAAAAAGTTGTATATTATTAAGCACTTCAGATTTACAACTCCATGATTTCTGTTTTATTGGGTGTAACTCAGTCAATCAGTAGCATTTGAATTGATCAGTTAGAAGTAATGAGAAGACCAGTGGATGAGGAATGAGGGTGTGAATTCTAATCCTCTTTTCTAGTCATTGAGGGATTTGGACAATATTTTCCAACCATGCTAAGCCAAGGGCTGGGGAATTGTTTCTATAAAATCATAGGTAATACATACTTTAGGTTTTGGAGGCCAAGATGCAAAATTGAATATAATATGCAGGTACTCACATAACCATTTTAAATGGAGCCATTTAAAAAAGCAATAGCCACTCTTACTCCCGGAATATATGAAGACGAGAGATGAGCCAGATTTGACCGAAGGGTCATGATTGTCCAACCTCCGTTCAAGGCAGTGATTTTTAGCAATTATAAAGTAGAAGATGTAGACTAGATTCCCTGACACCCAAAGGAGTTAACAGTGATATTGAGGGTAATTCACCAATCGCCTAACGTTGTATACAACAATCTGTGTATGTAAATACGTGTTTTTATAATGGGGGAAAATGTCCACAGATTTTGTCAGACTTTCAAAGTGGTTCAAAACCCAGTTAAGCTTAAAGACTAGTTGATTTTCAAGATGCTTCCCAAATCGAAAATTCAATGAACCTACACACTGCTTATTGGATGCCTGTTCTCTATAAGCCATTGTGCTACCACTGTGCGAGATGTTAGCACATTATAACCACATTAACGTGTCAAAATATTTTAAAGACGATTGGAATAGGTGCAAATCAGTGATATCCTTCCGAATAATGGACTTGAGAAAAATTCTGTAACTGGTCAGACATTTCAGAAATATTACTTTGCAAAAGGTCTTCAAATCCAGTATAAGTTGTGACAAAATATGTATCAAATATTCTTATTGTTCCATTTTGTTGAGGACAATGGTATTATTCCTGACAATCATAATCAAATTTAATAAGAAGAGTATCTTTCCTAAAAACACAATTCCCTTAAGGGCAGAAACTATGCCCTTCTCATTCTTGGATTCTGGAACGGTATTTGTAACATGCTAAGTATTCAACATTTGAGCGAAATAAATGAGTGAATTGACTGAATAAGTGAACGGAAAAGGTGGAGATGCCACCTTTGAGATGCTGCGCATTAGGTACTGAAGGCTTAGAACTCAAAGGGGGTCTAAAAAGCAGTAGCTGCAAAGTCCAAAGATTGCTTCTCCTTTCAACACTGGACATGACTGTTATTTCAAAAGACTTGGTCAACTACAGATTGCAGTTCCTGGGGATGAAGCCATTTTTTAAAAGGAGTGAAATGTGTCTCATTTCACTCACCTGGGAGAGAGAAACACTTCTCACAGGTTGTCCTGCAGCCTGGTCCCTGGGATGGAGGGGCCTGGGAGGGAAGTCACCTCTCAGCACTTCCTGCCCTGAGCATAAATGGTAGGTTTTCCTGGACAGCCCACACGGCAGGTCGTACAGAATTTAGGGTACCACGCTACTCCCTGATAAAGAGCTTCAGCCTCACCGCCACCGCCTGGCCCGCTGATGATGCCCCAATCTGAGCGCCATTCCCCGGAGCTGGCTGCCAGCCCCCCGGGGAGGGGTTTGACCTGTGGTCCAACAGTGCCTGTCTTCTAGGAGTACTTCCTTTTCAGAAAGACAGATTCAGTCTGCGTCCGCTGGTTTATGGTTCCTTCCCATCTCCAGGGAGATTTAAATCCGAGGATTAAAAAGATCTGAGAACTGTTCACCACAAACTCAGAGCAGAGATGCTCCTTGTGATCCTAGCACTTAGCAAGTGGCAAGGGTTTTAGGAGCTTTGCGCGGGGATGAGTCGCAGATGAAACGTTCGAACAAGAGATGTACCGAGTGCTCTGGTCACTTGGGAAATTATAAGGAGGGCCCGGCCAGCATGGCTTAGTGGTTGAGCGTCCGCCTCTGAGCCAGGAGGTCACAGTTTGAGTCCTGGTCAGGGCCCAGGCCCAGGTTGCAGGCTCGAGTCCCAGTTGGAAACGGGCGGGAGGCAGCTGGTCAATGATTCTCTCTCATCACTGATGTTTCTGTCTCTCTCCCTCTCCCTTCCTCTCTGAAATTAAAACAAATATACTTTTAAACAAGAAGTTACAAGGATTTTTAGGAGGAACTGGAGGCAGAGAGCTATGCAAACTATATACACGACCTTACTCTTTCACGTCTGGCACAGCGGCGCGCATGCACTGCCCACGATGGTTATCTCTTCCCGAGGCTGTAATCCCTCCGAGGGGCAGCGGCCTGGTGTAGCACAGACTTTATTCCATGCCAGGGGCCAGCGTAGAGAAGCTTTAGTTGGGGTTTGGGGACGGTATGCAGAAGTTTAAGAAATCTGTCATATTAATCGACTCATGCCTCTCTTCCTCTCTCTCCCACTCCATATGCCATTTATAGATAATCTATTTTACAGACATCTCTCCCAGGAGCAAAATTGTTTCCCTGGCTTTTTAAAAATCTCTTCCCAAGAAGCAAATGTGACATAAAGCTTTTTAAGTTTTTTTTATTGTAAATATTAAAATAAAATTATGATTCCCACTTTTTAATATAAAAGAGAGAGATTTAAAGATGTTTATAGCTAATGACCCCTGCTTTTCAGGAGCCAAAACTATAGTCCGAAAGACACAATTTCTTCATCTAAAGCAAATGCAGAGGTGGAAAGTCATTATTTGCTGTTGGCAGAGACGTTGACAGGAAATGAGCGGTTAGTTCATCTTTCTTAGATTGCACAAAAGGGGAAAAAAAAATGGTTGGGTAAAAATCATTAGCCAAGTGATTGGATAGTGGCTTGCTTCCAGAACGTTACCACTAAGGGTTATTAGGAAAAAGTCAGAGCGTTTTATCCAGAATGCTAATTGCTTCGCAGAAGAACAGGGTGAAGCGGGTTAGGTGTGAAACCTGGCTTCCATACCCTGCAAACGAGGACATCGAGGCTCAGGGGCCCCGGGACCTCTTGCAGAAC
>JAAGEH010000337.1:4449660-4471865 GCA_011751065.1 Lasiurus cinereus
TTAACAGCAGCCAGAAGTCCCAAATCAGTGTGGAGTTTTAAAACGTGTTTTACACTTTAAATAATAACCTCTGTATAAATGGTGGGTTTAAAAAAATTTTATGTCTATGTGTTTTTAAACCAACAATTTATACATATGTTAGTCAAACGTGTGTAAATGTATCGGGGGTTGGTTTTATTTATTTTTAAAATATCTTTTTATTGCCGAAACCGGTTTGGCTCAGTAGATAGAACATTGGCCTGGGGACTGAAGTGTCCCGGGTTCGATTCTGGTCAGGGGCTCGTATCTTGGTTGCGGGCACATCCCCAGTGGGGGGCGTGCAGGAGTTGGCTGATGGATGTCTCTCTCTCATCGATGTCTCTCTCTCATCGATGTTTCTGGCTCTCTGTCCCTCTCCTTTCCTCTCTGTAGAGAGAAATCAATAAAATATATTTTAAAAATAAATAAAATAAATGAATAAAAATACGTTTTTATTGATTCTTAGAGAAAGAGGAAGGGAGAGGGGGAGAGAGAGACATTGATGAAAAAGGAACACGGATCGGCTGCCTCCTTCACATCCGCTCTTGGGGATGAGCCTGAACCCTGGGTGGGTGCCCCATGGAGATGGAACCAGCAAGCTTCTGGGGCCTGGGCTGGCGCTCAGCCACTGAGCCACACCAGCCGGGCAGCGGCTACTGCTTTAAGCAAACTGCCCATTTCCAGGTGGGACAGAGAGGACAGGGCATCGGCATGGCCCCAGCCATTGCTCCTCCGACCGACCCTGAGCAGGGGCCTGCGCTGGAGAGGCCGGGCCGGTGCGCCCGCAGCCTGGGTTCCCCGTTGTTCCTGTGCACCGAGCTGAGGCTGTGAGGCTGGAACTGGCCCTCGGCTGCCAACCCACACCCTCAGCTCAGCTTTTTTGTTTTTAATACAGCGGCACCTCGAGATACGAGTGCCCTAACATACGAGATTTTTGAGATACGAGCCGTCGAGCGAGCGATTTTTGCTTTGAAATACGAGCAACATTTGAGATAGGAGTCATCGCGCGGATCGGCCGGCTGCACACGACCCACCAGTTTACCGCGACTCGAGCGTCTCATAGTTTCCCACGCCTCAAGGTGACGGAACGAATTAAACTCGTATCTCGAGGTACCACTGTATATTCTATTGATTTTTCACAGAGAGGAAGGGAGAGGGATAGAGAGTCAGAAACATCGATGAGAGAGAGACATCGATCAGCTGCCTCCCTCACACCTCCTACTGGGGATGTGCCTGCAACCAAGGTAAGTGCCCTTGACCGGAGTCGAACCTGGGATCCTTCAGTCCACAGGCCGACGCTCTATCCACTGAGCCAAACCAGTGAGGGCCTCTTTGCTCAGTTTTAATGTTTCACAATTGATGACTTGGGGTCATAAGAGAATCCTGGGGTTGCCTTCTGAGTCATCCCAGAGAAAGTCAGAAACATCGATGAGAGAGAGACATCGATCAGCTGCCTCCTGCACGCCCCACACTGGGGATGTGCCCGCAACCAGGATACATGCCCTTGACCGGAATCAAACCAGGGACCTTTCAGTCCGCAGGCCGATGCTCTATCCACTGAGCCACACCAGTTCCGGCGGCTGCTGGTTATTCTATTCGCTGCTCATGAGATAGCATCGGACCGGATTCGGCCTCCCCGCTGTTGTGAAGGGCCGCTGCCTGTAAACCTCTTCTCTCTGGCCACGCGTCTTCTCTGCTGAGCTGCCTCCTCAGCACCCCATCTCGCTCTCTGGCATCCTTGGGGCGGCCTGGGCTGTGTGCAGGTATGGCCTTATTTTCATTCCTCCTGCTTAAAGCGCTGGCCTTCCCACGGCTGAGGATGGTGCTTCGCATCGTCCTGGCAAACCCACAGCCATTCCCATCACAGAATTGCCATTACTTTTTTCTCTGTCGGGTGTTCTAGAACCAATTGAACCTGCGTGTCACCTTGCCCATTGCCCCTTCCTTGCTGGGAGCAGAGTAGTGAGCGGCGGGCCGGAGCGGGGCCCTGGTTGAAGGTTGAGCCTCGCCCTCTCGTGGGGTGCGTGAATGGGGGTGAGTTCCTCTCCCCCTGTGCCCCGCTTCCTCACCCCTAAAACGGGAAGCAAGAGTTTCCGCTTGGTGAGTCTGTGTGAGGACAAGGGAAACTGTACGACAAGAGCGAGAAGGGGGTCCTGTGTGTCTGCTCTGATTATGTTTCTTTCTCTGCTGTGAGCTGAGCTTTCTTTTTCTTTATCTGTTCACCAGGCCTCGTTTTCTTTCTCTGATACATCCCTTGCGATGCTGGTTCTATTAGGATATTATTCATTTTCAAAGGTGCCATTCTGTTTGCTCGGTTTATTTTTTAAATATATATTTTATTGATTTTTTTCAGAGAGGAAGGGAGAGGGATAGAGAGTTAGAAACATCGATGAGAGAGAAACATCGATCAGCTGCCTCCTGCACTCCCCCTTCCCCCACTGGGGATGTGCCCGCAACCAAGGTACGTGCCCTTGACCTGAATTGAACCTGGGACCTTTCAGTCCGCAGGCCGACGCTCTATCCACTGTGTTTGCTCAGTTTTTTAGTCACTCCATGTCCTTTGATTTCTTTAAATGTTTACATACGCGTTGGCACTCGCTTCTGTGGGTCTTCGGGGACCTGGGCCACTCTGAAAATTGCTCGGACCAGTCTCTCATCGATGTGTCAAGGGAGGGGAGGGAGCGAGGTCTCTGACTTGATCCACCTGGCTGGTAAAGGGTGACGGAAGGAGACAGGGCTTGAGGTGGTGAACACACAATACGACATACAGATGGTGCCTTCTAGAATCGTACACTTTAAATCTGTATCATTTTATTAACCAATGCCACCCCCTATAAATTCAACTAAAAAAAAAAAAACCAAAATCACGCTGAAACCGGTTTGGCTCAGTGGATAGAGCGTCGGCCTGCAGACTGAAAGGTCTCAGGTTCGATTCTGGTCAAGGGCATGTATCCTGGTTGCAGGCACATCCCCAGTGGGGGGCGAGCAGGAGGTGGCTGATCCATGTCTCTCTCATCGATGTTTCTAACTATCTTTCCCTTCCCCTTCCTCTCTGTAAAAAAATCAGTAAAATATGTATTTTTTTAAAATCACACAAAACCCCTGATGTGAAATGACTCCAAGGTGAGGGTCTGACTCCAAAAAAAGCCAAGCCCGCGGTGGGGATGCAGTTGGAAGTCTGTCTGTGCCAAGAGGACGTGAGAATGCCCCCCATGGTGCCTTTAATTTGCTGGCAGTGCTGAGGACCCTCCCGGAATGGAAAGAAGAATCTACAAGAAGAATCTCAGTCGAGCCAAGGCTGCGCTCTGCAGAGGCTCCGCTGGGCCTGGCGCTCCAGGGGTGAGGTAGAAGGAGGGGTGCCTTGAAAGCAGCTACAAAAGGAAAACGAGGTCCCGCTGCAGCTCATGGTCTTTGTGCTTCGTGCCGGTGCCTCTCTATGAGCATTCCGCAGGGTCCCCCACATACATGGGGATTGACCGTCAGAGACCAGGCCTGGGTGAAGGAGAATAAGAGAAGCCACTTCTCAGGCTGGTGGCTCTCCTCCGGGGCCCCTTTCTGGAAGCGACCACCCACCCCGTGTGTCCCCACTTCTCGGTCACTCCATGGCCCCTCCCTCTTCCCCTTTCTCTCTATGCTCCCCCTAGCCATCTTCTCTTCTTCTTTTCTTTACCTTCTTCCTAGTCGAGTGTTGGGTCGTGGAGCTGAGCTGCGATGGGGTCAGATCTGTGGGGGTCAGCCTCCATGCCCAGGGAGGAAATACCACCCTCACCCCAAACAGACAGCCGCACCCCAAACCTCCCAAGCCTTCTCCTGTCGTCACAATAGTGAATGTTTCCGGCTGCTATAAGGGTCCCCAGTGGTCCTAACGGGAGTGCTTAGATCCCGGATTCTGCAGAATATGGGATCTTTAGTGCCTTAAGGTTGCCATCAGTGCTGACGTGTTTACAGCCTTACAAAGCACATAATCGTATTGTCCCATGTTCTACATGAGAGAACCTCAGGTTCAGAGAGGGAGCAAAGAATGTGCCCAATTGCAAATAGCTAATACCTGGGTCACGTGGCAAGCATCCCTCTTTGTTCTGAGTTTCCCTGACTATGCTGTGGTTAGTGCCTTTGGACCCGGCCTTATAGTTTAAGAAGGACATAGGCGAACAAGAGTGTCCAGAGTCCGGTCATATGAGGAAGGTACTGGAAATCACGCCATCTTTATCACCCCTGCCAGCGATGAACATCTAAGAAGTGGAATCTCTACATCAAGACCCCTGGTGTGTTTTATGGAGATTATCAGCCTGCATGCAAAACACTTAGGACAACAACCTGATGAAACAGGTAACATTATAATCATCCAATCACAGAGGAGGAAAAGGAAGTTGGGAGATAGTAACTAAGCAACTTGCCCAAGACAGCCCAGCCAGTGAATTGATAAAGGCAGGACTCGCCACCAAAGCTCCTACCCTCTGCTGGAAACCCAGTTACAAGAAACGATGGAAGGTAGGAAAACAAAAAAAAAGCAGGTAGAAATTTTCAGCAGATGAAGGAAGATTACTGAGGAAAAAGAACATTTACATTGTTATGCTCCCAAGAACAGCGTGGTGGGTTGTTAGAAGGAGGCAGACTTCTGTACAGTATAATAAAGAACTTTTCAGCAATTATTTCTGACTCACAGTACTATAGACTGTACAATATAATAAAGCACTTTTCAGCAATTATTTCTGACTCACAGTACTGTAGACTACCGTGCAGAACAAGAGCGAATTCTCTGGCGCTAGAAGTCTCTGGATACAAAGGAAATGTCCTAAATTGAGGACATTGGCGTGCGTCTAACTCTTAGAAAACATGACCTCTCAGGTACCTTGGATCCAGAAGATGTCTTGGGTCAAACATCACTGCTGCCCGGCAGATTTAAGGAGATCACTTTCTAAGTGGCCCTATGGAAGCAGGATAAGAGAAATGGTGGAACCCTGGTAAAGATCGAATTTAGGCGGAAACCAGTTTAGCTCAGTGGATAGAGCGTCGGCCTGCAGACTGAAGGGTCCCAGGTTCGATTCCGATCAAGGGCATGCACATTGGTTGCGGGCACATCCCCAGTAGGGGGCGTGCAGGAGGCGGCTGATCGATGTCTCTCTCTCATTGATGTTTCTAACTTTCTATCCCTCTCCCTTCCTCTCTCTGAAAAATCAATAAAATATATTTTTAAAAAAAGATCGAATTTAGTAGGGAATAGCTCCAAATCTATTCTTCCCAACTGTCTTCTGACAAATGACTTGGCAAAATAGCTGGCTCCAGACACTCTGCATCCCAATGAAGAAGAGCATTGTTCTCTTTGACTTCCTCTTAGCTCTAGGCACATTCCTGCCTCCAGGAAGCTGGTGAGGGGAGGCGTACATGGGGTACTGAGCCCACATAGATAGGGTTCGTTCTTGCTTGACCATTCGCTTCATTGTATAGAAGGGGATAGAGCAGCAACAAGAAGTCAGTGCCTTAAAGCCTGGCTTCAAGCACCACTGACATCGTAATTACAGATGCTACCCCTCTCACCACATTTCACATGACAGTGCATGCTCAGGTATGGCTCCTCATCCAAGCCTTCTCAACATGTTACATACAAAAGAACCTGTGAACCTGAAGGCTTGGAAAGATTTCATTCATACATAGCGTCTCATTGATCCTCCAAATGACCTTGAGATGGAGGTCATAAACTTTAGTTTTAAGTGAACCAAGGACAACTGTACATAGATGCCCAAGCCATACCACCTATTCTGAGCGTGTCTTGTTTTGTGACTGTCATGGAAGTCACAGTCATCAGGAAATTAAGAAATAGAGGACAACTTTGCATGGTGGAGAAATATTAGAAGAACTAAGAGTTTAAAAATATTTGTAGACTATGAAAATAGCACCCTTACTGCAGAAAATGTGGAAAACATTGAAAAAGAGAAAGGAAGAAAACTCATCATCCAACATATCTATGAGATACTTGATAGAGTCACTTTCAAGAAATACATATGTTCATATTATTTGGTAGAAATCATAGTGTATAAACAGTCTTGTCTTCTTTTTGATGGGAATTTCTTATCTTATTTAATATTTCTTCCTAAGCATCATTGTAGTGGCAAAGTAGGTTCCATGGACGTAGCGTAAAGAATTTATTGTCAGCAAATCTCTGTGCAGCTAGTGTGTATATAAATCTCTATATACATTTTGTAAATATTGCTGAGGCTAGTAAGTCCTAGAAGAGACTTACTGCCTTAAAGAGCATGCTGACTCTCTGTGAACTGGCCATACGTTGCCCCGTTGATATTTAGAAATGTAACCCCAATTTCAGCTCAGGTGAGCGGTCACCTCGTCTTTGCCAGCACCGAAGACTGTCACAGTATTTCACTTCCCTAATCTTAAAGATGAAGATCTTATTTTAAGTTTCACTGATTTTGAAAACCATTGATGTTAAGGTCCCTTTCCAGAAGGTTCCATAAAGGGCTGTCTAGAACTCTGTGTTCCCTGCCAAGGGTGAAGGTCAGGCAGCCACAAGCGTGAAGGTCAGGATTCTCAGTGGACTCGGTCAGTCCGTAGGAGTTGGGGGTATAGGGTATTGAGTTCAGGAGCAGGGGGCACAGTAGCAGGAACTACAGAGTGGCTGAGGGTGGCCAGCTGGCCCCTCTCTCTCTCCACTTGGAGGATCTGTTGTGGAGGGAACAATCAGAACACGTGTGGTGCGCCCAGCATGCCTGCCCCAGGCATTCTCTCAGCAGATGTTTCACAGCATGGATTCTCTGTCCATGGTCCTTTCTGCGGAGGGGGGGGACTCAGCGATGGAGGGAGGAACCCGCTCGGGGATGTGGAGGGAGCCCGCTGGCAGCAGGGCCTGGGGTGGCACTGAATTTGACCGTGTTCACTCTTCATAATAGGAAATGGAAATACATTTCTCTGTCACCATAGCTTGTCTTTTGGGGGGAAGTGCATTCTGCCCTTATTCTTTTCATGTCACTGATTACACGTGCCATTGTGGCAAATGGAAACACACAGCACAAAAGGGAGCAATCAACCTTGTGCACCCATTACCCAGTGACACTCGCTACAGCGACTCCACTCACAGCCGCCCTGGTTTGATTTATTCCACCTCCCCACACCCCCACTACAATCATTTTGAATAAAACCCCAGCTGTAATACCATTTTATGCATAAACATTTTTATATGAATCTCTAAAAGATAAGGGGGCTTTGGAAAAACATAATTATAGTGCTTTCATCTTGATATTCTTTTTTTAAAATATATTTTATTGATTTGTTTTTTTTACAGAGAGGAAGGGAGAGGGATAGAGAGTTAGAAACATAGATGAGAGAGAGAGAGAGAGACATCCATCAGCTGTCTCTTGCACATCCCCTACTGAGGAGGTGCACGCAACCAAGGTACATGCCCTTGACCGGAATCCAACCTGGAACCTTTCAGTCCGCAGACCGCCGCTCTATCCACTGACCCAAACCACTAAACCAGAAACTCAGAAACTCTGGGAAAGGTAAGGGATTGCTACTCGAATTGTATTACAGCAGTTGTCGCTGTACGTAACAAATACAGAATATGAACAGCAATACTAGCGTGTCATTGAAGATGCACAAACATTGTCCAGGAGAAACACATGTAAGCCACGTCAATGACCTAGGTTTGAGAGCTCTAGTAAATATCTTGCCCTCTGCTCAGTCTTGGAACTTCAAGGTCCAGTTCTTTCTGAGTATTTTTCTTTAAGGGCCTGCAGGGCTGACGTGAATTGTGTGGCCAGAGTCAGAGGAGCTACTCCTGTTAGCATTTGGTAGCTTTAACAAGCTGAAGGGTCGACCAGAAGACCGGAACGAAATGCCTTTGCGTGCTTGGCAATCAGGACTGTTACAAGGGAGTTCTGTTGTGTGACATCTGGGTGAGCTGAGAGATAGAGTAAGAGATGACCGCCCAAGCCAGGTTTCTGTCAATTTGGAAAGTCTTCGATGTGGTCACCGCATTTGACCACAGATGGGCGGTGTGGTTTTCTGAGAAACACCCTCCCAAGAAGCCTCCGATGCATCATTGGGTGTCTGGTGCGTTTTCCTACCGCCCCGTGGCTGGTTCCTCTCTCCGTTCTCACACGATCTTCCCTGTGCTCAGTAACGGGCAGACTGGTGCTCGCCTTCCTCTCCAGAGGACCAGAATGCCCCTAGCCACTTAGTTCCTCTCTTCAGATACCCTGACACACACCCTGTGCCACCACATCCGAGAATCGTGAGCCACTGTAGAGGGACTAGTTGATCTCATCTTGGAGTTCCCTTCCACGTGGGCACAAGGTCCTGTTCAGAAGCTGCTGGGCAGGAAACCGAGATAAAAGGAGCTGAGGACTAGATGAGACGCTGAGGAAGTTGGTGGCCCTTCCTACCCGGGAGATTTCTGCAGGAAATGACTTCAGCCCCCCGTGGGAGAGGCAGGGGACCTGGGGGGGGGGGGACAGGAGGAACAGGAAACGGACCCTAAAAAGAATGTCAGCCACAGGCTGGGGCCAGTAGCGCAGGGCTGGCTGGTCCTGGGAGGTCACTGAACGGAGGGCCTCATCTAAATGAAAGGGAGGCATGCAGTGAAGACGGGAGTGCCAGGGAAGGTGGGTGGGAGTCCAGGAGGCCCCACAGGGGGCTGGGAAACAGAGCATGAACCAGACTGAAAGGCAGGCAGGGGAGAGGCACCGTGTGACGCCAGCCTGGCAGTCCCAGGAGGGGACGGTGCCCCACACAAATATATCATGTCGTGTGAACACTCTCTTCTTAGATGCCACCTTCTGAAAATAATCCAAAATGTGTCAAGGGCTCAATTCACAAAAATGTTTACCATAGACCTAGGATTATGACAGTGAGTTAGAAACACCCCATTGCTGGACATTTGGTTAAATAACGTTGAAGATGCCCGCTGGGTGGGATGTTCTGCCGTCGTTTGAAAGTGGAGAAGTTGCTGAAACCGGTTTGGCTCAGTGGATAGAGCGTCGGCCTGGGGACTGAAGGGTCCCAGGTTCAATTCCGGTCAAGGGCATGTACCTTGGCTGTGGGCACATCACCAGTGAGGGGCATGCAGGAGGTGGCTGATGGATGTCTCTCTCTCTCATCGATGTTCCTGGCTTTCTATCCCTTTCCCTTCCTCTCTGTGAAAAATCAATAAAACATATTTTAAAAATAAATAAATAAAATAAAAGTAGAGAAGTTTTGCCGGCCAGTGTTGCTCAGCAATGAGCGTCGACCCAGGAACCAAGAGGTCACCGGCTCAATTCCTGGTCAGGCCACATGGCTGGGTTGCAGGAGACAGTGGATCCCAATCGATGTTTCTATCTCTCTGTCCCTCTTCCTTTTTCTCTCTCTCTAAAACAAACAAACAAAAATCAATAAAAACATATTTAAAGAAATAAAAGCAGGGACGCTTTAAGGCTAAGTACTTCAATATATTATCAGTGAAAAATATGGGCTGAAAAATGAGCTGCATGGTGATTGTAACTATCTCACTCACGTGGATGCTTCGGAAAATACGAGCAGCAGTGAACCGCAATATTTAACAGAGTGGAAAAAATCCTGTCCATCTTCTAATTAGGCTTCAGTTTCTGTAACTGGGTTGCCTCTTTGTGTGTGTGATACGACAAAACAAAACAAAACAAAGCCACCGAGAAAAGAGAAGGAAACGAGACCCTGGTGGTTGCTATGATAAAAAGCAGATGATAAAAACGCAGATGGACATTCAGATAAACACAGGAGGTGGTCACCGCGGTGCGGAAAGGAGGCGCCTTCTGTGGTTCTCGCCGAGCCCCACCCTGCTGAGCCGGGAGGTGAGAGCTGAGAGAGCAGCCTTCCTCAGTGACAGCCTCCCCTCCCCCCTCCAGCTGGTCCAGGGGTGGAAGGAAGCTGAGAGGGAGGAAGTCACGGCAAGGCCCACGGCCACGCCTGTCCAGTTGAAGCCCTCCTGCCTCACTGGCCCCTGATGCCCTGCCATGTTCTTTTCTGTCCTTGGGCCTTGGGACCACGAAGGAGGCCACACTGTGAGAGTGGCGAGAAGCCACCGCGCTGGGCACCCAGGAACTCCAGGGTCACAGGCCCACAGATGCGACATTTGTGGAGAACAAAGCACATTCCTTGGGAAACAGAGTGTTTCTTTGAAGCCAGATTTCCAGTCAGGAGATGGTCAGGATGCACAGCACCTTTTCAATACGTTTTTATGGCTGAAACCGGTGTGGCTCAGTGGATAGAGCTTCAGCCTGCGGACTGAAAGGTCCCAGGTTCGATTCCGGTCAAGGGCATGTATCCTGGTTGCGGGCACATCCCCAGTAGGGGACGTGCAGGAGGCGATTGATCGATGTCTCTCTCTCATTGATGTTTCTAACTCTCTATCCCTCTCACTTTCTCTCTAAAAAATCAATAAAATATATTTTAAAAAAATAAATAAATACAGTGGTACCTCGAGATACAAGTGCCCTAACAGATGAGATTTTTGAGATACAAGCCGTGGAGCGAGCGATTTTTGCTTTGAAATACGAGCAACAGTTGAGATAGGAGTCATCGCGCGGATCGGCCGGCTGCACACGACCCACCAGTTTACCACGACTCGAGCGTCTCATCGTTTCCCACGCCTCAAGGTTACGGAACAAATTAAACTTGTATCTCGAGGTACCACTGTATATTTTTATGGATTTCAGAGAAGAAGGGAGAGGGAAAGAGATAGAAACATCAGTGATGAGAGAGAACCCTGGATCAGCTGCCTCCTGCATGCCCCACACTAGGGATCGAGCCTGCCACCCGGGCAGGTGCCCTTGACCAGAATCAAACCCAGGACCCTACCGTCTGCAGGCTGAGCCACACCAACTAGGGCCACAGCACATTTATGATCTACAGACCTAGGGATCCGTGCAAAACTCCTCGCTGGAATGGGGAGTCTTCGGCCTGCTCCTCCTCTGGCAGGAAGCAGGTGGTAAACAGTGTGCGGAGGAAGCTTCTGGAAGGCTGTGGCTCTGCCGCTGAGGGAACCACGTCTGTGAGTGCCCACCTCCTGTGGCCCCAGCCTCAGCTCTCACTCACTGCCCTTGTTGGCAACCAGAAGCCATAAATGGGGAACCACATACGCCTCCCAGGAGCTCAGGCCAGAGAGCGCTTGCTGCTTCCAGATGCTTGTGGATTAACGACCCTGGGGACAGTCTCGGCGAAGCAGGGTTTGAGGTTCCAGCTGGAGGGCAGGCCTCTGTCCCAGAATTCCTCTAAGGACGCAAGCACAGGTGGCCAAGAGTCTCCTCTACCAATAGAATGGACTCAAGGCACTTATTAAATATTGGCCAAACCCAGACCGGTTTGGCTCAGTGGATAGAGCATCAGCCTGCGGTCTGCAGGGTCCCGGGTTTGATTCCGGTCGGGGGCATGTACCTACCTTGCTTGCGGGCACATCTCCAGTGTGGGGTGTGCAGGAGGCGGCTGATGGATGTCTCTCTCTCATCAACGTTTCTGACTTCCTATCCCTCTCACTTCCTCTCTGTGAAAAGTCAATAAAATATATTTTAAAAAAAAATTTAAAAAAATAAATTTTGGCCAAGCATACATGACACAGGAGACAGATTCAGGCCATGCACGCATCACACGTGGTTTATGGACCAGATTCTGGTGGTGTCCAGGCCTCGGCAGGCCCCCGGAGATCCACGCTGACAGACACACACACACTGGACGTTGGATGTGGCAGCTGCAGCTCGGTGTCTGGTAGAGGCCTCGGCGTGTGGCTCACGGCTCGGACCCAGGGTCCACGGCAGGTGCAGGAAGGGGAGCGGAGAGCGACTGTCGGTGGAGGAGCAGACAAGCGGCTCTGATCTCCTTCGGAGCTTGCTCCCTTTTATGTGCTCAAGTAGACATCTTCAGTGCGTCTTCAGTGTGTCTGATCAGCGGGCCCCAGGGGTCCTGCTCTCTGGTCTTACATGTGGGGTACAATCTTCTTTATCTCTTCCATGCACATCTCTTTTAAGGGCGTTCGCACTTCCTTCCACTCTCTCATGTGTCACACCCAATTCTTATTTTATATTTATATTGTATCCTTCTTATTATGACTATAACAGCCTCCTTGCCAGCGTGGGAAGCAGGGAGAGGGGCTTTGCTATGTTATTGGGCATATAACTCCCTCTAACGCAGCGGTTCTCAACCTTCCTAAGGCCGCAACCCTTTAATACAGTTCTTTATGTGGTGGTGATCCCCAACCATAAAATTATTTTTGTCGCTACTTCATCACTGTCATTTGCTACTGTTCTGAATCTTAATGTAAATCTCTGTGTTTTCTGATGGTCTCAGGAGACCCTGCTAGCTGTTCGCGACCCACAGGTTGAGAACCGCTGCTCTAATGACTTCTTCAGAGCTGACCTCTGTCTGGCTGTCTCTGCGCAGCTTTGCATATTCTCGGCTTTTCTCGGCTGCCTCGAGGCAGTCCTTGGGTGGAGCAGTCATTGGGGGCCTGGTCTGGAAGTATTTGGAGAAGAACGCTGCTCCTTTTCCCGCAGAGATGGAAGGGAACGATCCACTTGTTCTCGGTGAACGTACCAGACCAGGCTTTGCTCTCAGGGCATCTCAGAGGCAGGGGTACCGTTGGTCTGACAGCAGCCTCTGCTCAGTGTCCTGCCTCTTCTAGCCCAGGCCGGCTATTCGTCCTGGGTCCTAGCGATGACCTTGAAGAAGGGCACACGGGTGGCTTGAAGCATGGCTCTGCCTTTGAGGAGCCAGCGCCCACTCTCTGGGCCTCCGGATCCCCTGTAGCAGCAGGGACAGCTGCGGGCAGGGCCGGGCACGGAGACTCAGCTGCCCACTGCTGTGAGTGAGTTCATGAGGGTGCCCCTGTGGCTTTTTTCTGGAGTCTTCCTCAGGCTGAAAGGGGTGTGGGGCCAGTGATCTCGAGGTTTCCCTCTGGCGGTAAGATGGAGCGGGTTTGTCTTCTGGTCCCAGCACAGAGAGAGGTAGGTGTTCCTCTGGCCGTGGAGACACTGTGGGGACTCACACAGCTGCCATGGACCCTTTGTTTCTGGGGTGGGGGTGGGGATGTCAGGGAAAAGCGAGATGCTACTGGTAAGTTCGATGAAGAAATGATGGCCCAAACCGGTTTGGCTCAGTGTTAGAGCGTCTGCCTGCGGACTGGAAGGTCCTGGGTTCGATTCCAGTCAAGGGCACGTACCTTGGTTTCGGGCACATCCCCATTGGGGGTTGTGCAGGAGGCGTCTGATCGATGTCTCTTTCTCATCAATGTTTCTGACTATCTCTCTCCTTTCTTCTCTGTAAAAAGTCAATAAAATATATTTTAAAAAAAGAAAAGAAATGATGGGCAGGGCGTGTTCTCTCCTGTTGGATGGTGGGGGGGTAGGGGAAAGGGGGGGTAATCTCTTCTGTGCAAATAGGAGGACGTGAATCCAGGGATGGAGGGGAAAGCAAAGAGGATTGACTGTAGAATAAGGTGAGCGGGACCAGGACATTGAGCCTGAGTCTGGCCAGGCCGCCCAAAGCTCCCCGATCCTGGCACCCTGGTACCGAGCTGGCTGACCAGGCCACCCAGCAAGATCACAGCACTTGGCACCGCGGATTCTGTCTTCCTTCTTCACCTCATCGGGGATGGTTCTCACCCTTTCTTCTCATCATCAATCAGCTTGCTTCTTTCCCTCTAAACCAGCGGTTCTCAACCTGTAGGTCGAGACCCCTTTGGGGGTCCATCGACCCCATCACAGAGGTCGCCTAAGACCATCAGAAAACACCGATATTTACATTACGATTCACAACAGCAGCAAAATTACTGTTAGGAAGTAACAACGAAAATAATTTCATGGTTGGGGGTCACCACAACATGGGGAACTGTATTAAAGGGTCGCAGCCTTAGGAAGGTTGAGAACCGCTGTTCTAAACAATGGCCTTACGGAGATGGATCCACATTCCACAAAATTCTCTGTTCCGCGGCATGTCATCCAGAGGTTTTGGTGTATTGACAGAGTTGTATACAAGTTTTCTTTTCTGTGCCTGGATGAACAAAATATAAATAGTTTATATTGATCATGATTTCAGATACGTCTGGACTTTCTGTTTTCTTTTCAAATTTGTCCATTTCCCATGTTTTCTTGTTTGTTTTCGGTTTATATTTTTCCCCTTCCCGCCTTTGCTTGGATTTATGGAGTCCCCTGTATTCCCTTTCACCTTCTTATAATTTGTAAGCAACACCACCTTATGGTGGGACAGTCGTCCTTGCTTCAGATACGCACACAATATAACTTCATGTCTACTTGATGGAGCACTTTCTCTCCAGTGTGTAAGGTAGGCAACCTTTTAAGTGGGCCACTTAGGAATTCTTCCTTGCTCACAAAAGCAGAGGCTATCTGGGGTCAGGTCAGCATCATCATCATCATCATCATCATTTTAAATTAGTTTTATCGAGGTTTAAGCTATCTGCAAGGAAATGGACCAGTTTTGAGAGTAAGTTCAACGAGCTTTGACCAATCACTACGATTGTAACCAACATGATATAAAACATCACCTCGCCCCATAAGTTCCCCCATGGCCCTTGGAAGTCTGTTATCTTCCCCTGCCACCTGGACCCTGGGCTACATTGATTTTTCTTTTAATCACATTAGTTTTGATTTTCTAGAAAAAAAAAATCATACACTATGTAGCCTTTTGTGGCTGGCATCTTCTGGTTGGTAAAGCATTTCTCACCTTCTTTACTGCCCACCTCCTCCCCAAATAGTCTTTTTAGACTTTTTTTCATAATTGTCCCTCCCCTTCTTATGAAGTTTTAATACCAGAGATAGGCTGTATGTCTGTTTATGTAGTATATATTCATGTGTGTTTCATACATAAGTAGTAGTTTTTCACACCTCAAGAACAAACTTTTGCCCGCTTGGGGGCGATATTGAGAATATATGATTTAGTAAGATGTTTTTGTCATTCATTGATATTGTGTATATCAGTAGTTGCTTCATTTAAATATATATATATGTATATATATATACATATATATATATGTTTTTATTGATTTCAAAGAGAGGACGGGAATGGGAGAGAAAGATAGAAACATCAGTGATTAGAGAGAACCATTGATCAGCTGTCTCACCACACCCCCATACCAGGGACCAAAACTGAAATCCAAGCATATGCCCTGACCGGGAATTGAATGTGACCTCCTGGGTCATAGGTCAACGCTCAACCACTGAGCCACACCAGCTGGGCATTGGTTCATTTTTATTGCTGGGTGATTTAAGGGATGAATGAGAATAATTGAAAATGTGTTAAGATGGCCAGGTACTAAGTGAATAAGGTAATATCCTTCCTCACATTTGTTCCTGGTGCCAATATACGGATCTCTCCTCACACATACACTCAAGTCAGAAATCTGAGGGTAATTGACACACTTTTTTCCCATCATTTCCCCATATACGCCCTTCAAATCCTGTCAATGTCATCCCTACATTATTTCTTGAATCTGGTCTCAAAGGGGTCAGATTTTTGCCCTCACCCAGAACATTCTAAACATGTAAGGCTTTTGATTCTTTTAAAAAATAGGAAACCACTGAAGGAATTTAAATAATTTGACTATTGTAATGAATAGACCACTATGTCTTCCGTTTAGTAATAATGAGTTAGAATGTAGAGAAGGAATGAGAAAGGCTCAGGACTGTTGAGGGGAGGATCTTTCAGGAGTCCTGAGGAATAGTACTAGTGGTTCTTTTACGGATGTGAGGATGGGTGACGGGAGCCTTAGGAGACATGTTGTGTTTTGGGGGGGGCCCATGGACAGAGGTTGGCCAGACCCTTAATGCTGGGTGATATTGTAACTGAGATTAGAGATTCAGGTATACCCTCCTCTTGCTTTCTGCTGCCTTGACTTAGACAATTTTTTATTTTTGCCAAAATAATCAGTATTTTAAATGAATTGAATATAAATATTCTTGAAACATTTGCTGATAATTTGGAAGGAATTAGAGAACTATATAAAAAATATATAGGTTGTCTTCCAAAAAATGTATACACACTTTGAATAATTATTAATTCCAATGGATTAAATCTAAAAAGAAAGAAACATCAGAACTATCAGCTCTTAAAGTATGTGTACATTTTGTGTCCTGAAAGGGTTCCCTCAACTTCCCATCATTTTGGATTTTTTTCCAGTGGCAGCTACAGGGCCAGTACCCATGTTTCAGCACCAGACGGTCTGCAACCCAGCTTTAGGCAGACTGCCTTCACTATGTACATATACCAGTGGTACCTCGAGATACGAGTGCCCTAACATACGAGATTTTTGAGATACAAGCCGTCGAGCGAGCGATTTTTGCTTTGAAATACGAGCAACAGTTGAGATAGGAGTAATCACGCAGATCGGCCGGCTGCACATGACCCACCAGTTTACCGCGACTCGAGCGTCTCATAGTTTCCCACGCCTCAAGGTTACGGAATGAATTAAACTCGTATCTCGAGGTACCACTGTATACATGTCTCTGGGGACCTCTGCCTGAGGTCTTTCACCTACGAGAGATTTAGGATCAACGAATTTCCAGTCTAGAGTACACAGACATGCATACGACATAGTCTCACCCCCGCTTTTTTTTTTACATATTTTTATGGATTTCATGGTGGAAGGAAAAGAGAGAGAGAGAAATATCAATGATGACAGAGAATCATCCACCAGCTGCCCCTTGCACACCCCACTCTGGGGATGGAGCCCGCAACCCGGGCCTGTGCCCTGACTGGGAATCACACCGTGACCTCCTGGTTCATACATAGATGACGCTCAACCACAGAGCCACACTGGCTGGAATCGTCTTCATGCTTAAGGCATATCAAGCTGACGTCATGTGAACAGGTAAATGACACAGCCAGGATGCCAGTGCTGGCAGGCAGGGGAGGGGGTGGAGGGAGCGGTGTACAGAGTTCTGGCAGTCGGTCCGTGACGTGGGCACCTTGTCTCTTGCAGGCGGCCCCTGCAGCATGTCTGCCAACAACAGCTCCTGCAGGCCCATCCTGACCCCCCACCTGACCTGGCTCTACGGCGCCGTGCTGGCCGGCGGGCTGGCGGGCGTGCTGGCCATCCTGTTCCTGCTGGTGAAGATGAACACGCGCTCGGTGACCACCACGGCCGTCGTGAACCTGGTGGTGGTCCACAGCGTCTTCCTGCTCACCGTGCCCTTCCGCCTGACCTACCTCCTGCGGCGCCGCTGGGTGTTCGGGCTGCCCCTGTGCAAGTTCGTGAGCGCCATGCTGCACATCCACATGTACCTCACCTTCCTCTTCTACCTGGTCATCCTGGTCATCCGCTACCTCATCTTCTTCCAGCGCAAGGACAAGGTGGAGTTCTACAGGAAGCTGCACGCGGTGGCCGCCAGCGCGGGCCTGTGGCTGCTGGTCATGGTCATCATGGTGCCGCTGATCGCCTCGCAGTACGGCAGCCTGGAGATGTACGACATGAGCGACTGCTTCAACTTCCACAAGGAGCTGGCCCGCACGGCCGTGCGCGTGGTCAACTACCTGATCTGCATCGCGGTCATCGCCGTGGCGCTGGTCCTCCTGGCCTTCCAGGTCTTCATCCTGGCGTCCATGGGCCGGAGGCTGCGCGGCCACTCGCTGCTGTCCCACCAGGAGTTCTGGGCCCAGCTGAAGAACCTCTTCTTCATCGGCGTCATCATGGTCTGCTTCCTCCCCTACCAGCTCTTCCGCATCTACTACCTGTACACGGTGGCCCGCTCCAGCGACTGTAACGACGACGTCGCGTACTACAACGAGATCTTCCTGAGTGTCACGGCCATCAGCTGCTTCGATCTGCTGCTCTTCGTCCTCGGGGGCAGCCGGTGGCTGAAGCAGAAGATAGCGGAGCTGTGGGATTACCTCTGGTGCCGTTAAGCGTGCACAGCACAGGGTTCGGGGTGACTTCCTGGACATGGGGAGTGAGAGAGAGTGGAGGTTGTAGGACTGGAGGCAAACCCTGCCTGGTGGCAGCCAACCGGAAGGACTGGTTCATCCCAGTCCTGATGTGGTCCCTGCCCTCCCTAAAGGACGCCCATGCCGAGACTCCTGGTGCTCAGTCCACCTGCCGTTGTAACACTGCGTTGTTTTTCAATGTACAGTGGTACCTCGAGATACGAGTTTAATTCGTTCCGCAACCTTGAGGCGTGGGAAACTATGAGACGCTCGAGTCGCGGTGAACTGGTGGGTCGTGTGCAGCCGGCCGATCAGCGGGATGACTCCTATCTCAACTGTTGCTCGTATTTCAAAGCAAAAATCGCTCGCTCGACGGCTCGTATCTCAATAATCTCATATGTTAGGACACTCGTATCTTGAGGTACCACTGTACAAGGTCTCCTTGGCACATCCAAGCATCCTGGGTCTACTGGTTTTTGAGTTTTTTGTTTTTGTTTTTAAGTATATTTTATTGATTTTTTTACAGAGAGGAAGGGAGATGGACAGAGAATTAGAAACATAGATGAATGGATGAGAGAGAGACATCGATCAGTCGCCCACTGGGGATGTGCCTGCAACCAAGGTACATGCCCTTGAACGGAACCGAACCTGAGACCCTTGAGTCCGAAGGCCGATGCTCTATCCACTGAGCCAAACCCGTCAGGGCGGTTTCTGAGTGTTTTGAGTTTATTTTAGTTTCCTCAGTCTGAAACATAGCCTTTCCCTAAGCTTTGAACTCAGCCCTGTAGTTGGTTGTTTTCATTCCACGGGAAACTTTGGGTAAATGAATTCAACTCCAAAGCCCAAGCTCTGCTCTGTTAATAAGATAAGACACCCCTTCAGCTCGCATCCTGATAAAAACAGGTAAAGGGGAGAGGCCAGTAAGAAACTTTTCTAGCTTATGATCATAGGACTCTTGGCCTTCCACTCTAATAAGCTTATCTAGACTTTGCCTTTGAAAGGTCAAGTTGAAGGACTTGGGTCAACTCCCTCAATACCTCCAAAAATAATGTTAGGAATTTACTAGTATATTTAAATAATGGTAAGAGCGTAACTTAGACCGAAAGGCTGCTAGGCATTAAAATGAGTTCCCAAGGAAAGTAATTTTTCCCCTTTTCTGTTTTTGAATAATTTATAGAGGTCTTGGTCCACAATTAAGTTACATTTTCCTTGGAGGCAGAAAGCTATGCTGAAATCTTTTGAGTTCTCTTTAACCCTTAAAGGCATCTGTCTTTAAATAAATGAAAACAATATTCTTTAGAACTTTTGAGAAATCTGTAGAAAAATCATCAAACTATGAGATTTGGATGCTAAGTTAATACATAAGCTTGTGAGTTTTTTCCTTCCTGCCCATATTTCTACTATTTGCCTCAAACTTTCATAATCTTGAATCTTCCTAAGGAATAGATCCAATTTCATATTTAATGCTTCAGAAAACCTGAAGCAATCCAGGGTAGAATAGAATAAATGAATAAATTAGGCCATTTTTCCCCCCAGCGAGTTAACTGTCCAGGGTTTAAAGATTTTTCTTAATTTGTTATTCTACCTGAATCCATAAATTTATCAGATGAATAAGAAATACCCATGTGAGTTTCTTTGATCACTAAAATTACCAAGTCATAGAAATTAACTTTGAGGAAGTAAAAGGAGCAACGTACTGCATGCGTCTTGTCCCTAAATTATTTTCTGGGTTTTTTTGTTTTTTAATCCTCACCTGAGAATGTTTTTCCATTGATTTTTAGAGAGAGAGGAAGAGACAGAGAGAAATATTGATGTGAGAGAATCACATTGATTGATAGCCTATTGCACTCAACCTAACCAGGGCCCGGGCTGGGGAGGAGCCTGCAACCAAGGTACATGCCGTTGACCAGAATCGAACCCGGGAACCTTCCATATGCAGGCCCATGCTCTATCCACTGAGCCAAACCAGCTGCGGCCAATTCCTGTTTTAATTTTATGTGTCCTCTTTTCTTTTTCAAGTTATTTTTAATTTCTTATTTGTATTCTTTCCCCATTTTTCTTAGGCGTATTTTTTTTTTACATTGACCCATAACATTTTAAGAAAATTTCAAAAACCCTAACAATTTTAAGAAAAATTTTAACACCATAAACTTTGTAAGAAAATATTACAGTAAAATATTTAAAGCTTTTATACTTATGAAAAACAGACACTTAAACACAAATAATGGTGCCTCTGATTGCTTAATAAATAATCCATGCTTATGTGGTCAATTAACATATGACAGAGGCAAGATTATAAAAGAGGGTAAAGACAGTCCATCCAATAAATAATGTTGGGAGAAATGGACAAGTATATGCAAAATAAAAAATAAAAACTAGATTACTTACTTGTACCATATACAAGAATAAACTAAAAATGGATTAAAGACTTAAATGTGAGACCTGAAACCATAACACTTCTAGAAGAAAACATAGGCACTAAACTCTCTAGCATCATTCTTTCTCTGATATATATCCTGGGACAGAGGAAACAAAAGAAAAAATAAATAAATGGGCCTACATTAAAAGTTTTTGCAAGGCAAAGAAAGCCATCAACAAAATGAAAAGACAATCCACTGAATGGGAGAACATAGTCACCAATGGTCCATCTGATAAGGGGGTTAATATCCAAAGTTTATAAAGAACTCATCTCAACGCAAATAAATAAAATAAAAAATCCAAACAACTCCACTGAAAAAAGGGCAGAAGACATGAACAGACAGTTCTTCAAAGAGGACATACAGATGGCCAACCGACATACGAAAAGATGCTCAACGCCATTAATCATCAGAGGGATGCAAATTTACCCCACAGTGAGATACCACCTCACACCTGTCGGAATGGCTGTTGCCAATAAACCAACACACAACAGATGTGGACAACCAGGTGGTGAGAAGGAAACCCTCGTGCACCGTTGGGAGGGTTGCAGATGGGTGTAGCCACTGTGGAAAACAGGGTGACGGTTCCTTAAAAAATTAAAAATTAGAATGACCTTATGCCTGAGCAATTTCACTTCTGGGAATATGTCCAAAGAAATTCCAAAACACTAACTCAAAAGTTCCATGCACGCCCGATGGTCATTGCAGCAATTTTACAATAGCCAAGATCTGGAAGCAACCCGCGTGCCCATCAACAGATGATTAGATTACTATTACTCAGCAGTAAAAAGGAATGGAATTTTACTATTGGCAGCAACAGGGATGGAAGTAAAGGGTATTATGTTAAGTGAAATAAGTCGGAGGAAGACAAAGACGATGTCACTTCTAGGTGGAACTTAAGAACAAAATAAAACAAACTCATAGATGCAAGGAACAAACTGAGAGATGCCCGATGAGAGGTCTTGGGGGAATGGGTGAAAACGGGGGAAGGGCGAAAGAAGTCACAGAATAGTCATAGGGATATAAAGTGGAGCATAGGGAATACTAGTACAGTCGGTAATATTGTAATAACGATGTATGGCTCCAGGTGGGTACTGGAAATACGGGGGTGGGGTGGGGTACACTTTGTAAAGTATATGATTGTCTTAACTACTACACTGTACACCTGAAAAAAATACAAAATTTGAAAAATATTATGGGAATTACACTGTTTCTTTTTTTTTATCAAGCTGTGTCTTACATAGCATCATAATATCTGTAGACTGTACTATAATCTCCTCCATACTAGTGTTTTAAATGTCAATGTCAGACAATTATGCTTTTCTCTGTATAATTTTTTAAAAATATATTTTATTGATTTTTTACAGAGAGGAAGGGAGAGGGATAGAAAGTCAGAAACATCCATGAGAGAGAGACATCGATCAGCCGCCTCCTGCACGCCCCATACTGGAGATGTGCCTGCAACCAAGGTACATGCCCCAGACCAGAATCGAACCTGGGACCTTTCAGTCCACAGGCCGATGCTCTATCCACTGAGCCAAACCGGTCTCGGCTCTCTGTATAATTTATAAATTATAATGAAGGGTCTATTTCAGTGGATCTATAGGAAATGTTATATTCCATGTATATATATGTATACATATATATATACATATATATGTATACATATATATACGCATATATATTATATATATTCAAAAATATTTACAGAACAAACTAAAATTTTTGATTTGCCTGTTCTTTGTGTAATTGTGGTGAAAATGAATCTCGTGCAGGAGCGGGGTGACGCGGGCCTGCCAGGCCATTTCAGGATATTATCATTATAAGAGCACTGGCTGGCATTTGGTGGCTTGGGCCGGAGACTGGACATCTTGCCTT
>JAAGEH010000337.1:4471875-4483299 GCA_011751065.1 Lasiurus cinereus
CTGTCATATTGAAGATACTCTCAATACAAAATTTACAAAAAAGAACAAAAGGCAAATGTGTTCATTATTTTAACAGTAGGTGGCCCCTACGTAACAAATCGCACCTGCTTTTCCGAGCTTCTTGAGTTTTAAGTATATTTCATTAAGGTGAGGGGAGAAAAGAAAGGACAAGGATGTAAGAATAATAACCTTTTAGGGTTTTCAGAATCCTGCACTAGGCTGTCACTGGTTTGGCTCAGTGGATAGAGGGTTGGCCTGTGGACTCAAAGGTCCCAGGTTCAACTCCGGTCAAGGGCACATACCCTGATTGCGGGCTCGATCCTCTGTAGGAGGCATGCAGGAGGCAGTAGATCAATGATTCTCTCTCATCATTGATATTTCTCTCTCTCTTCCCTCTCCCTTCCTTCTGGAATCAATAAATTATTTAATAAATATATATATATTAAAAAAAACAATAACATATACAGTATTTTTAAAAAAAGAATTCTGCACTAGGTCCTGCTTTTTTTTTTTTTCTTAAGAGGCATATTTCATAGCAATTCTTTTCTGTGGCAAGTCGACCGAGAAGATATTGTTAAAGTATGTCTCTTTGGCTGTATGAGAAAAAAACAATGCTGAAGGCAAATATTTTGGCTTCGCTCCTATTTGGGGATTATTGTCTTTATTTCAATATGGTTCAGTATAAAAAAATTTTGAACCAAAGCAACTTGATCCTCAAAAATCGGTATTAGGAGACTTCTTTTTTTAATGTGCTTACCAATTAGTATAATTTTGAATGCCTTTAGGACAGAGTTTCAGGAAACTGCCCTGCATGTGAAACCCTGAAAAGACTGGGGTGTGTGACTAGCCAGCCTTATAGAGGTCCACCCCCCCTCAGTCACAGCCAGCCTCTGGTCCACTCTCAGCAACTTCTCTCTGACTTGTTGATAGCGTGATGGTCCATGATTTCATGACTGTTAGAACCTTGGTCAACAAATTTGAATGAGGGAAGGAAGAAAAAAGAAAGCAAGTTAAGATTCATCCTGTCTGTCCAAGGATCAATCTGTGGCTCATCCTTTGGGTGCCGAGGGGAAAGAAGTGTTCGAGAAGATTAGGTGGTGGTGGAGGTGGTGGCTGTTGTAATCATCCCAAATCTTCAAACACCGTACACATAGACTACAAACAACTTGGTTTCCTGGACCGTTTCAGGGTTAGCTGTTGACCTGATGCCTCGAGACGGCCATTAGCTCCGTGTGAATTTCCCACAAACAAGGACTATTTCTCCACAGATCATTACATTACACAACCTTCAAAATCGGGAAATTAACATCGATTCACAACCACCACCTCAACCACAGACTTCATTCAGTTGTCATGTTTCTTCAGTCTCCTTCATTCTGGAACAGTTTCCCAACCTTTCCCAAACAGCCCTTCTCTCCCACCCATCACCCCTTCCAGTGACCATCCCATCAACGGTGTCTCCCCATCACACTCTATTCTATACCCCGCCTCATTTTTCTTCACACTATTTCTTTCTTTTTTCTTTTTTCTTTTTCTTTTTTTTTGACAGTGGCAAGAAGTAGTTTATTGGTGGAGGTGAGGGACCTGCACCCTTGAGTGGTGGGGTCAGACCTGGCCAGTGACCTAGAAATCCATGTCCTCAACCAGATCCTGTAGATAGGCCTTGTACTGCTCTGATGTGTGTGTGTGTGTGTGTGAGAGAGAGAGAGAGAGAGAGAGAGAGAGAGAGAGAGAGAGAAGGGCTGTTGGAAATGTGCAGGTCCAAGTGTTCTCCAGCGAGGAGGCACCCCCACCACCCCATTTCCAGCAGAGCCCTGAGGCACATGGGAACAACCTTGACCATCACTAGCTTCTTGGTCCACGGCTGGTCCTGGGGCCCTGGCTCCTCCATGCAGAACCAGAAGGTGCCGCGTGGTGAGCGTCTGCTTCCTCTGATGACGGCCATCAGATCTGTCACAAGCGGCCCCAGGTTGAACACGCTTCCTCCCATCTCCTGGGGGGCCTCCCCATCAGGCCCTGGGCCGCTGTTCGGCCCTAGAAAAACGCTTTGAAAAGTGCCCTTCTGAGCTGAAAGGGCTGGGAGACAAGACCTTAACCCAGTTTCCTTTCAGTGGGCAAGGGAGCCAGCTCAACATCTCTGTTTCCACAGAGATCTGAACAATTTGGATAGAACCGCTTTAAAGCTTAGTGAGGCAGCACATCCATTGGAGACTTATAATGATTTCAAAATGCCCCACGGAGATGATATTTTAATGGGAACTATTTCTCTGCATGATTTTGTTATTTAATGATCATTATTCTTACTTGAGCATGAAAGGAACCGATGACTTTAGTTTTCTGTGGTTACACAGTTCTTCCTCATTCAAGAATAAAAAGGAAGATTAAAAACTCACCAAAGGAACCTTCCATTACTTTATATACACTTGTCAGTTAAGTTCTCACCAAGTTTGATTTCCTCCACTGAAGAACTTGCAGGGTAATCAGAGAGACTATACTTAAAGAGGTAATTGCAACAAAGAATGATCCTATGTCATAAAAGCCTAATATGCTAAGTGTCCGGTCATCCAGTCATCCATTCAACCCATCAAAGCGTAATACGCTAATGATATGCCAAGGCCACTCAACTGCTCACTAGGATGTGCACTGGCCACCAGGGGGCAGACAGTCAACCGGTTGACCAGTCGCTATGACATGCACTGACCACAAGGGGGCAGACACTTTGACCAGTAAGTTCGCTTGCTGCTGGGGTCCGGCTGATCAGGACTGAGCGAGACTTTGTCCAGAAGGATGTCCAGGTCATTTGGCTGTCTGGTCGAATGAGCGTATTATGCTTTTATTATTATAGTTTGTGAAGACATAGTGAACAACTAATGGATGTGTGTGTAACACCACGTAGTAAAGGAGATATTTGAACTGGTTCTTCAGTGACAGAGGACCTTTCTCTCTCCCCTTGTCTCTCAAAGTTGTAATTTCAGATCTGCCCAGATGGACACAAGAAGACAGAAAGAGCAGAGGCTTGTGGGACCATTTTATATAAAATTGCAAGCAATTTCTCCCGGGGCAAAGGTTCGTTCAAACCAAGTGCTCCCTTCCTGTTCTTGATGGCGCCTCTCCACCCTCGTATCTTGCTGTTGCTAAGGAAGGAGCAGCCTATTCACTGTAACTTGGACCGGCTTTTCTTTTTTCTCAAAGGCTTTTATTTTTTATTTTTTACAGAGAGGAAGGGAGAGGGATAGAGAGTTAGAAACATGGATGAGAGAGACATCGATCCGCTGCCTCCTGCACGCCCCCCACTGGGAATGTGCCCGAAACCAGGATACATGCCCTTGACCCCAATCGAACCCGAGACTCCCCAGTCCACAGGCTGATGCTCTGTCCACTGAGCCAAACCGGTTTTGGCTTAAAGGCTTTTCTTCTTTGAACATGGGTTTCTGTGGTGACACCCAGCACGGCGCGGCTGCCTCCAGACAAAGGATCCCAGATTCCATTCGTGAGGGAAGCCACTTTCCCGTCCTCTGAGCCCTTCCTAGGTTCTACGTGGTTCCCTGTGCGTTTGTCACTCCCCAAATGAATGAAACCAAACCGGAGCACTGAGTCCTCGTGCCCACAGGTTTCAGACTCCAGAGCACCAATGGCAGCAAGGCAAACAAGTGCCTCCCGAATACACCCATCTTCCCACGAGGAGAGGGAATGCTTTATGGAATGTTTTCCTGGGGATCCTTTGAAAACCGGAATACAGTGGTACCTCGAGATACGAGTGCCCTAACATATGAGATTTTTGAGATACGAGCCGTCGAGCGAGCGATTTTTGCTTTGAAATACGAGCAACAGTTGAGATGGGAGTCATCGCGCGGATCGGCCGGCTGCACACGACCCACCAGTTTACCGCGACTCGAGCGTCTCATAGTTTCCCACGCCTCAAGGTGACGGAACGAGTTAAACTCGTATCTCGAGGTACCACTGTATTGTCCTTTGCCCTTCCCTTCTCCCTCCCTCAAAAAACTCCTTATTTTAACACCCCACCACTGAACTGACTTCCTGCTCAGACATTCCTGCAGATGCATTCTTGTCTCGTGTCAGTGAATTCATTGTCAAGCAGACTAAGCCAGTTTGCAAGCTTAATAAGAGTACTCAATCCATTCACGTTCTAAGCCACTGGTTCTCAATCTGTGGGTCGCGACCCCTTTTGGGGTCAAAGGACCCTTTCACAGGGGTCGCCTAAGACTATTGGAAAACACCTCTTTCCCATGGTCTTAGGAACCCACACACCGCTCCTCGGTGTAGCAAAGGGTAGCCATGGAGTTTACTGTTGTCCTAGGAAGACTGTTGCCCATGCTACACCACAATTCAAGACAAAATTTCATTTATTTGTCATTAGAAATAAATATTTCACAATATATAATTACATATTGTTTTTCTGATTAATCCCTATGCTTTAATGATGTTCCATTGGTAACAATGAAAATACATCCTGCCTATCAGATATTTACATTACAGTTCATAACAGTCGCAAAATGACAGTGATGAAGTAGCAACGGAAATAATTTTATGGTTGGGGGTCACCACAACGTGAGCAACTGTATCAAAGGGTCATGGCCTTAGGAAGATTGAGAACCACTGTTCTAGGCTATGGTGCATACTCAGACGCTCTGCATTTTAACTCATGGGAACCTGAGCCATGCGCAGAAAAATAAGAGTAGGCCGGCTCCAACACCGGCTCCTACTTCGGTGAGGAAGGTTCTGTGTGTCCTGGTGCATTCGGAATTATAGTTCAGTCCTCTTACACAGCTTTGTCCAATAAGCAAGAAAATTTCACCTCGGAATTTACTTTTTTGACCCTGTGCATAGTACTTTGGACATTAGATTTTATTTTCCAGAAAGTAAGAAATAACATGGTTAAGTGGTGTGACAGATTTCTAGCTCGGGGCAAACAAAAGCTGACCGCAGTCAGGATGATATGGAAGTGGGGGGTGAAAAATTATTTCAGTGGCTCCGATAATTATCCAGTAAAAAAATAAACTTGGCTAGCATCCCCAATACATTTAGAGATTAACCGGTTAAGAACATCCAAAACTGCATATAGACAAGCCAAGCGAATTTTTAAAATATTTATGATTTATTAAGTTTAAAGAAGTAAAGCTAAATAACTTTAAACGAATAGAAGTTACACGGTATACAGTGACAAATGGAGTTGTAACATTTTTAGAATGCTTACAAAGGCCATTTTCATCGATATTAATTTCAAAGAAGTATTAGCCAAATGCAACTTGAGAATACTTAAAAATAACGTATTAAATCCACTAAATCTCTTAATTTATGCAAAATATTAAGTTTTTCCCCCTGTGGTCACCCAACAAGATCACTTCTAATCAACATTTTATAACTAGCTGACATATATTCATATAACACCAACTACTTTTATTAGCCTGAAAAAATTAAGTAATAACCAAAAATCACCATGCATTTACAGAACTGTTGGGTATTCTATTTACTGTGTAGTCCACTAATATTTATTGAGCTACTTCTATTTTCCAGGACCAAAAATATAATTGCTACCTTATAGATTTGTCAAAACCATCACTCAAGATAATAGCATTTTTATATAAAAGAAAGTCTTGCCAACCTAATTAAAAAAAAAAAATCAGATTTATAGAAACTTGCTTAATACCATAAACAGTAACATATTTAATTATACTAACTGCCAATTTTAAGAGATCACTGATTTTTCATTGTTACCACTATGTTTTTGCTTTGATATTGTTTTCTTAAATGTATATGAATATATGCAGTATTTTTTATTTACATCCCATCACTGATTTTTTTCCCTACTTCTCTCCTGAAGGTCATCTAGACATATCTATAATTTCTTGCATATAAATTTTAATAAAATATACTTAAGTAGGAATGTATAGTATTAAGTATTACTCTATCATTTTGGAATTTAAAAATAACACAGGCACACATTTTAAAAAGCTACACATATTAAATAGATACAAACTGTGATTTCTAAAATATAGCAATATATATGTAAAAAATGAACCTCATTAAAACTTTCAGTTTATAAATTATATTCTTAAATATAGGATGCAAGGAAGTTTAAATGGCTATGTATAATGATGGCCAACCACATACAATGTACTGAGATACACATTCCTTTAAGTTTAAAGTACCTTAAACTGGGCTACTGGGTGGCTCCTTATTTTAGTTCAACTGGAATAAAATTATAAAAGTATTTTCCTTTTGTTATTATGGGTAACTTTAGCCAAAAGGTCAAACAACAGAGGAGTCCACAAATATTGAGGATAATTCAGTTGTTAATAATTTCAGATTCTGGCCCACACCCAGGATGATGTAAATACAGATTACCTTATAGAAAAGTTTTTCTAGTATCTGACTAGAACAGGAAGGAACTATAACAGACCTCATTAGGGACCTCCTAAGTGCCCTTATTCTACAGGTTAGAGACTGGGCTCAATCTTGATAAGTAACTTGCCTAAGTCATATGCCAACGATAGAACCAGGCCTGCGCCTTTTATTCTGGGCTTGTCTTTTTCCATATATATAGAGGGGGGGCTGAAAATGAGCTAAATAGACACACACACACACACATATATATATGTATATATATTTTTTTAAACCATAATTGGGTTCTCTCATTTTAGAACAAAGCTCACATTCCTTATTCACTGTATTTCAACTCTAATTTGGAAAACGACCCACTGACAGATCTACAGTGCAACAACACTCTAGTTTTTCTTTAAAAAAATGAGCATTACAAGAACAGGCCACGGTTCCTAAGGCTAGGGCACTTTTTGAGCTTCATGAAGCGGAGAAATTTATGCAGGAAAGAGTTCACTTTACACAGAATTTGGTTTGGCTGCAACACGCTGACACAAAAGTCCTAGCTTTGAGGCCGTCTTTAGAGCATGGTAACTTCGTATGTTGTGAAATGGTTTTCTATGATCCTGACATTTTCTTCAGAGAGCCAGTTCTCCTGCTTGAGCTGCCTTATAAGAGCTTCCAAAGACTTCAATCTCCCCAGAGTCTGTTGCTCCTGTAGCTCCAGAAGAGTGATCTTGGAATGCAGCTTCGAGACTTTCTGCCAAAGATGCTCCTTGTTGATATCCTGTCTGCAGTACGAATGCTCCAGTTGTAAGACTTCGGTCTCATAGTCTAGCTCCTTGCAGGAGTCTTCACTGTCTGTGTCTTCCATTTCTGCAGTTTCTCTCTGGACGGGCGTACAAGATTTCATTGCAGGCGTGGGACTCTCTGTGGGTACATAAATGGCAATAACCGATTCTTTATTTGGGTTTAATTCCTCCACCGTTTGAGTAACGGTGCTGAGAAAGAAGGAATTTTCCTGGGCTGGCTTAATGTCCACTGCACTATTTGTCACGGTTGGATTTGTGAGATGATTGGTCGTTATTTCGAGCACTTCTTGGGGTTCCAAAGACTGCCGAATACTTTCTGAATTTGAAGTCGTCAACGTAATGGTTGTCGAATTTAGATTCTCAAAAGATGTGTGGAAACCACCGATGTCTTGGTTAATGGAGGTTTCCAAGGTGGACTCTGGTTTTCCAGGGTCTTCCAGTTTAACCAGGTTAAGGGTTAATATGTTACTGGGTCCACTTCCTGCTTTTGGAGCTGGCGGCCTCACCAACACAGGCGAGTGGAGGGATGCTGCATGTTCAGAGAGGACTCCGGGATTAACTGGATTTTTCCCGGGCTCTTTTGAGGCAAATGATTCTTGTGACCTGGCTTGCGGGCACGCCTCTTTTTCATACTCTGTTTTTTCCTTCTGACAGTTGTTTGTGGAAGGGTCTTTTTCCTAGAAAATAATGTTTTCAAATACGAAAAAAAGATGTCTCTTATTAGTCAGTGTTGCATACTTAATTACAGCTTTAAACAGTATATTGGCCCAGCCAATTTATTCGGTTTAAAAAATTCTAACTATATAACTCAGAAAGACTTAAAAGTGTTTTTTTAAAAAGCATTCAGCATCCTCAATAAATAATGGAAACATTTCAGATCATTCCAAAGACCAGTAAAAATAATACCTTAGGTCATTAACTTATGGTAAGTTAATGATTTACATCTGCTATTTTTTTGCTCCTCTTAAGCTATGATTCACAACGGTTTAGTTTTAAAAAATGATCATGCTTTGCCGAGACCGGTTTGGCTCAGTGGATAGAGCGTCGGCCTGCGGACTGAAAGGTCCCAGGTTCGATTCCGGTCGGGGGCATGTACCTTATTTGCGGGCACATCTCCACTGTGGGGCGTGCAGGAGGCGGCTGATGGATGTCTCTCTCTCATCGATGTTTCTGACTTTCTATCTCTCTCCCTTCCTCTCTGCAAAAAATCAATAAAATATATTAAAAAAAATGATCATGTTTAGTAAAAGCATTCATTAATATCAGCTTTCTTTTTCTCAAGTATCTTTTCCCCAGCACTTATCTTTCTTTCCCTCTCCCTTCTTCCACCTAATTTCCTGCCACTCTGCATCCCACCCCCCTCCCCCTCCCAGCCAGCTGTCTCCCCTCTTGCCCTGCCTCCAATACCTGACTGTCTTCAGGCAAAGGAAAGATTGTTGGAATTGCAGTTTGTTTCAAATATCGAATCCCCCATCTGATGTCAAGTGAGTCGGGAGTGAAATGGTCGCTGCACAGGAACTGGTATTTACTGGGCGTCCACGAATCTCGTTTCATGTTCTTTAACCATTTCTCAAGTCTTTCTTTGTCATGCAGAGGAAACCTGAAATTAAAGAAGGAAAATTCTGCTTTAGTTGTACAACTGTGCCAGGTTCCTGGCCTGCAGGTAGAGGGAATCTCTGCGTCAAGTGCCGCAAGAGCAAGGCAACCGAACTGGCCCGTCAGAGCGCCTTCGCGACAATCACACCACCTCCCTCTGCAGTGAAGAAGACGAAGATGGACGATGTGCAGGCAAAGCTTGGTCTGGGCAGAATGGCTGGTCAAACAAAGCTCAGAGTCCTTCAAATAAACATATGTATTCCCACAAAAAATACAATCTATTCAAATTTCCTGTGTGTGTGGGGAAATATATATATATATATATATATATATATATTTTTTTTTTTTTACAGAGAGAGGGATAGAAAGTTAGAAACATCGATGAGAGAGAGACATCGATCAGCCGCCTCCTGCACCGCCCCCTACAGGGGATGTGCCCACAACCAGGATACATGCTCTTGACCGGAATCGAACCTGGGACCTTTCAGTCCGCAGGCCGACGCTCTATCCACTGAGCCAAACCGGTTTCGGCTCTATTTTTATTTTGTTGTGTATTTTGCCTGGAACTAGGAAAGAGCTTGGTATAAACTACAAAGTCCTATTCAAGTGTATTTCATACTAATGCTACAAATGAAACAATTTCTGGTCTGTAACTTTGAAAAATATTAAGCTTTAGGCTCTTAATTATGTTTACATATATATATATATATTTATACATATATATAAATATATATGTACTTGTGTGAGTGTGTGTGTGTGTATACAAAAGCCAAAGGACCAGCTATGACACTCACTGTGGCTGGCCAACTGGCCCAATGGGGCAGGGCTGGCCCGGCCAACCTCCTGCACACCAGCCCCCTCCCCCCCCCCTGCTGGCCCATCAGACCCCACCAGTGCAGGAATTCATGCACCGGACCCTGAGAGAGAGAGGGTGAGGGGAGGGAGGGAGAAAGATTCTGTGTGTGTGTGTGTGTGTGTATAAATACATTTTTATTGATTCCAGGGAGAGGGGGAGAGAGAGAGAAACATCAATGATGACAGAGAATCACTGATCAGCTGCCTCCTGCATGACCCCTACCTACTGGGGATGGAGCTAGCAACCTGGGCATGTGTCTTGACCTGGAATCAAACCTTGACCTCTTGGTTCACAGGTGGAAGCTTAACCAATGAGCCACACCAGCTGGGCTATGTTAATATTTTTAAAACAAGGAGAAGTTAACTCAAACAAATGGTTTGGCTGACAATAAAATGAACACTAAGTCTTATGAGATAGTAATATTCCATTCTCTTTACATAAATCACCCTCAATTCTACCAGCATGAAATTTAGTCCAATATTCCTCGGTTTCCTATAACCAATGAACTGGGAACTCTAAAATTCATGTCCTGAAAGAGAAAATGAAACAAGAAAACAAGACGTGTCCTTGAGAAAAGACAGACTCAGATCTGTCTTTATAATATGAAACGAATGAAATAGAAAAGACAGAGAAAGTTGAAAGCTCTTTATACATGCACTGATAATGTTTTTTACAGGCAAAATTAGACTAATGGCAGACTTTTCGGATTAAACTGCATTAAACACTTAACAGTGCCGGAAACCAATCATTGTCTCACTAATAGAAAGTGGATAAGGAACCCGGAAGGCTGGTCAACCTTGAAGCTCTGAAAGGTCAAAGCCAGCCACCCCCTATCCAATTGAGACAATAACTTCCCCATCAATAATCATGCAAATCTTTACTGATAAAATAACCTACTTGTTACTGGAATTGCCTGCTTCAGGGCAAAGGGTGTATCCCAAACCTGAATAAAAGGGATGGCAAAAAGGCCAAAGGAAGGTGGTAGTCCTTTCCACTAGAGCAGTGGTTCTCAACCTTCCTAAGGCCGCGACCCTTTAAGACAGCTCCTCCTGTGGTGGTGACCCCCAACCCTAAAATGATTTCCGTGGCTACTTCATCACTGTAATTTTGCTACTGTTATGAACTGTCATGTAAATATCTGATAGGCAGGATGTATTTTCATTGTTACAAATTGAACATCATTAAAGCATAGGGATTAATCACAAAAACAATATGTAATTGTATACTGTGAAATATTTATTTCTAATGACAAATAAATGAAATTTTGTCTTGAATCGGTGGTGTAGCATGGGTAACAGTCTTCCTATGACAACAGTAAACTACATTGCTACACTTGGCTACACCGAGGAGCGGTGTGTTGGTTCCTAGGACCATGGGAAATAGGTGTTTTCCAATAGTCTTAGGCGACCCCTGTGAAAGGGTCGTTCGACCCCCAAAGGGGTCGCGACCCACAGGTTGAGAACCGCTGCACTAGAGGAAGGCTCCCACCTGGCCCCCCAATATCGCCACATTAATGCTTTTCTAGTCTCTCTTTTCATTTGCGTGCGGCCTCCTCCAGAACCCGAACCCTGAACCACTCGGGACGTGGAAAAAGGTTCCCACAAACGGTAATTTTTTTTCAATGATTTTACAAGAACACATTCCAGGACACATCCTATATAATAAAGATGTAATGTGCAAGGGATGGTTATGCCGGGAAGTGTAATGACCGACCGTGTACCAACCGGATCTCGGGTCAGCAGGAGGATGGGGCAGCGAGCTACAAGCTGGCAGAGAGCTTCAGGAGGGGGCAGGGCAGCAAGCTATGGGGGTGAGGGTGTA
>JAAGEH010000337.1:4483309-4517082 GCA_011751065.1 Lasiurus cinereus
GCAGGTTCCTGGGGCCAGGATGTGAACCTACCAAGTGCGGACCCTGCAAACCAGGACAGACCCTGCAAACCAGGACAGACCCTGCAAACGAGGACAGACCCTGCAAACGAGGACAGGAGGTCGCACTTGCATGGGAACACGGGGAGGCATCAGAGCTGGCAATAACGCCCAGTCCACATGCATGAAGCGGGCATCGCACCCACAGCCCCAGGCGGGAGGCAGGGTCTGATGCTGGCTCTGCCCCCCAACCCTGGCCCTTGAAAGGAAACAAACTCCCCTCCATCTGGTCCTATAAAGGCTGGGCCTCCCTGCCTCAACCCTCTCCCTTTGCTGGGGGTGACCACAGGGGTGCCAGCCATGTCCTAGCTTCCCCGACCCCCACCCGAATGGACCAATGGAGCTCCAGGGACACAGCGAGGGTCCTCATGATGCTGAACCCCAGAAAGACCCCAATTCAAGTGGCCAGTCTCTGTCACCCTCATCACTGCCCTAAGCCCCCCCAATATCCTTCCCCACATCACCCTCTGCTCCTCCGGGGCTTGCTCTCTGGTCTCCCTGCTGCTGCTGCTGCTGCTGCTGCTGCACCAGAGAGAGGCCGGGAGCCAAACCCGGGTTCGAATAAAGACTCTTTGGCTTTTGCATCGGAAAAAGGCTCCTTCGTGGTGGATGATTGGGGACCTCGGACTCTGGGCATCACAGCCATCAGCGCCCTCCGTCCGGAAAGGCCCCGTTTGCTGGGGTAAAGGATGGGTAAAGGGCACCCAGGACCCAGCGCAGGGGGGCGGGGGGGAGGAGGGTGCAAGCGTGACGTCATGCGAGGGGTCAGGGGTCAGGGGAGCAGCTCTGAGACCCTCAGGGCCCCCCGCAGACCTGGGTCCCGGGCGCCACCAGCACCCCAACAGGCCTCTGCGCCCCTAAGCGGGCCCGGCGCCCTGGCCCAGCGAAGGCTCTTGCAGGTGGAGCCCGAGCCTTCCCGCCCCGCACCCCGCACCCCGCACCCCGGGGCGCACGCACGGGTAGAAGCTCAGCTTGCGGCCCTTGTGGTGGCGTCCGCGGCGGTTCTTGCAGCAGATGGCTGCGCAATAGCGAGGCATCGCTGCGGCGCGGCCCGGAAGCGGGGGGGGCTCCCTGGGCGGCCGCGGGGCGCAGGCCGGAACCTCCTCCTCCTCCTCCTCCTCCTCCTCCTCCTCCACCTCCTCCTCCGCCTCCTCCTCCTCCGCCTCCGCGCCACCGCGCCTGCGCGAGCCTTAGGCGCCGCCCACCGCGAGCCACTTCCGCTCCGGCGGGCCTCCAGCACCGCCCTCTGGGCAGGGAGGGGGGCGGAGGCGGAGGTGGGCGGGCCCGGAAGTGACGCCGGCGCCGCCCGGCCACAACAGTTTTCCACGTGCGCGTCGCGCGCCGCGGTCACGTGGGGGCGGCGCGGGCCAATCGGGGAGCGTTTCGTGTAGGTTCCCTTTCGGAGGCGGAGCCGCCGCCGCCGCCGCCGCGCGCGCCAGTCGGGAGCCGGCGGCGAGCGAGCGCGGCGGAGGGCACGGCGGCGGCGGCGGGCGGCCCAGGTAGCTGTGCGGGCGGCCGCGGGGCGCAGGCCGGAACCTCCTCCGCCTCCGCCTCCTCCTCCGCGCCACCGCGCCTGCGCGAGACTTAGGCGCCGCTCACCGCGAGCCACTTCCGCTCCGGCGGGCCTCCAGCACCGCCCTCTAGGGAGGCAGGGAGGGGGGGGCGGAGGTGGGCGGGCCCGGAAGTGACGCAGCGCCGCCCGGCCACAACAGTTTTCCACGTGCGCGTCGCGCGCCGCGGTCACGTGGGGGCGGCGCGGGCCAATCGGGGAGCGTTTCGTGTAGGTTCCCTTTCGGAGGCGGCCGCGCGCGCCAGTCGGGAGCCGGCGGCGAGGGAGCGCGGCGGAGGGCACGGCGGCGGCGGCGGGCGGCCGAGGTAGCTGTGCGGGCGGCCGCGGGGCGCACGCGGGGGGCCTGGGGGGCGGGGGGGAGAGACTCCGGTCCGGGTGAGGCGCCGGGCTGAGCCGCGGTGCGGGGCCCGGAGGCCGGGGAGGGGGGGGCGCGGGGAGGCGCCTCCCGGGGCCTCGGGGCGCCCTTGGGGGGGCGGCTCCGCCTCCGCCTCCCCTTCCGCTGCGGTGGCGGGAGGGCTCGGGGCCGCCGGGGGTTCGGAGGGAGGTTCGTGGCGGGGCGTCGGGCCGCGGGTCCGGAGCGGGGGGAGCCGGGGCGGCGGTCGGTCGGTCGGACGGTCGCTCGGTCGGTCGGTCGGACGGTCGCTCGGTCGGACGGTCGCTCGGTCGGACGGTCGGTCGTCGCGCTCAGCAAACACCGGCCGAGCCCACACGGCCCGGGGAGACAGACCGGCCGTGCAGAACCCACGCCCTGAGCCCCGGTGGTTCCCAGGCCTCGGCAGGCCCCCCCGGATGTCCGCGCCCACACGCACACGCATGGGACGTGGGACGTTGCAGCTGCAGCTCGGCGGCTCGGAGAGGCCGCGGCGGGGCCTCAGGCTCGGACCCGGGACCCGGGTGGAGCGCGGAGCAGCTGCGGCAGGTGCAGGGCGGGGAGCGGGGAGCGGCAGGCCGTGGAGGGCAGAGCAGCGGCTCCGCTCCGCTTCGGGGTTCGCTCCCTTTTATGCGCGCGGCGGGCGTCCCCCCCGTGTCTGAGCGGCGGGTCCCAGGGCTCCTGCTCTCTTTCTCTGGCCTCACCTGGGGGGCTCGATCTTCTTTCTCTCCCTCCTCCGTGCACCCCTCTTTTTAAGGGAGTGCGCACTTCCTTTTGCTCTCTCCTGGGTGACGCCCCATTTCTGACTGTGTGTGTGTGTATTGTGTTGTTGTTGTGATGACTCTAGCAGGCACCCTCTGGGGAAGGAAAGGGGGTGCGGGGCCCCAGCCCGGCGATGAACGCACCGGGGCCGGGTTATTGGGGTGCAGAGGGGCACGGGGTTCGCCCGGCTTCAGGACCCTGACCTCCTGGAAGAGCCTGAGGCCTGGGGCGTGCGCCTTCCGCCCCGGAGTTTGCACTTGGCCCCCCCGTGACCGTGACCGGGACCGGGACGCAGGGCGGAGGGTGGGGGGTGGGGGGAGGGATCACCTGCTAAGTGCGCCCCGGGGAGGGAGGGAGGGAGGGAGGGGGTGGCCAGGAACCCTGGGGTCTGTCCTCAGCCGGAGGAGGTGTCATCAGAGCGCAGGGGGGACCCCTGGGTCCGCCTCCCCGGCCTCTGTCCCGGCCCCAGGGCCTGCGGTTGCCTCTCCTCCAGGGACGGGGACTGTCCCACCGGCCCCCCAGGCGCGTCCGCAGCCGGAGGAGCTGCAGAGGAAGGAAGGGGGCGGCGTCCTGTGGACCCACGTGTCCTGTCGGGGGGACCGGGCAGCTCAGAGAGGGATGGCCGCCTTCCCTTGTGTGCTGTCCCGCCCGGGCTGGCGGGCTGGCGGGCGGGCGGTGGAGATTCTCGGGGCTCCCCTGGCGGAGAAGCGGCTGCAGGCGCTCCCGGTGGGGAAAGGGCTGTCCCTGGGGCAGGCTGCGCGGGTCACCTGCGCAGTGCCCTCCTCTTCCTTTTTCTGGGCAGTTAAACCCCTGTTTCAACTCCCTGAGAGCACGGGCTCCTGAAGTGTGAGATCCTTCACAGCAGCGGCTCTCCACCTCCCTAAGGCCACGGCCCTTGAAGGCAGCTCCTCATGGGGTGGTGACCCCCAACCATGAAATTACTTCCGTGGCTACTTCATCGCTGTCATCTTGCTGCTGTTATGAACTGTCATGTCAATATCTGATAGGCAGGATGTGTTTTCGTTGTTACAAATGGAACATCATTAAAGCACAGGGATTCATCACAAAAACAATATGTAATTGTATATTGTGAACTATTTATTTCTAATGACAAATAAATGAAATTTTGTCTTGAATCGTGGTGTAGCATGGGTAACAGTCTTCCTAGGACAACAGTAAACGACATGGCTACACTTTGCTACACTGAGGAGCGGTGTGCGGGTTCCTAAGACCATGGGAAATAGGTGTTTTCCGCTGGTCTTAGGCGACCCCTGTGAAAGGGTGGTTGTACCCCCAAAGGAGTCGCGACCCACAGGTTGAGAACCGCTGCTTTACACTATGACCTGGATTCCCCCTCCTTTTGTTTGTTTGTTTGTGTTTGCCAGTATTACCTGGGGAAAGGCAGTTATTGGGTGTTTCTGTGTGTGCTCGGTGTACAGCCGGCTCTGTTAGTGGAAGGGCAGAAAGACACACCTCGGCTGCGTCATATTTGCCCTTGAGAAGGTTACCGCCCATGTAAGGGCAGTAGAGCCCGTGTCAGTGGAATGATGGGGGGTCAGGTGCAGTCTGCCTCGTGCCCTAAGAGTTGATTGGGTTTCTCTGGGAAGAAAGTCTCAGGATAACATGGAAAAGTCTCCATGGATAACCTTGTCTGCCTTTTCTCTTTTAGGGTATCAGAAATGGCTACTCCCCAGTCAGTCTTCACGTTTGCCATCTGCATTTTGATGATCACGGAGTTAATTCTGGCCTCAAAAAGTTACTACGACATCTTGGGCTTGCCAAAGTCGGCCTCAGAGCGCCAGATCAAGAAGGCCTTTCACAAGTTGGCCATGAAGTACCACCCCGACAAAAACAAGAGCCCTGATGCAGAGGCCAAGTTCAGGGAGATCGCGGAAGGTAAGTAAGTGGGCGCCTGCCCCTGAGGCCTCGGGGGGTACCCGTGAAGGGGAGCCATAGCCGAGGAGAGTCTGTGTGAAGACTGGAGATGGAGGGGGAGTGGGACCTACATCTCAGCATAGCCAGATTCTCTCTCGGAACGGTGTTCTCATAACAGATCACCTTGATTCCCGAATGGGTGGATAAAATGGTGGCATTTTTTTTTTTTTATTGACATGCAGATCTAAATGTGTTGAAAACCTTCTTTTGTTTTTTGTAAAATTGCTTATTGTTTCCGTGTCAAAAGGAATTTCTGGTACCCAATACTTATATACTAACTTAGGAAACAGTGTTTAAGTGTGGAGATTAAATATAAAAATAGAGTAAGTGTAAAAAATTTAAATAGACTGAAATGCCTTGGTGGTATTTTTTTTTTACCTTCCTTGATCTATATCACAAAGCCAAATTTGTTTTTAAAGGAAAAATATGAAACACATTTTTACTGCAGACCAGTTCTAAAATTGCATCTCCTGAATGTTCAGTAATTAAGGGTGGGTGGAGTTAACTGAGTAGAGGGTTGGAGTTAAATACTTTAGCACAGAAGTGAAACATCTGAATTCCTCTTAATTCATTATATTTGACCAGCAAATTCTTTAATAGAAGTAATGATTTTACACAAGTAATATGAAGGATAACTGTAATTGTTGCCCCCATTTGTAGCTATGGTAGCATTCATTTAACAGATATTTATTGGCTCTTTACTAGGGGCATGCATTGTGCTAATTGCTTATATTGCAATGAACAAGAGGAAGTTCTTGCCTTTTGTAACTAACTTTTTTTTAATGTATTTTTTATTGTTGGTAGTATTACAGATATCTCCTATTTCTCCTCCCTCTGCCTCCTACCTCCAATCCTCCCCCTCCCCCACCCCTGCCTTCACCATATTGCCTCTGTGCATGGCGTGTGCAGATAAGTCCTTTGGTGTCTCTCTTCTTGTCCCCAACCCCATATCAAGGTATATCCTCAGTCTGTTCCATGCCCCCCCCTCGCTCTCATTTTGCAGGTCCGTTATTCTTATTCTGTATACTGTGGTTGTACTTAGGATGTGAAAGCCTCTAAAATAGAGGTGAATGTACGTACTGAAGAGGTATATGCAGCCCTGATCAGCTTCAGTGACGAAAGTACCTTTATTTCTTCCAGCCTATGAAACACTGTCAGACGCCAGCAGGCGGAAAGAGTATGACTCTCTTGGACACGGTGCTTTCACTAGTGGCAAAGGACAGAGAGGTGGTGGGAGTCCTTTCGAGCAGTCATTTAACTTCAATTTCGATGACTTATTCAAAGACTTTGGTTTTTTTGGCCAAAACCAGAACCCTCGGTCTAAGAAGCACTTTGAAAATCACTTCCAGACGCGCCAGGACGGTTCTAGTAGACAGAGGCATCGCTTCCAGGAGTTCTCTTTCGGAGGCGGGCTGTTTGATGACGTGTTTGAAGACATGGAGAAAATGTTCTCCTTCAGCGGCTTTGACCCCACAGGCCGGCACCCCGAGAACAGATTCCATGCCTCTAGCAAGCACTGCAGGACTGTCACTCAGCGCAGAGGAAATATGGTCACGACGTACACTGACTGTTCAGGACAGTAGTTAACTTTTCTTTCTCTCCTCGCCGAGCCCCGCTAGCTGACTGTTCTTCAATCTCTCTGATGCAAAAACAGTTTTCTGGGAACTATTTTCGACAAGTGCATGATTTCACTTAACTTGATACAGTTGCTAAATACATTTAAATTGTTTTTTTTTGACGAATTAACATTCAGTTAGTCGAGAAATGGTTAATTATTAATTTCTCCGATTAGTAAAGGGTCTTGAAAAAAGAAAAAAGGAAATGGAATTTTGCCTGGTCTTCTGCTTCCACCTGGGGCCAGTTTTATTACCAAGAAAGCAGTGAGTTGGCCTGATTTATATTTAAAGGCGAGACCCTTACATTTATTTTAGATTTTAGTTGTATGGACTTGAATGGGTTTTTGCAGTGAAACCTTTGCTGACTTAAAATTGCATGCTCTGTAGCATGGCTGACTTGAGTTGCTAAGTGGACGGGACAGTGAGTTGTTCAGCGAGGGAGAGCAGTGCCCCGGGAAATTTCCACTGACAGCTTCAGGAAGGCACGGTTTAATATTTACCAGCGGGCCATGCCTTTCTGCTGTCCCCTGGGAGCAAAGGAAATGATTGTACTGCTCCTAGCCACTTGTGCTGGGAAAGTTGGGAACTTCGGAAATATTGCCAAGAGATTGTTACGTGGTTTCGTAAGGTTGGAATCATAGCTACTTCACATACCTTCTCACATTTCTTTCTTGTTGGCTCTGTATGTCTTCATACAGGTTTATGTTTCTTGTGTGTGTGTGTGTGTGTGTGTGTGTGTGTTCCCTCTTCTTTGCACTCATCTTTATCTAGAAATGGACTAATACCTCATTCTGTTTGTCAGAACAGTAATTTCTGCGCAACCTTATTATGTGCAATATTTTTAATTCTAAGAAATGTGTGCTTTGGTTTTCAGATAGACTTGTTTCTTTAGTCCCGCACTTTCCCACATTATACTCCATATGAGTATTAATCCTATGGATACATATTAAAAGTAGTAAATGTCTCATACAATGTGTGTGAGTGAGAGAAATATAATATTTACAATATCATGTTCTCTGGTGTCATTTCTTCGTTAAAAGTTTACTCTGCGATTCTGGGGGTTTGCTTACACTGATCGAAGACCGTATTCCAGAAGTCGTCTTGCTTGCTTTCATCTTCCTTCCCTCACATATTTTGGTAGTTTGTAGATTTTGTGAGTTATCTTTTTGGTGTATTTTGCTTGCTCGAAATAGGTATTCATGCCACTGAGTCATTCCTCTTTAGCCCAGGCTGGGAAACAGCAGAGGCTTTGCATAAAGCTCCATTTGGTAATGATCATGGAGGAAGGCCAGTTTATATTTACATACCTTAATTTCCTGGAAATTTAAGTTTGATGTGTTAATAAGAAAAGAGCCATAGCTTGAATTTTGGTCTGAGGATTCTTTGTAGCCTATCAAACAAAACAAGTGAGGGGGATTGACTTTAAGGATTTTTAAAAATATATATTTTTATTGGTTTCAGAGAAAGGGAGAGAGAGACATCAGTGATGAGAGAAAATCATTGATGGGCTGTTTCCTGCACAGCCCCCTACTGGGGATTGAGTCCGCAACCCAGGCATTGGTTGGAATTGAATCTGAGACCCTTCAGTCTCAGGCCAGTGCTCTAGCCACTGAGCTAAATGGGGCGGGGCAAGGATTTTTTTATATTGTTAGCATCTGTTCCCTTTTCTCTAGAGTCTGATGGTCTTCCCTGTTTTTCCTCTTTTGAATATTGATTTGAATCCCCCCTCCTTTATTTATTTTTTTTACACTGCCTTTGGCTCTGCAGCCCTTTGGTCAGAACACAGGTAACAATGTGGGCCTGCCATTGGCACTTGAAGCAGAGGGCTGAGCCCTTGACCTCCGGGATCTGATGCCCTCTCCCAGGAGAGAGCATCCGAAGTGACTTGAATTGTAGGACAGCTGGTACCCGGAGCATCACCTCATCAGGTGGGGGACCTCTCCCCCAACACATTGGAAATTTGAAATTGGGGTCCCAGAATTCTATTTTAGTGCTGCTTTAAGCTCCAGCATGCTAATCTGTGTTTTGAATCCAGTACAAGTACTAAGTTTTATTTGTCCAATTTACTGGACTAGGGAACCATTTGCACTGAGTACCCGTAGCCATGTCCAAGTGAAAGTCCTGTGATATGGACAATGGGTCAGATTTATTCCAAGAGTGATCTGAAGAGAGCCATAACCATGAGGGTATGTACCTGTGTATAGTACTGCCTTGCTTTTCTTACGAACACTTGGCAGCTCCAGATTAAAGCTGGATGTTGGTCATAAAGATTGGAGGCTTATGATTAGGAAACATCCTGTATATGGTAATGAATGCATCTTAGGGAGCAAGAGCAGAAGAGTCCTTCTTCCCAGAGTGTTCGTTGACTTCCCTGTGTGTGTGTTTGCCACCTGGAAAACACATAAAAATAGGAGTGTAGAAGGCCAGTCTTGGACACGTTACAGACTTCACCTGGACGGATAAAGAAAGGTCCAAAGATAAATGCATCCTATTCCATTCATGGCTGGCATCTTCCTTCACTGAGGAAACGGAAGTCAGCTGGGAAGAACTCCCAAGCTCCCCACCACCCTCCGGTAGCAGCCCCCGCCCTCTGCTTTTGCAGGCATTCTACTGTGAACGTCCACATTCCCACCTGACGCCTGCCCTCCCCAGGGCCCCGGGTCACGTCAGCTCCACAAGTTCAAGTCAGCGCCCCAGAAATGCCTCCCTCTCCTCCCCATGTTTGCTTTCTGTCCCATCATCCCCCCAGCAAACAGCCCTTTGCTACTTCTCCCACCTCGAAAGCACACCCGTTCTTTTTTCTTTTTAAAAAAAATATATTTTATTGATTTTTTTACAGAGAGGAAGTGAACAGGCATAGAGAGCTAGAAACATCGATGAGAGAGAGAGAGACATCGATCAGCCGCCTCCTGCATGCGCCCCACTGGGGATGTGCCCACAACCAAGGTACATGCCCTTGACCGGAATCGAACCCAGGACCCCCGAGTCTGCAGGCCGACGCTCTATCCACTGAGCCAAACCGGTTAGGGCCACACCCGTTCTCTTGACTTCACGTTCCATCCAGTGGCTGTTGCATCGCTCACCCTTGTAGCGAAACTTCCCCAAAGAGTTGCCCTTCCCGCCACTCCAAATTTCTCCTGCTATCTGGGAGAGCTCACCTGGTAAGGTCAAGGTCAAGGCCTCATCCCACTCACAGTTCCACACTCTTCCTGAAGCTTCCTCCTGAGGCTCCCACAATACCAGCTGCTGCTTTTTATTCATCCCCACCATCGACTGCTCCTTTTCAGTCTCATTTCTTGGTCTCTCCTCTTTGCATCTTCTCAGTCCAGGTGCTTTCCTCCCCTCCCCTTTTTCTTCCCTCTTCTTTTCCCTTTTCCCGCTTTTCCTGTCTTATGTAGCTTCTGCTGTCTAAAAATGCAGAGACATTAAATTCGGGTTCATTTCACACGGAAGCACAGTAGTAATTGGGCTGAGGACCTCTGACGTGGGTCCCTGGTCACATTTTTGCCAGCCTGCCTTCTTTCTTTCCCAGCTTCTCTGTGTGGGCAGCGACATGAAGGTGTAGACTGCACGCGTGGGCATTTATTTTTACTTGTCGACTGTGTCTAAAATGGTCTCGTGCTATTTTTCTATGCCTTAAACTATTTTCCACATGAAACCATAACATAGCCCTAGCCGAGCGGTTTGCCATTCTGTTAACTAATGAGTTTGCCAACCACTGTCCTAGCTGGGGGCTCAGTGGTTAGAGCATCAGCCCAAGGACTGAAGAGTCTGGGGTTCAATTCTAGGCCAGGGTGGGATGTGTTTCTCATTGATGTTTGTCTCTCCTCTCCTTTTCACTCTAAAAATCAATGGAAAAAATATCCTCAGATGAGGATTAACAACAACAAAAAAAACCCTCACAAATAACCCTCCCCCACAACATAGAGTTTTTGCAGTCTTTAGTGCTACTATTATTTTTAATAAAAAAAAGCACTTGGTATATACACTGACTGGCCAGATTATTGTGATCTCTGAATGCATAATAATCTGGCCAGTGTGTGTGTGTGTGTGTGTGTGTGTGTGTGTGTGTGTGTGTATAGTAATGGCCCAGTGCATGAAATTCACTGGTTCCTCAGCCCAGCCTCCACCCTCTCCAATCTAGGACTGTTTGAGGGATGTCTGACTGCCCGTTTAGACCCAATCCTGAGCAGGCCTAAACGGGCAGTCCGACATCCCTCTCACAATCCAGGACTGCTGGCTCCCAACTGCTCACCTGCCTGCCTTTGTGATTGCTCTTAACTGGGTCTGCCTGACAGCTTCTAACCACACCTCCCCCGCCCCCCGCCTGTTTGCCCCTAACTCCCCTCCCTGTAGGCCTGATCCCTCTCAACTGCCCTCCCCTGCTGGCCATCTGGTGGTGGCCATCTTATATCCACATGGGGGCAGGATCTTTGACCACATGGGGGCAGCCATCTTGTGTGCTGGAGTGATGGTCAATCTGCATATTACTCTATTATTAGATAGGATAGAAGCCTGGTCCATGGGTGGGGGCCAGCTGGTTTGTCCTGAAGGATGTTCCAGATCAGGGTAGAGGTTCCCTTGTGGTATGGGTGGCCTGGGTGAGAGGCCTGTGGTAGTTTGCATGCAGGCCATGTCCCCTGGTGGCCCAAGTGGAGGCCCTGGTATCTGGGATTTATTTATCTTCTACAATTGAAGCTTTGTAGCCTTGAGTGAATGCTAGGGCTGGCCAGGGCATGTGGGAAGCTTGGCTTCCTCCATTGCTGGGGGCAACCCAAGCCTCCTGCTCCTTCTGTGGCCACAGCCATCTTAGTTGGGTTAATTTGCATACTCACTCCCAATTGGCTGTTGGGCGTGGCTTGTGGGCATAGCAGAGGTAGAGCCAATTTGCATGTTTCTCTTTTATTAGTGTAGATAGACACTGAGTGGCCACTCCGGGTATTCTGTTGAGTTGTAGTTTAAGATACAGTACTTGTTTCAGTGATGTGGATTAAAAAACATATTGCCCAAAGTTAAAAGGCCTTCTTCACAATGGTTCATTCTTCATGTTTTCCACTCTTACTAGTGAAGAAGAAATAAGTGACCTTCCTTTCCACTTAGTTTCACTGCTTCCTGAGCAGTTGTGACAGCAGAAGCCGGAAACTTAACCGTCTGCCGTTGCTTGTACTGTGGTAGGGCCTACGGCGTTGTTAATACCTATTACTGGGCAGGAACCAATACCACTGTCAAGCACGATGTGGCTGCGTGTAGCTTTGGGATGTAATATGTAGATGTAAGATGGGGGGGTGGAGGAGGGTTTCACACAGAGCATTTGCAAATAGCCTTTGCCACGCCGGCCCCTCGCTTCCCCACGAGGTGGAGGCCGGGCTTTGCTTTATTGCTGGGGACCACACACTGGTACCCACTGGGCAGTTCCTCTCTCCTCTGTGCCCCGTGCCTCTGCCTCTGTCATTAGGCATCGCTGTGCCCCGCGCGTGGAGCGTGCTGCCAGACACCCAGGGCGTGTAGGTGTCCTGGCTGGGAATTAGTCCTTTTCACGAACTGACCTATTTGCTCAAGAGTGTCCAGAAACTTCCGCAGCTGCGGTCCACCGTTGAGCAACGAAAGACAGATGGCATGAGCACTTCCTGGCTGAAGATGGCCAGAGGAAGTGGCTACCGAGCATCACCAGCACCGTTCACTGCTAATCCTCAGCGGGGACCCTCAGCGCCTCACAAACAGGTCAGCCTCCCGGCGCTCTCTTAAGGCAGACACGGTGCTCTGTACGGAGGAAACCTGCTTTAAACAGCTGGGGAGCCGATGTCTGAGGGTGTGTGTGCCTAAACCTTGGACCTTTCAGGGACCTGGGGGGTGGGAAAACGTGCAGACAAACATACCTTTCCTTCTTCTCCGTCTTTCCTTCCCTCAACTCAGAAAAGCTACTTGAAATGTCAAGGACATCCCCTTCCCTCTGGCCCCCCTCATTTTGCCCCGGCCCATGCAGAATTCAGAGAGCAAGGAGCCTCTATCACTGTCATTAAAAAGTGAAAACAGAAGCTATTTGTAGCGGAAAAACATCCCCTGAATGTGATGTCCCGGTGGCGGGAGGATTGACACGTTCTGAGCAGGGATGCCTGTTGCCATGGGCACCGATCCTCCTTGCTCCACTGGCTCCTCTCCGTGGGCTGCTGCTGGAGGAGGAGCAGTCAGCCAGGGTGGGTTTGTAATTTTTATGCTGCACCTTCTCTTGATAGATCCGCGCAGACAACAGCTGCACGCCCTTCCCGTCCCTTTAAGGGCGGAGTTTCCCCAATCTCTCCGGAACAGGAGGTGAGGGTACCACCTCTCTCTTCTGCAGCATCTCATCCGGAGCTGCTGCAAACAAACATGGGTCAGAGCTGGGCGCTGGCGGGCGGGCGGGCACCAGCTGCTGGAGTTCAGCTTCATGGGCAACAAAGAGAAGTTCAGATCCAGAAGAAAGGGCTCCTTCACAGACACAGGGAACGCTGACCTCCGGGGTGGCAGGGAACTGGCGGGAGGGACAGAGATGTGCCCCTGCCATCCTGAGGGACCGGAGTCAGAGCCACACACAGCAGCTCCATCTCATTAGCCTGAGGATCGCAGGGTCATTGTGGCAAGTGTCCCCCCTCTACCCCCACATCTCGTGTGGTTCAGAGTTCAGGTTCAGGGTTCAGGCTCTGGAGGAGGCCGCACACGAAAGAGACTAAACCAGGAAATATTAATTTGGAAATACTGGGGGCCAGGCAGGAGCCCAGCTCCAGAGGAAGGACTCGGCTTTGCCTTGGCCCTGTGGTCCCTTTTATTCAGGTTTTGGGATCCACCAGGAGCCCTCAGGCAGGCAATTCCGATGACAGCCCATCAGCAAGGATTTACATAAGATGAAAAGGGGGAAGTTGCTTCAGCGCCCTTTGTCTCAGCTAGACAGTGGGTGCTGGGCTCTGACCTTTCAGAGCCTCAAGGTTGACCAGCCTTCCGGGTTCCTGGCCCACCCCTCTCTGCCAGGGAAGGCAGTGGGCGGCTTCCACCGATCCTGGAAGAAGCGCTTTCCTTCCCGGCAATGGAGCCTCCTGCCCACCCTGTGACCCCGGCCCTGCTCCTTGCAGGTGGTGGGAGCACTTGCCTCTAAAACGATGGGTCCAGCTCTAACCTGGGCCCTGGGCCAGGGATTGAACCGGCAGCCACGGTATGTGCCTTTGCCGGGGACTCGAAGCCTTCAAACATGTTCCATGCGGATTCTGCGTCTGCACTTCGGACACTGAGAAAAGCCACGGTGGGATTTCAGGGCCGATTTGGGCCACAAAGTGTAGGTGTTTTTCTCTTTCCACGTCCAGCAGGGACAGAGAGTGGGTCCAGTTCCTGAGCAGAGGAGCCGGGGATTGAGAAAAGAAAGAAAGCAGAGACCAGACACAAACTGGAAGGGAAAAGCTGGGGCCGGGTGGGACCACCGTCCTCTCTGATGGAGGGACAGGGACCCAGAGCTGATATAGCAGGTTTATTGTGTACCCCAAATACCAGGAAATTTCACCCAAAGTTAGGATCAGAGGAGATGACTTGCATTCTTTTTTTTTTTCCAAAATATTTTATTAATTTTTTACAGAGAGGAAGGGAGAGGGAGAGAGAGTTAGAAACATCAATCAGCTGCCTCCTGCACGTCCCCCGCTGGAGATATGCCCACAACCAAGGTACATGCCCTTGACCAGAGTCGAACCTGGGACCTTTCAGTCCGCAGGCCCACACTCTATCCACTGATCCAAACCAGTTTCAGCAATTTGCATTCTTGAGCAGGCCCCAGCATTCCCAGTGCTTGACTGGATTTACATATCAAAGACCCACTACTCCACCCCTGGGCAAAGGTATGAGTCAGCACTGATAACACATCCACCTCTTTGGTGAATGTGAATCCAAGATGCAGCTCCGCCTGTGGCCTCCACTCAGCTGACAATAACTTAAAGAAATGTGCCTTCCCAGGGGGCCCTCTAAGACAGAGTTCCTCTCCTTTTGAAAGGGACAGAGAGAGCCCAGCCAGGGAGGCGCAGTGTGGACCTGCGAACGGGGAGGTCACGGTTGGACACCCAGCCAGGGCCCAGGCCCAGCTTGCAGGTTCCATCCCCAGTGTGGAGCATGCAGGGGCAGCCATCAATGATTCTCTCTCATGGTGATGTTTCTCTCTCTTCTCCTCTCCCCCACCTTTCCTCTCTGACATCAATAAAAAATGTACATAAAACACACATAAAGGACAAAGGAGAGGGGAGACTGAGAGAGAATGGGCAAGAGACCACACAGGACAGAGGACCGCCAGCCCCATCACTGTCCCTGCGCAGAGAAGGCCCAGCCTGGGGCATGGAGGTGGAAGCATTGCTAATGACCTGGCAGAGGCGGTGCCAATGGGAGGCCCAGCCCCAGCCCCAGGGGAGATGCTTTGACAGCTCAGACCCAGAGCCTTCCAAAGACACGGAGCTCAGAGACCTGAGAGGGAAAAATCACACAAAATCAGACCCAATCCAAGGAGGAGCGGGAGCACAGACACATGGGGAAATCTCTCTTAAACCGGGGCCCCGCTGGGGAGAACATGGTGTGGGCTGGACCGGAGGTGGGGCAGGGCAGGCAGGGGTGTGTGAGTTGCGGGGTGTTACACCAGCCCTGCCTGCAGAGCCTCCTGGGGGGGTTCTGGGCAGAGCTGTCTCATTAGGAGGCGGCCACAGAGGAACTCTGTGCTCTGCTAACAGAATGGCTCCTCCTGGTGCAGGTGAAGAAACAAACCTGCCAGAACCGGTGTGGCTCAGTGGATAGAGCGTCAGTCTGTGGACTGAAGGGTCCCAGGTTCGATTCCGGTCAAGGGCATGGACCTTGGCTGCGGGCACGTATCCAGTAGGGAGCGTGCAAGAGGCAGCTGATCGGTGTCTCTCTCTCATTGATGTTTCTGCCTCTCTGTCCCCCTTCCTTCCTCTGTAAAAAATCAATAAAATATATTAAAAAAAAACAACCCTTGAAAATAAAAATAAATTGCCCTAGGTCATGTGCTTTTAGCTTTTGAGGCTTGTTTCCTTCTTTTTTCTTTTTTTAATATATTTTATTGTGTTTTTTTACAGAGAGGAAGGAATTGGGATAGAGGTTTGTTTCTAAGTTGTCAGTCTTGGTAGCGCATTTGTGACCCCCGTAACTCAACCCCGAGTAACATTCTGATGAGTGACAGACAAGTGTTGCTGTGGTGGCACTTGGGCATGGTGCCATGGAGTCGTCAGCTCTAGCAAATAAAATTCAGATTTTATCATGACATTTTGGTTAAACTGGGCCTTTTAGCTAGTGATAGTTACCTGTCCACTAGCACGCGCTTTACAAAATAAACGCCGGGCGGCCCACCACAAATTCTAGGTGTAGCCGTGAGCGACTTCATAATGAACAGCAATGATCCCCTCCTTCTGATGAGTTGAATGGCTATTTCCAGGCACCCTACAACCAATCTAACAACTGAATATTATTTGAAAAAAAATGCTTACTTTCTTCATCCCATTGTTTTTGTCTGCACCTGGATAATGGACGAAAGAAACATAACCTACCAACCAGCATTTATTTAAAGAAGACCTGAGTTTGCGTACTCTAGAAAAATCAGTTAGATGATGGGCTGAATTTATCAATTTTTGTTCACAATTGACAGGGGGTCTAAATGAACCGTGGCTTGTCCAGTCAACCTTTAGATTTCAGAAAAAAATGAAATTCTAATTTTCACCACAAGGAGGGGGTAGAACACTAACATTGTTAGGAAAGGCAGCTTAATGAGACTACACTGCAGCCAGCAATAAGAACTTAAAAAAAAACACATGTCGTCTAGAATTTAGTCATCCTGGTGGCCTTATGCTCACAGGTAGTCCATCCTCTTTAGAGTTTGTAATTTGCCTTCACATTTCACCTCTAAACATATGATTTACAACATAGACAAAGTCAAGGACAATTATCCGTGAAGGGAAATACTTCACATTTTATCTTGAATGATCACCTGCGAAATCTCAACCTCTATTTTGGGGCAATGATCAATTTTCTTACAATCGCTGGCTGGCTGGTTGGGGAGTGAATGTGCTTGAGGCTGGCTCCTCAGTGGGAAATAGATCAGCTGAAGTATTTTCGTGATAAGGTTGAGCATTGAAGCTTAATTGAGAAGGTATATGTTTAATTTGTTTTTCTGGTCTCGCTTGTCGAGCCTTCTACCAAGAGAGAAAATCAGGCAACCTTCTATTTCTTGTCAAGTCAAAATTCTCTTCCTTCAAGAAACATTTCTGCCCTAGCAGGCTCGGCTTAGTGGATAGAGGGTCAGCCTGCGGACTGAAGGGTCCCGGGTTCGATTCTGGCCAAGGGCACACGCCTGGGCTGCGGGCTCCATCCCCAGTGGGAGGCGTGCCGGAGGCAGCCAATCAATGAGTCTCTCTCATCATTGATGTGCCTATCTCTCTCTCCTTCTCCCTTCGTCTCTGAAATCAATAAAGAAATATATTTAAAGAAAGAAAGAAACATTTCTGACCTCGTTCCACTGGAAGCAGGTGTGTCTTCTGGGGTCACAATCCCCAGGAAATGCTCTGAGAACATTACGGGGCCCAGCTCTGGGGCCCTGAGGATGCGCACAGTTAACCCTTTTACATCTCGGGGATTAAGGGCCTGGACCCCCGCATAGTTGAAAATCTGCATCTAACCGTGGCCTCTACAGTCGGCCTTGGATCTGCGGATTTAACCAACCTTGCACTGAAAACGGGACTTGGCATCCATGATTAGGAACCCATAGTTGGGAATAGAAAAATACTGTTTTTGATCCACAGTTGGTTGAGTCCCCGGATGCAAAACCTGCACATATGAAGGGCTAACTTTTATTTATTTATAAATCAGTGTAGCCCAAACCGGCTTGGCTCAGTGGATAGAGCATCGGCCTGTGGACTGAAAGGTTCCAGGTTCGATTCCAGTCAAGGGCATGTATCCTGGTTGCGGGCACATCCCCAGTGGGGTGCGTGCAGGAGGCAGCTGATCGATGTCTCTCTCTCATCGATGTTTCTAACTCTCTATCCCTCTCCCTTCCTCTCTGTAAAAAATCAATAAAATATATTAAAAAAAAAATATCACTGTCTAAGTGACCTGCACAGCTCAAAGGCATGTTGTTCCAGGGGCAACAGCTTTTGATGGCGGGGGGTGGGGGGTGAGGGGGGCAGGGCGGCACTGGGGTGACCACCTTTCAGTGTGTAGTCACCCAGCCTGTGCTGGCCATGCTCTCACCTCTGACGGGCGCCCTTATTTGCTGCAGGGCTGGGATTCGGTGTGGCTAAATGTTGCTCGCAGGCAGGTGGCGGCTGACTGTGGCCCGGAAAGTCTGCTTGGGCAGCTGGGCAGTGGATTCCTTTACCAGGATTCGGCCTGAATCTGGTGCACACGTGGGGGTACACGAGTGGCTCGCAGCCTGGGTGCGTGCTGTGTCTCTGTGAGCACTGTCACGTGGAGGAGTGGGTCAGGGCTCGCTCTCCTTGCCCCGGGAGCCACCGCAGTCGTTGATCTGCCGCGTTTGTGCACCCCAGTCCTAATAAGTGAGTAACTTCATCATTCAATTGCCAGCGCATCTGCCATTTGGCACGGAATTCTTTTTTTTTTAATATATTTTATTGACTTTTTACAGAGAGGAAGGGAGAGGAATAGAGAGTTAGAAACATCAATGAGAGGGAGACATCCATCAGCCACCTCCTGCACACCCGCAACTGGGGATGTGCCCGCCACCAAGGTACATGCCCTTGACTGGAATGGAACCTGGGACCCTTCAGTCCGCAGGCCGACGCTCTATCCACTGAGCCAAACCGGTTTTGGCTGGCACAGAATTCTTGCCAGGAATACTAGCACTGATGAAACATGAAGATAGGGAAGGATTTGGTCTGAATCACTCAACCTCTATATCGATGCTCATTAGGTCCATGGAAATTGGTGAGAAAACGAAGGGGAACTGTGTGCTGCGGTCAGCCGGTGATCTGGAATCATTCCGGCCAGGAGTTTGGCGGCTCAGTTGTGGGAATGGCTCTCCTTCTGCCTTCTGGAGGGAGAGGGAAATGGGAAATGGCCACCACCCCGCCCCCCCCCACGCCCCCCCCCCCCCGAACCCAGAGAGACCGCTAGCAGGGACGACAACGTTCTCTGTAAAGCGCTGTCAATATTTAGTGCAGGCGACCTGGGCCCCGTTAGGGGCTTCGCTGGTCAGATCTATTTCTTACGAACACGCTTCTAGGAACAGACGGATTATAAGCAGAAACGCATGGATCCACTGAGGACAATACAACACGATGGCGGCTTTTTAAAGACACTGAGGACAGAGCCAGCGTGTGAGCAGATCGGCAGGATGGGAGTCAGCCTTCAGATGGCCCGGGTTCTAATCGCTTCACAAGTCAACGCAGCACAGTTAACCGGCGGCCAGCAGTCTGCAAGGCTTCCTTCCCTCCCTCCTTCCTTCCTTCCTTCCTTCCTTCCTTCCTTCCTTCCTTCCTTCCTTCCTTCCTTCCTTCTTTCCTTCTTCCTTCCTTCTTTTCCTCCTTCCTTCCTCTCTTCTTTTCCTCCTTCCCTCCTTCCTTCCCTCCTTCCTTCCTTCCTTCCTTCCTTCCTTCCTTCCTTCCTTCCTTCCTTCTTTTCCTCCTTCCTTCCTTCTTTCCTTTTTCTTCCTTCTTTTCCTCCTTCCTTCCTTCCTTCCTTCCTTCCTTCCTTCCTTCCTTCCTTCCTCTCTTCTTTTCCTCCTTCCTTTCTTTCTTCCTTCCTTCCTTCCTTCCTTCCTGCCTTCCTTCCTTCTTTTCCTCCTTCCTTCCTTTCTTCCTCCCTTCTTTCCTTTTTTCTTCCTTCTTTTCCTCCTTCCTTTTTTTCTTCCTTCTTCTTCCTTCCCTCCTTCCTTCCTTTTTTTCTTATTTACTTGTTTGTTTGTTTGTTTGTTTAGTTATTTAATTTATTAATCCTTACCCAAGGGCAGTTTTCCATGGATTTTTAGGGAGAGTGGAGAGAGAGGGAAAGACACGGAGAGACATCCATGTGAGAGAGACGCGTGGGTTGGTTGCCCCCCTTAGGAGTCTGACCAGGGGAGGAGCCTGCAACCACAGCACGTGCTCTTGCCTGGAATCAAACCGGGGACCCTGGGTCCCTACCCATTGAGCCAAACCGGCCAGGGCCTGAGTCTCCCTTTCCTTCTCCCTGAAACTAGGAGAGAGCTGATCCCAAACGTTGTCACCAGGATCCCTGAGTTCAGTCCGGTCCCCGACAGACATTCCTGCTCCCATCTTCGCCAGCTGCGCTTGATGCGGGGACCAGGTGCTTTGCTTTTAGCTCCGCCCTGTGCTGTGCCCGCTGCCTGGCCTGTGCTGCTCTCCTTTGCCCGGTTCTGGGCCTCTGATGTCCGCCCCCTCTCCTCCAGCTGGGGCGCCCTCCACCTCGCTCACAGCCCCCCGCTGCCTCCCTCCCGTATGGTGGGCCTTGGATCTGCGGATTCAACCAACCAGGTACTGAAAACGGGGCTTTGAGACAGGCACAGCCTGTTGATATTTGGCTCTGCTGACTCATGAGTTTGCCAACCACTGGCCCAGCCCTGTCCCCACCCCGGGAAGGAGAGCAATCGCCCCTCCTGGGTGTGCCCTGTGCTCAGTCCCCGACAACCCTGAGCGCCTTCCGAGGCCACCGGTAAGGCCCGTCGGCAGAGGTCCGCCTCGTGGGTTTGATCCCCTGAGCAAACTCTATGGATCGCCCCGAGCGGCGTGTCTGCGGAATCCATATTCATTATCCGTGTGGCTTAAGCGCCTGAGTCACTCGGCTGTGCCATTCGATGCTCATTGATTCATTGATGGGAGGGTCTCAGCGTCTCCGTGGAGAAACAATTAGCTCAGCTCCACAACGTGGCCAAACACGCTTTCTGTCTCCCGCTAAGTTTTAGCTTCCACCAAGGTGTGTTTAATTTTTTATGTCTGCTTTTAGAGAATCCTCAACCAGTTATTGTGTGTGTGTGTGTGTATTTCATATATATATATTTCAGAGAAGAAGGGAGAGGGAGAGAGAGAGAAACATCAATGATGAGAGAGAACCACTGGTCGGCTGCCTTCTGCACGCCCCCCACCGGGGATGTGCCCGCAACAAAGGTACGTGCCCTTGACCGGAATCAAACCTGGGACCCTTCAGTCCGCAGGCCGACACTCTATCCACTGAGCCACACCGGTTTCGGCTCAAAAATATTTTGGAAGCTCTTCTAGGAGGATGGTCTCAGCGTTAGTTTCTGACTGGCTTCTTTCTCCTTAGGACTCACCCTGTTAACCTCTCACATTTTAAGCGTTTATTTGAGCCAAAAGCAAGTGGGATGGGGCTGTGCCAGGGCGGTGAGGTACATGCCACGGCCAGGAGCCGGGGGGGGGGGCGGATTTCGATGTGACAGAGGCGGACGTGAGAAGTTATCCAGTGGGTTTCACGGGGCCTCGTTGGGGCCTTGTTGGCTGTTGGTCATAGTTCTCTGAGCGTTTGACAGTGTAACGGGAGGCATCTGCAGGCTCAGGCGTGGGCTTCTTGTGCAGGACACCCCGCGTTGGAACCCCTCAGTCTAACGCCCCTTGTTCAGCTAATTTAACAATTCCACCTCCTGGCTACCCCTTATCCCTGAGAGAAGCCACCCCTTTGGGATCAGGAGCCCTCTCCCATCGGAATTAGGATGCACCTGTCTCATCGAGAAACACGCCGGTTGTGGTTTCAGGTCTCTGGAGAGTTCCGGTGGCTCCTGAGTCCTTGTCCACCCTCTGTCTCTCCAACACAGCCAGGCCAGCTGAGGCCCCGCCGGGGTCAGGAACAGGTGCTTAAGGCCTCTGAGAGGTCAGGGTGCACAGGGAGACTGGAGTAGAGTCCTCATCCACATCCCCAGGAACCAGCGATTCTCAACCTGTGGGTCGCGACCCCTTTGGGGGTCGAACAACCCTTTCACAGGGGTCGCCTAAGCCTATCAGAAAACACAGATACGATTCATAACAGTTGCAAAATGACAGTGATGAAGTAGCAACAGAAATAATTTTATGGCTGGGGTCACCACCACATGAGGAGCTGTATTAAAGGGTCGCGGCCTTAGGAAGGCTGAGAACCACTGCCAGGAACCAAACGTCCACATCTCCTGACCCAGAGGACGCCCCCGAAAAGGCATCAGCCTGTTCAGCCAAGTGGCTTGTTTGCGAAGCTCCCCTCTTTGCTGCAGACCCGGGCTATTGATCCACAAGCAGCAGGAGGTGTTCGCTGTGAGGTCCGCTCCTCCGGGAGCCGCCCTAAGTGATGGAAAGCCATTGTGTGTAAACCACCTCAGCAGACCGCCTGGCGACATTGGTTGGGCACCTGTGGCCTCAGCAGTGCACTCAGTGGCCGTGGCCAGCGCCCTCTGCCTGGGCGGTAACAGGAGAAGCAGGCAGAGGAGGGCTGAGCCAGCGGTCGGCAAACTCATCCCTCCACAGAGCCAAATACCCACAGCACCACGGTGGAAATTCCTTTGGAGAGCCACATTTTTTTATTTTTTATTTTTTATTTTTTTTATACCTATCTCCCCCTGGCCCCCCCTGCCTCCCAGGCATACCCCAACCCCCCAGTGTCTATGTTCATTGGTGATGCTTATATGCATGCATATAAGTCCTTTGATTGATCACTTATCTACCTCACCTAACTTTAATCTTTCTGCTGTCATTTCACAGTCTGTTTGAAGCTGTACTGCCTCTGTATTTATTCTTTTGTTTATCAGTTGATAATGTTCTTTATTATTTTCCACAAATGAGTGAGACCATGTGATGCTTCTCCTTCATTGACTGGCTTATTTCACTAAGCATAAGGCTTGGAGAGCCACATTTTTTACACGTAAACTTCTTCTAGCGCCACTTCTGCAACATAGACTCGCCCAGGCCGTGGGATTTTGTGGAAGAGCCGCACTCCAGGGGCCAAAGAGCCGCATGCGGCTCGCGAGCTGCCGTTTGCCGACCACGGGGCTAAGGGCATGCAGGTGTCATTGGAGATGATGCTCTTCACCTGAGTCCTTGGGAGAGCGGTGCACCTCGAGATGCCTCCTGCCAGGGGAGAGAGCTGCAGTGTCGAACAGCCCCCTGCACACAGAGGGGCCCCCAAAGAAGGCGAACAAGGGACTACCTGCCCAGGAGCCACTCCCCAGGTAATCAAAACCTTTTGTTATTTATAACAACATTCTCGGGCCATTAAAAATTACCAATTTAAAAATGAGCTGCTATACGTGGTCCAACATGTAATGGACTCACCCCAATGCCTTGGCCAGACCGAATGATTTCTGGAGCCTTCTACGTCCTCAGGACAGACGTTCCCCAACCCTGACTTAGGCAGTCCCCCTGAGACCTGGCAGGAGTAGGTAGAACCCGGCCCCACAAACAGAGTGAACCCACACTTCTACCCCGCCAGATTTAGTCATAAATGGGGTGCAACCCACATTTCTGGGTGGCCATATTTTTGGGCCCCCGAATCAGACAGTGGCCTCGCCATCCTCGTGGCACAGAAGGAGATAAACAGGGAGACAAACTGTCCCTGGAGAGAACGGACTGACACCCAGAGTTTTCCATGCGAGTGTGCGTCTGGGAAGGAAGGACGGTGGGCAATTTCACCTCCTCTCTGGACCACAGATTTCTGGGAGGCTGACCCCTCAGGCCCTTTCTCCCTGAGGCCCCTCAAACCCAGATGAGTAATCGCCCCAGAGATGGTTGAGTTCTCCAAGGCGGCTGCTGTCAATCACGGTTACCTTGGCGACGTGAACCTTCCTGTTTGGCCCGGAAGCAAAATTTGGTTCACCTGCGGCCTCAGCCCGCGCTCAGACCCAGCCTGTCCTGACCTCGCCTGGGTTCTAAGCCAGATCTAGTCTGTCCCCACCCAGACCGGCTTGGACTGGTTTCTGAACTCTGTCCGGGAGAGGAGATGCTGGAGGCGGGCCTGCAGGCTCCTCATGGTGAGGCTGTGGCCTGAGACCCAGGGCCCGGGGTTGGGGGTCACCAGCACCTGCAGAGGCGGCCAGAGGCGGCCAGCCCGGGGCGGACGGGCCCTGCACCGGGTGCTCCCTGCTCCTGAGTGCTGTTGGGGTCTCCTTCCATCCCCCTTCCTGACACCGGGCTGCGATAAGGTAAGCCGAGTCATGTTCACATTCTTCAGGGGTGACCTGTTGGCCAGGGCCATGCAGGGGGGAGGCACCATGGCGGGTGGATGCTGGGCATGGTTAGTGGGCAGCCAGGCAACCTGAGCCAACCTAGCAGCAGGCCCGGGGGTCAGGGAGTTGGGGGGGAAGGGGCTGGCCCCCGTGTGCTGGACGGTGCCTGGGCCGCAGGTGCCCGTGCCAGGCTGGCAGAGGCACCGTCTCCACGGAGAGACCACCATCCCCGTGAGCAGGAAGGGCCAGTGCTCGGGAGGCTACGGAGGAGGCTGTGTCACTTTGACTGCCGGTGACATGGGCTCTGTGGTCACAGCTCCCGCGGGAGGTGGCATCTGGCCTCCTGTGTACTCTGCTCCTCCCCAGCCTCAGCCTCTCCCTGCGGACCACTGAGCCGAGTCTGGGCGTCTGCCTCCCTCCCACGGCCCCTCTCCTCTGTCCCCATCGGTGCCAATGAACGGCCCCCGGGCTGCCCCTCTGATCCTCAATCTCAGGTCAGCGGAGCCGCAGCTGCCAGCCTGGGCACCACGGAGGCCTGGCCTGGCCTCGCCGTCGCTTTGCCCACTGGGTGTTGCTCGTTTCCACCTCCACCTGCCGGCCCTGGCCACACAGGCTCTGGGGGCCAAACAGAGGGAGTCCCTTTGCGGGCCGCCCTCTCTTTTGGCGTCTACACAGGGACTGAGAGCCGCTTTTTCTGGAGAAACCCTGGCACTGACTTCCTGCTGTGCCCACCTCCTCCAGGGTTTAAAGAGATCGCGGGCAGTCCAGCCAGCGGGCGTGGCTCAGGGGTTGAGCGTGGACTTCTGAACCAGGAGGTCAGGGTTCCATTCCCGGGCAGGGCAAGGCCCAGGTTGTGGGCTCCATCCCCAGTAGGGGGCGTGCAGGAGGCAGCCGATCCATGATTCTCTCTCTCCCCTTTCCTCCCTCTCGGAAATCAGTAAAAATGTGTGTGTGTGTGTGTGTGTGTGTACTGTTTCCCCAAAAGTAAGACATCCCCCCAAAATAAGACCTACTTCATGGAAAAATAAGACACCCCCTGAAAATAAGACCTAGCGCATCTTTGGGAGCAAAACTTAATATAAGACACTGTCTTATTTTGGGGGAAACGGGGTATCTATATATTTATTTTAAAAGATCTCAGGCAGAAGTTAATTGGAGAGAAAAGTTCGCAGTGACGTGGGCAGGTTGACATCCGGTACTCACACTCGCTGAACCAGCTGGTCTCCCGCGGGGTCATCGGGACGCAGAGGGATGCTCCCAGTGTGCTTAGAGCAGCGGTTCTTAGCCTTCCTAACGCCGAGACGCTTTCATACAGCTCCTCATGTTGTGTGACCCCCGACCATACAATCATTTTCGTTGCTACTTCATCACTGTCATTTTGCTACTGTTATGAATCATAATGTAAATATCTGTGTTTTTTGATGGTCTTAGGCGAACGTGCTAGCTGTTCTCAACCTGTGGGTGGAGCTACAGCTCCTGCCTTTCTTCAAAAGCTCCACTAGTGGAATAACTGAAGGCCTGGGGCAGGGGGTGGGGTGGGGTGGGTCAATGGCAGGGGGGAGGAGGACCTATATAATACTTTAAACAATAAAGATTTACTTAAAAATATAATATCTAATCCTCCCCCCACCCCCACCTCTACTTCTACCCACTGAATAGTGGCTGACTCCTATGCCCACAGCCGCCTGGATCTCTCTCTCCCGCTCAGAAGCCAGCGTTGCATTCCTCTAATGTCACAGCTCTCAGGGGCCGGGAGCCAGGCGCTGACCGGTGAACTAACGAACGCAGAACGGCGGGGACAGATGGGAACGACAGATCTGAAAGGGCCTCATTTCTTTCTTCTTTCATCTTCTTTGCCCCGCACCTATGTTTTCAAAAACGATTTCGAGGATTCTGTGAGTTTGGAACCCCCTTAGATGGCATTGTATTTGGAGGAGAGGTGAAGGTCGCTTGTAGAGATGCTTCATTTCATTTGAACAGTATATGCTGTCCCTTTCATGGAGAGTGACTAATGAGAGAGGTTCCGGGCCCTACCTGTCTAAGTCCCAGATCCCATTCTCTCCTGTCCCTTTCATGGTCTCCCTCTCAGCTCATTCTGCACCTTGACCTTCTCAGGGTTCAGTCTGTGAGGTCCTCAGCTTGCTTTTCAGCTGGAGGCTAGGAATGTGTGGACCTGGTCTGGTAGGCTTGCTCCTCATTCGTTCATCTCTACCGTGATTGTTTTTCTGAGTACAGTGGTACCTCGAGATACGAGTGCCCTAACATACGAGGTTTTTGAGATACGAGCCGTCGAGCGAGCGATTTTTGCTTTGAAATACGAGCAACATTTGAGATAGGAATCATCGCGCGGATGGGCCGGCTGCACACGACCCACCAGTTTACTCGAGCATCTCATAATTTCCACGCCTCAAGGTTACGGAACCAATTAAACTCGTATCTCGAGGTGCCACTGTGCCATATTTTCCGGCGTATAAGACGACTTTTTAACCCAGGAAAATCTTCTCAAAAGTCGGGAGTCGTCTTTTTTTTTTTTTTTTGGTGTAGTGTTCCTTTTATGAATGCATCACAACTTATTATCACATCTTATAGGGTGGGTTATATCCCAAACTCTATATTTTAACTGGAAAAGTTGGGGGTCATCTTATACGCCAGAAAATACAGTACCTGAGGTACCTGAGGGTAGAGCCTTGCTTCTGTTACCATGATGATGCCCATGGTTGGGGAGGGTGACAAGCCCAGATCAGGAAGAGATCAAATTTGCATCTGTTAAAGTGGTTATGAGAAACAGGGGAATCCTTAGATGAAATTTATGTTATCATTTATAGCACAGCTTCTTGAAAAAATATAGCGCTGCTAAAATAAAAAATGTACAACGCTTTCTTTTTTTTCCCTTTTTGTAACCCTCCATTTAAATTTTTATTGGGCAACTAACTACCTTGTTCCTCATGCTGACAGTGGCTGTGTAGGCTGTCGTTTTGTTCCCGTCCTCCTTGGGCACAGTCCCGCATTTCCTGGTAGCGGTGGGGGGCGGGGGTGAGGCAGAGTAAATTAACTGAGGTTCTGGCATACCGAGGGGTGCTGTGGTCGCCTGGAGGTGACCTTGCAGCTGAGAGGCACAGGTTAACGCACCTGGGCCAGGACCAACTGCTTCCGTGAGAAAGAAGAGGGTCTTACAGCCGAGACCGGTTTAGCTCAGTGGATAGAGCGTCAGCCTGCGGACTGAAAGGTCCCAGGTTTGATTCCGGTCAGGGGCTTGTACCTGCTTGCGGGCACATCTCCACTTTGGGGCATGCAGGAGGCGGCTGATTGATGTCTCTCTCTCTCATCGATGTTTCTGACTTTCTATCTCTCTCCCTTCCTCTCTGTAAAAAAATAAAAAAAAGTCAATAAAACATATTAAAAAAAAAAGAAAGAAGAAGAAGAGGGGCTTACATCAGACTGCAAGGCCTGCAGGAACCCAGAAGAGGTGAGGCATGTAAATCCCACCGGCTGCCCAAGTTCAAAGCAGATGTCAGCCGCAGAACCCCCGAGGGCAGGCTCTGTGGTCCTCCTGTGATGGCCGGTCCCTGCGGACAGAGAACAGAAGCCCCGGACCTCCTCCCTGCTGTCAGGAGCACACAGGAGCCACCTGCTCTGCCCAGCTGCCCTCCTGGAGAAGAGGAGGAGAGAGAGGGCATCTGAAAGACGTGACATTTATCCCCAATGACGGTTCTCTGGAGAGAAGGCGATTAATTTGCAACATTGAAATGAACTCGGTGCTCATCGCCACTCAGCAGGTGGGTGCTAATGAGCAAGATTAGCCTGATTACAGACAAAACACAGGAGCTGAGCTTTCTCCACACATCTGTGTGCACGCAGAGAAACTGTGGAATCCCATGCTGTGCGTGTGTGAGGTGGGGGCTGTTTCAAAGTCCTGAGAGCAGTTAGTGATAGAGAAGGAACGTTCTAGAAAACTGCATCTCGAGTGGTCCTGACGGTGTTTCCCACCCGCCATGTGCTATTACACGCGAATGCTATCATAAACGGAATGAAATAAGGGCTCCTGGGAACAGGAGCTACACACAAAGGGAGTGCCGAATCGCTATGAAAACGGTTTGGGGACCCAGCGGGGACTTTATTACGAAGCGGTCTTTGTGGTGAATCTGGAAAGATGAGTAGAATTTCAAAAGGAGACTGTTTGGGATCCCAGAAGCAAGAGTCGGTGAATCATGCCGATGGGAAAATGAGGGGTCCCGTCTGTACAGTATGTGGAGAACATGGAGGGAAGTGGTGAAGAGGCGGACTGGGGCCAAGCTGGTGGGCAGGACAGGGGGTGTGCACTTTCCGTGGAACATTGGGATCTGCAGGTGGATTCTGTTCACCTCGCTCTCCTGCCAACACTCCTGGCTGACTCCTCTTAGACATCTCCTCTGCTAGAATGCGTTCAATAACACCTCCTACTGGGTGTTCCTTGGGCACAGAGATTCTGGATCAGATACGTGTGGAAAGCGCCCTACATCAAATCCACCACTTGGGGATTCACAGATCCATTTGCATATTAATGGCTCTAAGAATGCCTACAGTGAAGAAACCTGCTTATTGTCATTTACTTTTTTTAAACCCAGCTGGATTATGGAGTTCTATGTCTTTTAAATGTATTAGTATTAATTTTACAGTAACCCTTATTAGCTTCTTCCAGAGCCAGTGTTTGCCTCTTTGACTTGTACTCCAACTCCTTGCATGAACATTTCAAACTATCATCATCGGTTCTTGCTGTGCAATGAATGACCTTCTCCTTGAGCATTTTTGATGCACTGTGTTTCTCAAGACTCACCTGTTATCTCCTCTGTGGAAACTTCTTTGCTGAACAGGGAGGAATTGTTACTCTTTTTCAGGGCTTCACAACACTTTTTAAGGTGTCCTATATAATAAAAGGCTAATATGCAAATCAACTGAACGGCCAAATGACCGGTTGCTATGATGTGCACTGACCACCAGGGGGTAGACGCTCAACACAGGGGCTTCCCCCTGTTGGTCAGTGAGCTCCCACAGGGGGAGCAGCACTCAGCCAGAAGCCGGGCTCAGGGCTGGCGAGCGTAGCGGTGGTGGCTGGAGCCTCTCCTGCCTCTGTGGCAGTGCTAAGGATGTCTGACTGATCAGCTGCCTCCTGCATGTGGGGAGCGGACATAATCTGTCAGTCAGACACCCCCCTGAGGGCTCCTCGAATGCAAGAGGGCACAGGCTGGGCTGAAGGACCCCCTCTGAGTGCATGAATTTCATGCACCGGGCCACTAGTATATTTACAATTATTGGCTTTCTCTGCTGTTTGAGTTTTTCAAGGGAAAAATACATACCTTATTGATACAGTGGTACCTCGAGATACGAGTGCCCTAACATACGAGATTTTTGAGATACGAGCCGTCGAGCGAGCAATTTTTGCTTTGAAATATGAGCAACATTTGAGATAGGAGTCATCGCGCAGATTGGCCGGCTGCAGACGACCCACCAGTTTACCGTGACTCGAGCGTCTCATAGTTTCCCACGCCTCAAGGTTACGGAACAAATTAAACTCGTATCTCGAGGTACCACTGTATCTGTATTTCCACCATCTAAGACCAGTGTTTGTCACATAGCGAGTGCTCGGTTCATGTTAAATATGTGAAATGGAGGGTTAATCCCACCTGCTCTCCAAGTGCCTCTCACAGAGGTAGAGATAAATTGGGTTGGAGAAGAGAGGGGAGGTAAGGAGACTTGTGGGGACCTATTGCTGCAGTAAGAGAGAAACTGGGATGACCTGAGATGTAGCACTGGGGGTAAAAGCGGGTGGCTAAGATTTACTGAGCATCTGTTATACGCCAGGCAGTTGCTTGTTCATCTGATCCTCGCCAATGCCAGTACCGGGAAGATCATGCAATTGAGGGTCACGTTACACGGATTTCTTTATGAACAAGGGCCACCACTGCAGTTCAGTGCGGACTCCCCTTCCTGGTCACCAAGAAACGCTTGTCTAAGAAGCCCTGCCTGAGGCCCAGCTCCCCTGGAGTCCAAGGTGCTCCTCACGGACTTGTCAGGCGACATGCACCTGCGAGTGGGGTGATGGTCAAATAGGCGGCGTGGCCTCGAAGGGCTGTGGCAGAGAGGGGAGGACCCCACTGGCCTGAGCACCACAAAAGATCCCAGGAATCCCACTAGTACCAGTCCATGGGTCAGAGCTGTGAGGAGTGGGCCCGCAGCCTGAGAGAGACACAGTGGGCCCGAGTGGTTCCAGGACTGCACCCCAGGACTGAGGGCTCAGCACCAGAACGAGGCTGGGCAGGGTGCTGGGAGCACAACTCCCACTGAGAACTGTGCCTCATTGCGCCGTGTTTCCAAGGAGGCCCTCCCCGGAGTGCTACCTCCCGCGGGTTTAGGAAAAGTGATTTCTATTTGTAAAGCATTTGTAATTGAGAAATGGGTTAGGTTCCGGGAAAGCAGAAAAGCACTACAGTGGTACCTCGAGATACGAGTGCCCTGACATACGAGGTTTTTGAGATATGAGCCGTGGAGCGAGCGATTTTTGCTTTGAAATACGAGCAACAGTTGAGATAGGAGTCATCGCGCGGATCGGCCGGCTGCACACGACCCACCAGTTTACCGCGACTTGAGCATCTCATAGTTTCCCACACCTCAAGGTGACGGAACGAATTAAACTCGTATCTCGAGGTGCCACTGTATATCCCGACAGAGTAGTCTATAAAGAAATGATAAGGTCACAGTTTAATGAAGCCAGCTTAATTCAGTCAAGGACCTGGACTTTGGGTGCAGGCTTCATCCCGACCCTGATCAGGGCGCACACAGGAGGCAACCGATCCATGTGTCTCTCTCACGTCGATGTTTCACTCTCTGTATCTCTCCCTCTCCCTTCCACACTCTCTAAAAATCAATGGGAAAATATCCTTGGATGAGGATTAACCACCACCAACAAAAATGGATCTGTGTTGTTGAAAGTACAGTGGTACCTCGAGATACGAGTGCCCTAACATACGAGATTTTTGAGATACGAGCCGTTGAGCGAGCGATTTTTGCTTTGAAATACGAGCAACATTTGAGATAGGAGTCATCGCACAGATCGGCCGGCTGCACACGACCCACCAATTTACTGCGACTCGAGTGTCTCATAGTTTCCCACGCCTCAAGGTTATGGAATGAATTAAACTCGTATCTCGAGGGACCACTGTATTTCAGATATCTCCCTTCCCCCCACCTCATGGACCCCCTCCACCCTGTACCCTCCCTCCCAAGGCCTTCACCATGCTACTGTCCATGTTCATGGGTGAAGTGTATATGCACATAAGTTCTTTGGTTAATCTCTCTCCACTAACTCATGGGTTAGGTGTATATGCAATAAGGTCATGGGTGAGGTGGATATGCATGTAAGTTCTTTGGTTAATCTCCCTCCACTAATTCACCTACACCCACCCTTATTGATCAGTTGATTGGTTTTTAAATAGAGGAGGGGATAAAGAGAGATGTAGACGTGCTCTACTTACGTATGCACTCGGACATTGATTGGTTTTTGCGTGCGCTCTCACTGGGGATCGAACTCACAACCGCGGTGCACAGGGATCGGCACTCTAACCACCTGCGCTCCCTGCCCGGGCCCTGCGTAGGAGCGATTAAACTGGAAAGCAGCTGAGCCTCAAACAGCATCAGCGGCCTATGTTGTCAGGAAGGCACGGAGGCCACAGGACGGTCAGAGAAGGCCACAATCACATAGATCCCCATCTGTGACAGGCCATGTTCTCAAATCCACATACATGCAGGATCCACATTTTCATTGAGTACCCCGTCAATTTCACCAGATTAATACTTCATAAAACATGCAAGAATAAAAAAACTTGGGAGGCACACAGGATTCCTCTTTATTTTTCATGAAACAAGAGGAAAACTGCTTTTGTTTACAACACCGAGGTTGATTAAGAAACATCGAACCCTCTCCAGATCAAAATTAATTGCTTCTCCCTCAGAAGAACTCCCACCCACACCCCATCCTGAGTAATAACACCCTTGTTGTAAAACCCATCCAACTGCGAAATCAATCGTTTCTGGCTTTTAGGAGGGCTTTCCGATAAGATGGAGGGGCTGGCGTGGAGTGGAAGGGAGCCCATCTGTTTGAGTGCTGCATTTTAATTTCCCAACTTATCAATACACATTTAGCCATTGATAATTACTTCAGATTAAAGCTGTGTTCATAAATATTTAAAATGGGACAAGGGTACGCTCGGGGTGGATGGCTTGCAGGGGACTGGGATCAATGGAGCCAGAAACTCGTGGTGAAACGGTTTCTATTTCTTGTCACATTCTGGAACGGTGCTGGGATAGAGAAGAGAATTAAATGAATTTCTTTGCTCTTGTTTTCATGCAATTTTCCACATAATACCCTTTGCTATCAAATGTGCCATGTTCAATTAAGGCATGCTAGTGTGTTGAAGTATTTTTCAACAACTCTGTTGAATCTTTTGAATGAGGTCAGCTCCCGGGGTCAAACTAATACATGCTAAATGCTTGTATGTAATTTTTTAGCTTGAGACAGGCTTGAAGCATTTATTTGATGCACTCCTAAGAATAATCGGTTCTCTAGCAACCGCGACAGAATGGGATTCTTTGAGACTAAAATAGGTCCCCTTTCCTGTAGCTCGTTTTGAGTAGCATCTTATAACAATCCCAATTTTAAAGTTACTTCTGCTCACCCAATGACAGTCGCTTGTTTTTTCATTTTCAATCCCTTTGGTTCCTGGATCTTTCCATTGCTGGAAAGTTCCCCCAAACTGTCTCTGTTCATCACGCACAGGTGCTTTGCCTTCTGCAGTGGGTAGGGTGGAATTTGCGAACTTCTTGCATGATCCTGTTATACTGATCCCCTCAACATCTGCCATGAGTGATTTATTCAGATTGAGGGAAAATTACAGTTCATCACAGTTCAGGAGCAAACTTTGCTGAAAACAAATGGTTGACTCACTTTTCAGTGCTCCCCACTCCTTTCGAGTTATGACTAAGACATAAGTTCGTTTTGCTGTTATTGCGGATCCAGGATTCCACAACTCTTTTCCTATCTGCAGCACTTTCTATTTGTAAATTGTTTGTAATTGAGAAATTAAGTTAAACACGGTCAGTAAACTTGCATTTTACCAAGACACGTGCACGCTGTGGGTTGCAACTTCTTTTTCAGATCAGATGCATGTTTCAGAGTATGGAAGATTTTGTGATTTTTTTAAAAAAATATATTTTATTGATTTTTTACAGAGAGGAAGGGAGAGGAATAGAGAGTTAGAAACATCAATGAGAGAGAAACATCAACCAGCTGCCTCCTGCACATCCCGCATTGGGGATGTGCCCACAACCAAGGTACATGCCCTTTACCTGGGACCTTTCAGTCCGCAGACTGGCGCTCTATCCACTGAGCCAAACTGGTTTTGGCAGATTTTGTGATTTTCAAAGAAATACAAAGGCTACGCTAGGCATCAAACCCAACGTTGCAATATAATCACACACAGACACACACGCATGCAAAGCAAGTGAAATCTCAGCTTTTTAAAACATATTACACACACGGACAGCTATTTGACTCGAGTGGATGAAATCACTGGGGTCGGGGCGGCTGCTGGTGAAAGTTAGCCCTTGGCTAAAGTGTTATCTTACAGGACTGCCTGTCTCCGCTGAATAAATGCTCCCCTGGAGGTGGTTTCAGCTGGGGAGCTTAATGTTCACCACCCCAAAGCAGGGGTTGAAATAGGGTCCTCCCTCCTGGAGACAGTGGCCTCCAACTCAGCATCAAACCGCAGGCCGCTGCCTCTGCCGGCTTCCCCTCCCGCCCCTCATGCTCTCGCTGCTCAGAGGCCAGGGACGAAGAGGCGCACCTGCTAGGTCCCGGACTTAGACAGTGTTAAGGCTCTGGACCCAGAGGCCAGCAGCGCCATCTCACTCTGGGCAGCTCAGTCTTGGTCGTGAGTGAACTTTCCCCTCCGAGTGGTTTGCTGGACTGTTAGGGCGATTAAAAAAACTATATTGAAAATGAATATACAGCCGAAACTGGTTTGGCTCAGTGGATAGAGCATCAGTCTGTGGACTGAAAGGTCCCAGGTTCAATTCCTGTCAAGGGCATGTATCTTGGTTGCGGGCACATCCCCAGTGGGGGGCGTGCAGGAGGCAGCTGATCGGTGTTTCTCTCTCATCAATGTTTCTAACTCTCTATCCTTCTCCCTTCCTCTCTGTAAAAAAAATATATATATATATGAAAATGAATATACAAATGCACCAGATCAAACCGGTGGGAGGCTGCAAGAGCAG